>OX016541.1:48945500-49545500 GCA_943590905.1 Sphaerophoria taeniata | reverse complement strand
TGCAAAAACACAATTTTGACTTTGGACCCTAATAACTCTGCTAAATATTGACTTACAAAAAAAAAATAAAGGCAGATTTGAAAAATTTGTTAAATTTTCTACACAAAAACATTTTACAAAAATAAAAATATTGCTTTTTTCAATTTTCTCTATCAATTTATAAAAAGGTCCAAAATACGCATTTTTCAACTTTTTCATAAAAACTACCGTTATTTTGTGCTTTTCAGTGATACAACTAATCTGAAGCTTAATTATTAAAGCTCATAAAATTTCCTTGATTTCGGTGAAAATTTCACATCAATACGATTAACCGTTTCTCTGTTTCGATCAATCAAACTTACGAAACACTTTTTTTTTCAATTTTTAGGAAAGCTTTGTTTTTTCTTATTTTTCTGTTCTTTTGAATTTGTTTACTTTTTAAATTTTTTTTTTCATTATCATTATGAATTTGTGAAATTCGGACGAATTTTCATCAAAATCAAGGAAATTCGTCCGAGTTTCACAAATTCATAATGATAATGAAAAAAATAAAAAAAATTTAAAAAGTAAACAAATTCAAAAGAACAGAAAAATAAGAAAAAACAAAGCTTTCCTAAAAATTGAAAAAAAAGTGTTTCGTAAGTTTGATTGATCGAAACAGAGAAACGGTAAATCGTGTTGATGTGAAATTTTCACCGAAATCAAGGAAATTTTATGAGCTTTAATAATTAAGCTTCAGATTAGTTGTATCACTGAAAAGCACAAAATAACGGTAGTTTTTATGAAAAAGTTGAAAAATGCGTATTTTGGACCTTTTTATAAATTGATAGAGAAAATTGAAAAAAAGCAATATTTTTATTTTTTTCAAAATGTTTTTGTGTAGAAAATTTAACAAATTTTTCAAATCTGCCTTTATTTTTTTTGTAAGTCAATATTTAGCAGAGTTATTAGGGTCCAAAGTCAAAATTGTGTTTTTGCATGTAAACCCATTTTTTGATTAGAAAAAAAATCGTAGCGATCTGAACCAAACAGTGAATTATAGCCAACAAAATTTTAAAATTGAATCTTAGATTGGTTGGATTGAAAAAAAAATTCCGTTCATTTTATGAAACCTCAAAGTTTATTTTTTTTTCGATTTTGAAATTGAGTGAACATTTTTTTCGCTCAAGCAAAAACGACTAACGGTACTTTTTTAACTCAAAATAATTTGAAAAGAAAAAATGATAATCTTTGAAAAACTTTTTATTTCACTTCAAACCGACTTTTTTCTACTGAGATACAGCCTTTTAAAAAACCACTCTAATTTTGAGTTTTTTCAAGTGTTCCTTTAATTGTTTTGACTAGTGTATATGGTGAGCTATTAGAAGTAACATTTGTGTTTTTTTTTGCATTTTTGCATCAAAAAGAGTAAGCGATAATTTATGCTGCGATGGCTATTTGCCAACTGAAATTTATCCTTTTCACGCGAAGATACAAATATATAAATTTATTTCAAAATAAGTGAGAACTAAGAAGTTGTTGCTTGAAATGGGCCGAACACTTCCTGGAAGCATTGCCGGAGTAGGACAGTGCATTGCCACATGTAAAAAAAAATAAATAGAGTGGCGCGACAGCTCTTGAAGAGCCAAGCCCTAAGTGTCTTAATCTCATCAACAATTCTCTGAGTGCGTGTGAATTGAGGGCACCTACAATTTAACACCGATTCCGAACGGCAAAGTTGAGAAGCACTTCTTCATGGCAGATTGATACTCTTAGAAGTTTTGTCAGTTCTTCACAATAGGCAGTACCCGTGAAAGATGAAGTAAAAACTTTTATGGGCACGAGTAGGACTCGAACTCACGACGTTCTGCTTAGCAGCCAACGCACATAACCACTAAGCCACGGGCAGCTGCAACCTTGCCACATGTAAATAATTAAAATTTGTGCTATCGTGCGTCTTCATAATCCAGAAATCAATATTAGTTGAGTTCAAGAGCCAGGCGTCGCTATGGGACGATTATTCCTTATTCGAGGCATTTTTTTTTTTATTTTGGTAAGACATTGATGTTCAGCGTTAAAAAAACGTTAGTCTTCATAAGCTAGCCTGTTCAAATCATTGCACAGTTGCCAAAATGAGGAGGTGAAGTGACTAGAAATATTTGTTGGTGACCTATAAGCCGAGTATAATGCGATCATAAAAGATTTTTGAAAATAGTGCGTATCCGACACAGTGACCAAACGTGTTTTTTTTCAAACGATTTAAATGATTTCAAGGAAATAATTTTTTAAAACAAACTATGCTTACAATACCACCGCTGCCGTCAGTCCTGATGCGTTACAGAACAGCGAACGCTGTTTGTTGCAAATCAAAGCTGGGAAACCCCCTTTACTTATTTTAATAGTTAAAAGCGAAAATCTAGTTGGAGCTATACATGTTAAATTCATCATAACTGCCTCCTTCTGCGAGGCCGATTGAGTTTCTGCTACAAACTGTGCCACAGTTATAACGTTCCACAACAGGTGCAAATGATAAAATTGTTTAATCAATGCGTGTTCTGTTCGTGCAACGTTCTTCACAATTTGCACTTTAATGAGGTCCATTGAAATGTGAAGAAATATTATTGCCGATTTTATGACGATACGAATCTTGGCGGCCTCAACGATCCTTTTTGGAAACCTCGGATGTGCGCCATAAAGCTATATATTCCACATTATAATGATAACTAATGAACTATGTCGATGAATTCTCACATACAGTTTGTTGTATTTTAATTTATCTTTCGGAAGCGCTGTACATAAAACGAAATTTACTTTTTCACTTCCAGTTGGTTTTCTATTTAATTTTCAAAATATACCTACTCAAGAAATATATGTTTCAAACGTCCCGTTTAAGAGCTGACATTATTTTAATCGCGCGCTTCACTGCCATGTATGCAAAAGTTATTAGATTTCTGGCTCTAATCTCGATTATGTAGTACTTTTTTCTGATTCTCTTTTATTGCGTTTTAAATGCACATTCTTTCCATACGGAAAAAGAATGCCACTGATGAGTCCATTAGTTCTCGAGTTTTTCAACAACAATTTTCATTCATCAGAATTTTCTTATTCTTAATTTTGTGCCTACTTATGATTCTGACATCTGAACTCTAGTACTTTACTTCTTTGAATAATTTTGTGTTAACCAATTTTTCCTTTTTCTTGAATAAACTAAATACTAAGCTCAGACTGTTCACCAGCGGCATCTCATTTCGACTTCACACTTACTTTACTAGTTTCGCACTTGACGGCACATTGTTCTGCAAAGACAATGCCAAACCAAACCTTTATGTTTCATTCGAGAAATTCATGAAAATGGTTATGGTTTGGCATGAATTCAAGAAAAAAAAAACATTACTACCAGAATTAAAGCAAAACAAAACTGACAAAATGACAGCCTACATCAGAGGGATGCAGGATTCAAATGGAAAATGAGCTCTTTCAGTTAACCATAAGTTTTGTTTTAATTAAAAATGTAAATATGACTGCTGTGAGACTATAAAAATGCCAAGAGGTTTGAATGGAAAAAAAGAACATTCGTTTAATTTACTACGTTTTGTGTTGGTTTTGATTTTGTTTTCATCCTGTCGCTTGAAGCGTCTTGGTGTCGAGTGTCGACGTTGTCTGTTGGTCTTTTTTTTTTAGTTAAGCTCAAGAGACTGGGCAAAGCAAATAGTTATGAAATCACGGCAGGCGAAAAAAGTTAAAAGGCATGATTTTTAATGAATGTTGTCGGTTATTATTGTTTTAATAGAATCTTTTGGGTTTCTTTTGTTTTGACCCAAGAATGAACTTTTGGTCAGAAAATTGACTTTTTTTACTGGAAATGTTTGACAGTTTGTTCTTTAAAATATTTCATATTCTTTTATGGAAAAAGACGTTTTAAAGTTAATATTTACTGTCTATCAACGACTCTAATTGCATTTACTTTTCAGTAGTCAAACTCATCAGCTTTCACGCCGTATCCCAACTAAAGAGAGTCAAACACGAAAAACTTGTTCTACGTTCTTTTCGGCAAAATCGGGGAAATTCCACTTCGTTTCAGCTTTGTTACGACTTCAAATGTTCTAACAAAGGTCAACACAAGACTACTAAAATCCCAAAACAACATGTTCAAACTTTGCTTTCATTTTGTTCCTAATTCTTTTGACAACATCAAGTATAGATAACCAGCTAAGCAGGCTATAGGTATAGCTAGAGCCATTTGTATATCGAAGACATACTGCAAAACAAGATCATAGATTGCGCTAACGAGCAGATAAGGGAGACAATCACCGAATTGATCAGGTTTTTGAGCAGTTTCACCAAACCGTATTTTTAACTGTGTGTGTATGAAAAAGCTTTTAGAAGAAGGATTTCAATAGAAGCTTTCACTAGATCATCTGCAAGATATTCTCTAGAGGATCTTTGACCCCAACACGATTTTGTCGTTATTTGTGAACGTCTGAACTTTCTCAAATACATATGTCCTTTACAACTTTTATTGTCTGCAAATACTTTGATCGACTTAAAAAAACAGGCAAAATTTTCGGAATAAAATGAAAGAATTAAAATGTGAGGCAAAAAAAGGCCTGTCGTCGGTAAGATAGGATAATGAGGGAAGAAAGAAAATAAAGCATTCGATTGTATACCTTCTTCAGAACAGAGCGGATGTCTTTTTCTTCCTGTGATTTATTTCAAACATTTTTGCTGCTCAAAATAAAATAATTTATGCTAAGTATGTTGATTTTGAGTTTCAAAGTCCTCCGTCATGCATTTTACAATGTTCTAGACACCTAGATATCATTCCTTTCCGTATACGTGGTATGGCTTCGTGAACCTTGATGAAATCAGTGATACGTAGAGACAACAAGCTTGTTGAATGACAACTTAAGCGTCACCTTGAATGACTAAGTATACCATACTAGTTTTGAGCCCTTAGCCTAAGGTCCTCTAAGCGTTGATATTATTCTATTTTTGCATTTTTTAGATTATCGTCAATGATGGTATAACTATTAATTGTCTACGAATGCTATAAAATTGTTCTATATTTTTCGCTAACATTGTGAATAAAGTGGTCAATTCCGAATCAAAGACACATTATTTATCTGGAATTATTTTGGGTATTGTTTATTTCGCAGATAAATTCAAATTTCATAATAATAGTTCCCAATACCTTCACAATTATTTTCCAACTGTCTCGGTCACAAGAGAATTCTTGCACAACTAGGCAAAGTTTATTTATAGTTCAGTTGCAGTGCGTGTATATCCTCATTAAATGACTATAGCTTTCCATAAATCACGTTATTTGAAGGTGAAACTCTTCAATTTAAAAACTTAAAGTGGGTTATTAAAAACGTTTGTCTAAAAAGTTGGGATTAATTAATAAATATGATATTTTGTGCTCTAGAACTTTAAATGACGATGACGAGGCGTTTTCCATTGAAAATTATTTAAACATCTCTTTACGTACCACAAGCAGAGAATAATTCATTTTGCACAACAACAATGCCAAATTTGAATTTGAATAAATGAACCGAGCAAGACCATGAGAGAAAATTTAAATGTTATTTAATACTTGACTGCACAAAAAACATAACAATACCATTAGGTTTTTTTTTTTTTAATGACAGACCGGCAAAACAATTTTACGCTTAACTAGTACCACAGTAATTGTCATACAGAATTTGCCAAATGCCTTACTCAGACTCACACTTCGCTATAATTTACAATTACAATTATTTATTGTGCATGTGGTCTGTGCAGCAAGAACGGTGCCAATTAAAAACTCATTACGTTCACGCTCGTCGTTTCGCGGGGTTTCAAATGCGAACATACAGCAATGACTACCAGAGAACAATTGTTAAACATTTTGCATATAAATCAGCATTTTAGGATAAATGCTTGATGAAATAATAAAACCTGTTATACAACACCTCCGCACTGTAATTAGCCGCAAATTAACTCATCGTCATGTGTATCGTATGCTCGTATCAGAACCATAAGCCGTCTAACCGTAACCGTTTAAATTGGAATCAAGTAGCACACACAATTAACAAGGACAACAGACTTTTTGTTTTGAAAAACTTAAATCCGACACTTTGTGGTACATTCAATTATTAAAACGTTGCAATTTAAGTATTTACTTGTTTAAACGGACCTAAATAATGTCAACACCGTAAATTAATGAAATGTTGCTTTTAGTACTTCATACTTGTGATTTTCTTTATGTCGTGGTTACCGTCGTCGTGGTCTTATTAATTTTATTCGGTATTTGAGTTAAACGAATAAATGATTTTGCTTCGGTTGTTTTTTTTAAAATGAATAAGTACTTATGTAGGTAGGTACACATGTTTCAAAATACTCAAACAAACAACAGACCAATAAATCAACTTAAAACATGTCATTGTTAAAAATGTGTAAGAAAATGTTCTCAAGGACTTTTCTTCTGTTTTTATAAATCCTTGTGGACCAGTTCATCATCATATTTATCATCATCGCCGCCGCCGGCCTGGTCCATGAACTTTCTCCCTTCATCTGCACCACAACCCGTATCCGGTCACATTCCTCACCACTTTTACCAGTAATTTAAGGGACTTAGTTTCTTCCTTTCAAATAATCAACCGCAATTCCGTACCTCGAGAAATGCACATCAGAGCGCAATTTTGCTAGTTATACCATAGTACAGTGATCAGTTTTTTAGCCGTGCTTCGTGAATGTGGAGTTCCTCAACATTCTCTGCCTTCTAGCCATTGAAATACTCCGGTAATTAAGACCAATATATACCGGCACTGCCTTTGAAACTTCTCTCACAATGCGTCCTTAGCTCCCGTTGTATACAGTCACATTTTTTCCCTTTTTCTATTGATTCGTGGCATAAAGTCGACCTTCGATTTTAAAACTGATATTTAATGATGAAAATATTATGCCCATGCCCAACAACATATGTGTTTGAAAAAAAATATAAAGAAATATTCCCTGCGGTATAAAGCCAATTAACAATCAAAAATTTGCTCTATGGTGTTCAAGTTTAAATTTAGCTCATTTTATAGACCTCTGCTTCATGGCATTGAACACAAATTCCTTTCCTTGTTTTGTTTTTTAATGTCAACATCACAATTGAATCGAATATTAAATATCATAATTAAAATAAAGCACAATAAAGGATGTCCTAAATATCATGTTCATCTGAGAATTCCAATTCGAAGCAGACTGTAGGCTAAATTAGCATGTCGACTGAAATTCCCCCTTCAATTAATTTTATCCTGTGATTACGCACAAACGTTCTTAATTTGTATCATACATTATTAAGTCCCACTGCCATTAACACATTCGCTTCATAAATATGCATTTATTTATGCACTACAATGAATCTTCAAAGAAAGTAATTCAACACGCTATACCACCACACTTCAGAAAAGAAACACAAAACACTTCAATGCACGTTTAATATTCTTTGCCCACCTTTTTCTATCCCCTTTAAAAGTACCTTCCTAGTATACATGTTAAAGGTAAAGCTTCCTGCGAAAGTGAAGAACACTCCCGTTACACTTCGCCTCACTTATAGAGAGAGGCACATACTCGTTTGATGGTAAATTTCACAAAATAGGCTCAGTTCTTTGCATGACATTTTAAATTATTACGTCTGACAAGCTGGCTGCTGCATTAAGTTTAGTGTAAAGTGAAACAAATTCACACATTTACTCTCCCACTAGCATTGACGCAAATTGTTTTGGGGCAATTCAAAAAGAGTATATTTTTTTAATTCTTCCTATTTTCAACATCACCTCATTCTACTACTGCTGCTGCAGCAGCCCTGGTTCTCTGAAGGCTACAGGATCTTTCATTTGCTTTAAGGACACAAACAAAAAAATATATAAGAGCTAAAATTGGCCGCAGTTGGGTTCGGCTCAACTTAATGGTGATAGAGCTTATGTATGCCATGGGTTTTGCTCAAGCTCATATAAGCTTCTCTGACACACATCCGTTTCCGCCAACACTATTGCAACAGCTTGGCAATGAGTCCTTGCGGCTGGCGGGTTCTTTGGTTTGTTAGGGAACCAACATGCTAGCTGGATGAGATTTAACGATGGGAGGCTTATACGTACAGAAAAAATAATCACATTCAAATTGATCTTGGTTAGTTACTACGTGCAAATGTGCGGTCAGGTTCTTTTAGATTTTGTTTAATGTGGTTGTTACATTCTACACATGAAATATGACAGATGCGGCTTTAGTGGTTTGCGGAGAGGAAGAGATGATATTTAGCTTATGGCTTGAATCACAATCTGTCAACCATCTGAATGAGGGGTAGTTAGAGTTTTTTACCAACATCACTAACGACCAAACAGCAACAGACAAAATGATGCATAATGAAGCATTGTTTTCCACAGCATTGTAGAATTTCCCTCTATGCGCGTTGACTGTTCTGCAGTGAGGCAGAATGTGTGGGTTCGAATCTGACTTTATATGTTGGATGTTTTTTTATTATCACTTGCGAAGAACTGACGAAACTTCCAAGAGTAGATATCAATTTAATGTAGAAAAATTCTAAGCCGTTTTGAATCGACCGACACGCACGGTGTACAACAAGAGCTTGAGGCACAGGGCGAGCATTACGAAAGGAGAAAGGTTTAAAAGCCATAGTACCAGTGAATATTAATCTTTATTTCCTGAATATTGAAATTACTAAAAAACAGAGTATGTAAAGGAAGTCCATTGTCGTATAGTACGGCTTAAAATGGATCACTGTTCTTGGGAGGACGACCAAATCTAAACTTTTTATCGTTTTTCGGGACATTAAGTTTATTCCGAGTAGGGTGGGCTCTATCTACCATCTACCAATAATGATGTTTTTCTAGGCAGTGGACAGATGATTCTTTGTTTGTTGATAATATTAAGAAAAATAGTTAAAACCTAAAATTTATAGTTTTGGAGCAAAACAAACAGCAAATAACCTTCACTTTGGGTTCAAGCCGACTAACTGCTGTAAAACAGCCGTTTCGTCAGAACGAAGGCTCCTCTGACTCTAGCCAGAGCAGCATTTATATTTCTGATCCATCCATATACCGAGGAACTTCACTTCACATTTGCTCGTTAATCGCGGTCCATGGGTGCCAACGATGACCATCTTGAGCCAATTGTTGCGCGTATCCCTCGTGGCCCCAGCGAATGAGGTTCGAAACAGAATTGTCTCGCATTTCTGGACGTTTACTTTCAGTTTCCAGTCATCGCAATATCGCTAAATCTTCTCGAAGTCACGTGGTAAGAGAATTCTAACAACTTCGATCTTTGGGACAGTTATGTACGCATACGCAATTGCCTGGATAAGGCTTTTTATCAGATCGCTCGCTTTCCAAATCAACCAGAACTGCACCCGTGCATTGTTTCATTGAATTATTCCATTGGATATCAGAAACGAGCTTAGACGCAGCATGAATAGTGTTATGTCCCGCCAACCGTTAACCCGGACTGCTTTTCCGGAATTTATGTGTTGTCCGCAGCCCACTTTGTCAGAGCTCTATTGATGATCTTTTCGAATACCTTGCTGATGATCGATAGAAGAGTTATCGAAAATTTCAGTGCGTTCTTGAACAGAGTGGTGTATTGTCTTAGTCGGTAAGCGTCTTGGTACAATGTTGTATATACCATCGATACCTGCTTCCTGCTTGACTTCTTATTTTGTATTGAATTGAAGATGAGCTGGAGCTCTAGCTTCGTTACTAAGAGAGGCATACCTTGCGTTTGCTCAGCGATTATGCCAAAAAGTCGTCAATGCACAATATCGTTCCGAACGTAGAAGTGATGAAGTAAGGCTCTTTTTTTAGGTCGTGATTCTTTTGAATGCTAGCATTCACCTTGTATACTTTCTGAAAAGCAGCTCTCACTTTCTCCTTTCCCTCCTGCGGATCTTCGATATTAAAGACGTCATCGTCCAAAATGGTTCCACTGGATCGATTTGCGCTGTCAGGAGTACGTCTCTGTTCTATTTCGTTCTCTGAAATATCAGGCGCGGAAGGTCGTTCTGATTCTTTTTTTCTCATACTCGGGTATGATAGCTAGTCTGTAATTATTTTTAATTAGTTGGTTGGTGATTTTAATTCTTTTTTTCTCATACTCGGGTATGATAGCTAGTCTGTAATTATTTTTATTGGTGATTTTGATTGACGACTTAAGCACCCTAATCTTCAGGTCGTTTGGGTTTGTGAAGCGTCTGTACACATTTTTAAGCCTCGTCAGTAGTGCACTCTTATGTCTGTGTTTCCCTCTCTCACTAGTTAGGGTAACCTATGTTTTAAAGAGAAAAATTATCCTTCCGAAGCCGGCAAACTAAAAAAAAACAGCCCGCAATTGTAACTTTAGTTGGTTCCTACTCCGTACTTACTTACTTTATCACTTTGGATTGGAGCGTATGCTCAACAGTAGTTACTTTTTATCTCACATGCAACCACACACTGTGGTTCGGATTAAAAATATTATTCTCTCGCGCAAACTGAAATCGAATGTGAAACGGAAACAGGGCTGTTTTTGAAGGGATGTTGAATAGTACACAAACACGGACTCTCCATTCATACCGCTGCCCGTCTCCGTAACATTTGATGTCCTTCGCTGCAACCGTTAGTTAAGGCTCAGGTGCATAACACTCTGTGTACGATGTAAATGAACGAACATGAATGGTTGTGTATCCTTCGGCACATTTGATTCCGTTGTGTCTACATAAATCCGAATGAAAAGGAGCCTCATAATACCATGCTGTTAAGTAGGGGATTTTCAGGATTTGCATACGACCCAATTTCACAGATAAAAGTGCTCGCATACTCGGCCAGATGGCTTCTGATTGGGGTTAGTAGAAATTCATTATTGTATAATGTAAGATCCCTTACAGAGAAACTTAAGTGTCAGTTGTCAGATTGAAATTGACATATCTAAAACCATATGCCTGCCTGGGCATTAAAGTCATCACTATATTCCAAACAGACGAACTGGCTTTTGTTATACTCGTATACGATTTACCTGCTGCAAGTGTATATTGTTGAATGTTTATCGATTAAACCTATTATGTGCAAGTTGAGCTGGTAAGTGGAAGGTCAATAAAGTTAACAGCTTGATTTAATAAGAGAAAGAGAGATAGGAGAGATGGAGGTGAGAAAAAATGTTGCACATTGTAGTTAAAGAAAGGGCTTGAAAGTGCTGTGCTTTATTGAAATGGCTTGGATTAGACTTAATTAAATAATTTAACAGACTGTTACATTGTTGTGGTCAAGTGCAATGTTGAAGAGGTTGTAATGAACAAAGCTGACTTGAAAAGAAACCTCAAGATAGTATTATTAATATTAATTATTACTTCCCTCTTATACAAGACCGATTGATTGTTGTTAAAATGATGATTGGCACACGGAAAACGTGGGAAGGTTTGGTTTGTTATTATACCACAGGTATTTTAGTTAATCTGAACTGGTCAATGATTCCAAAAAAGAATCAACCAACCAGCTCTATAGTGCTTCTGGCGAGGAGGTGAACTAGCCAGGAAAGGCACTATCTCTGGCAGAAGAAGTTGTCTAAAGTCGCCCGTAGTCCTTTGGGAATGGTTAACATTTAGACTGCTCCCTATCACCAAAGATAAAATAATTGAACAATAGCCAAACTAATGGACAATGTCAAGCGCACTGTTTGCGCTTATTAGCTTGGGGAATAACAGCTCAATATTTTTCAAGCGTAAATCGACCTTCCGCAGATGTATGATATAGTGATGGGTCAACTCAGTAGAATCGCAGCCTAACACACAGCTTTTTTTCATTGGTCCTCGCATGCACTCTCCAGTCACCAAAACCAAGCGCTCTATCAGCTGCAGTCACTTGGTCCTTGTACTGTTATGAACCTAACTACCCCATATACATAACTTTTCGATTAATTGTGAAGTCTATAGAAACATAAGATATCTCGTTGCATTGAATTCAAGGAATAATATTCTTTGTCATCAAAATATCTCTTCTCAAAACTTTGGGATAAACAAATATCTCGTTGCATTGAATTCAAGGAATAATATTCTTTGTCATCAAAATATCTCTTCTCAAAACTTTGGGATAAACAAAATATCTCGTTGCATTGAATACAAAGAATGGTATTCTCTGTCATCAAAACATCTTTGTCAGCAAAATATTCTTGATATAGTTTTGCATTCAAATTTGCCTTTGAAAAAGATTTGTATCCATCATGTTTTCAGTCTTACAACAGAGTCGCACACAGCTAGTTCACTTTATTTAAAATATTAAAAAACCAAATGAATTTCAAATAAATAAGTTTTGTTTAATTAAAATTGAAGTCTGTATATTTTTTTTTCAACGTTGGAGAACATAACAAAATTTTAAGTCTATATTTTTTTTTCAACGTTGGAGAACATAACAAAATTTGAAGTCTATATTTTTTTTCAACGTTGGGGAACTCAACAAATTGGTGTCAGAAGTTAAGATAATTCTCGGAAATCATCATGCTGATAATATTGTAAGAACATACATAAACAAAATTTATAATTTGAAAACAGAAAATCTCATATTGAAATTGAATCAGAAATTTTAAACTTGTTGTGCAGAAAATTTATAAAGCGAAAACAGAAAATCTCATATTGAAATTGAATCAGAAAATTTTAAACTAGTTGTGCAGAAAATTTATAAAGTGAAAACAGAAAATCTCATATTAATTGAAATTGAATCAGAAAATTTTAAACTTGTTGTGCAGAAAATTTATAAAGCGAAAACAGAAAATCTCATATTGAAATTGAATCAGAAAATTTAAACTTGTTGTGCAGAAAATTTATAAAGCGAAAACAGAAAATCTCATATTGAAATTGAATCAGAAAATTATAAACTTGTTGTGCAGAAAATTTATAAAGCGAAAACAGAAAATCTCATATTGAAATTGAATCAGAAAATTTTGAACTAGTTGTGCAGAAAATTTTAAAGTAAAAACAGAAAATCTCATATTAATTGAAATTGAATCAGAAAATTTTAAACTTGTTGTGCAGAAAACTTATAATTTTGAAAACAGAAAATCTAGTATTAATTGAAATTAAATCAGAAAATGTAAAACTTGTTGTGACTCAAATTGTGATTTAGGAAATTTATAATTTTGAAAAACAGAAAATCTTATATTAATTGAAATTGAATCAGAAAATTGTAAACTATTTGTGCAGAAAATTTATAATTTAGAAAACAGAAAATCTTATATTAATTGAAATTGAATCAAAAAAAAAAAAAAAACGTGTGTACCAAAGGCAAATTCGAAAGATTAACTTAAATTAGATTGAAACATGAATCCAGATGGCAATAATGTTGATGGTGAGAATATCTCACTGAATACCCTATTCAAATTCGTCAAACCCTTCGATGGGGACAGACAGAAACTCATTCCGTTTCTGAATTCAATCGACTCTGCTTTTAATTTAGCAACTGTTGAACAATCAAACTTTCTTCTAGCTTACGTAAAAAGTCAACTTTCTGGCAAAGCCGAAAGCTCAGTATCAAACCACGATTTTGATACCTGGGAGGAATTGAAACAATACCTAAAAAGCATATACTCAGATACAAAACATCATGGGCATTTGCTCATTGAGCTATTAAATTGCAGGCAGAATACTGAAACGATTTCGCAATATATTTGCAAAATTGAAACTGCTTTAAAAAAACTGTTAACGTCTACACGACAAAATAATGTAATTGAAGCTGAATTAGTTGGTCGATTAGCGGCTATGAATGATTTAGCCCTTCACACATATATTTTAAATGTTAAACCAGAAATTAGCAGAATGTTGAGAGCTAGAGATATAGAAACTCTCAACGAAGCATTCAATATAGCGTTAGAAGAAGAAAGAATACAACTACTTATTAACATTAAGAATCCAAATTCTAAAAATTGCACTATTTGCAAAAAATCAGGACATATATCGACGCATTGTTTTTTTTAATAAACCTTCAGGTAGTAAACCTAAGCCTATGTATACTCTCCAATCAGAAAAAGTATGTAATTATTGCAAAAAACTTGGGCATTTGATCCAAGATTGTAGGAAGAAAAAATGGAAAGATAATAATAGAAATTCTTTGAATCAGAACTCAACCAGAAACTTTGGAAGGGAACAGGGAAACGTAAATTCACTCGGAATGATGGCAACAACAGATCGGGTGAATTCAAACGAAATTGTTGCGAACAAAACAAATTAATTTTATTAAATGAAAATACTATCTTCATAAATATAGCATCTGAATTTTCAATTTCTTCTCAATTCAAACTTCTAGTAGACAGTGGTGCGAATATTTCTCTAATAAAAAAGGAATTTTTAGTTGATAAAGTCAAAATCAACGATTGTGACATAATTAAACTCAAAGGTATCGAATCAAGCGATAACCCAATCAAAACAATAGGTTCGATTAATATTTCACTTAAATTTAGTGACAGTCATAGCATTAATCATAAATTCTATATCATTGACTCAAAATCCAATGTTCCTTTTAATGGAATCATAGGAAATGACTTTTTAATTGAACATGGAGTTCAAATCAATTATCAAAATAAAAATTTAAAAGTCAATAACAGAACCTCAATACCTTTTTTTGTAAATCAATCAAATCAAACGTCTGATCAGTTTATACTTCCAAGTAGATCGGAAACACTCATTAAAGTAAATATTTTAAACAAAGGAATTAAAGAAGGTATCGTGCCAGATATCGAAATTATAGATGGGGTCTACCTTAGCAGAGCTATTACTAAAGTTGATAGTCATTCTAAAGCATTTGTAACTATAATCAATACCCTTGATAATAATGTAAAAATTCAATCGACAAAAGTTACTCTGGAAGAAATTCCATCGGAAATTTATTCATTAAATTCAAATTCTGAAAATATACAAAACCGTTTCAATCAATTGGTATCTCAAATACGTACTGATCATTTAAATAATGAAGAAAAAGAAAGCTTATTAAAAATTTCTTCGAAATTCTCAAATCTTTTCTATTTAGAAGGCGATAAATTGTCATCATTCATCAACTCAAAAAGTAAAACACGAAATTTATCTAGAAAATAATAAACCAATAGCTTCCAAGACATATCGTTACCCAGAAATTCATAAAAACGAGGTCAATAACCAAATCTCTAGTATGCTTGAACAAGGTATAATAAGTCCATCAACTTCACCTTTTTCTGCTCCCTTATGGGTAGTACCAAAAAAAATTGATGGGTCGGGTAAGAAAAAGTGGCGAGTCGTTGTAGATTATCGTAATCTTAATAATGTAACTGTTGGAGACTCGTTTCTCGATTTAGCTTCAGGGTTTCACCAAATTGAAATTCGAGAAGAAGATCGTCCCAAAACAGCATTTTCGACCCCCGACGGTCATTACGAATGGAATAGAATGCCATTCGGACTGAAAAATGCGCCAGCCACATTTCAGAGGCTAATGAACTCAGTTCTAAGTGGCTTACTAGGTGCAAAATGCTTTGTATATTTGGATGATATTGTAATTTATGCTTCATCTCTCAAAGATCACGAAGCAAAACTAACGGAAGTATTTACTCGACTTCAAAATAATAATCTTAAGTTACAGCCAGATAAATGCGAATTCCTACGAAAAGAAGTCGTATATCTTGGTCATGTAATATCAGAAGATGGTGTTAGACCGAATCCATCTAAAGTTCAAGTAGTTAAAGATTTTCCAATACCAAAATCTCAAAAAGATATAAAATCTTTTCTCGGATTAGTAGGTTACTATAGACGTTTTATAAAGAATTTCAGTAAATTATCAAAACCTTTAACTTCACTATTAAAAAAGGACACTGAATTTGAATGGAAAAATCCACAAATCGAAGCATTTAATACTTTGAAAAATATGCTCTTAGAAGAGCCTATTCTTAAATATCCAAATTTCAATAAAAACTTTATTTTAACCACTGGCGCCTCAAGTTTTGCTATAGGCGCAGTTTTAAGTCAAGGTAAAATAGGCAGTGATTTGCCAATTTCCTTTGCATCAAGAACATTGAACCGTAATGAATCCAATTATAGTACAATAGAGAGAGAACTATTGGCTATAGTATGGGCAGTTGCCCATTTCACACCTTATTTATATGGTACGAAATTCACAATAGTTACTGATCACCGTCCTCTTGTGTGGTTATTTAATTGCAAAGACCCAGGTTCACGCCTCGTACGTTGGCGTCTTAAACTCGAAGAGTACGACTATCAAATCGTTTATAAGCCAGGAAAAATTAACAGCAACGCTGATTGTCTGTCAAGAATTAAGGTTTCAAACACTGAACAACTATCAGGAAAAGACGAAGCTATAGTAAATCATATCCTTAAATTAGAATCGTACGACGATTACCTTAAATTTTACTATTCTTCCTTAAAATCTAATGTTTATGACTTCTCCGAAGTAAAATCATCATTTCTTAAATCAAATAATAATATAGCTTACTTATGCAGTAACGATTTTGGTGATTGTAATAAATATTTTACAAACATTTCAGATCTATGTGATAACATAGAGCAATTAAGAGTTCATCCCTATGAATTATATGAAGTGGTAAAATCAAAAAACACAAAGAAAGAATTCTTTGTTTATCATTGTATGATAAAACGTCAAAGTTGGCAAAAGGCAAGCTACTCCGATTTCTTTTATGTTTTTCAGAATCTCAAGTATAAATTAGAAGAAGATGGAATAGATAGCATATCTATACCTAATTTTGAAAATGATAAAAATTTATTCAAATATGAAAAATTAAAACATATAATTCAATTCATCTTCCGTAATTCGAAAATTAAAATTATTGTTCATCACGATACAATCATTAATCCAGAGCGTTCAGATATTCCTATTATCCTTAAAGAAAATCACGACGATCCTCAATCAGGTCATTCCGGTTTTAGAAGAACTTACAATCGAATAAAAGAATTCTATTATTGGAAACATATGAAGTCAGAAATAAAAGCGTATATTAAATCTTGTGAAAGCTGTCAAAAGAATAAAACTTTAAGAAGAACATTTAAGGCTCCTATGGAAATAACAACGACTGCAAGTCAGCCTTTTGAAAAATTAAGTTTAGATATTGTGGGACCTCTACCATTAACTATCAACGAAAATCAATTCATACTTACACTTCAAGATGATCTCACGAAATATAGCCAAGCTTTTCCTTTAAAAAATCATCCCGCAGAAACAGTTGCGAATAAGCTTTTCAAATTTATAAGCTTCTATGGCATTCCAAATTCAATTTTAACAGATCAAGGATCCGAATTTATGTCTTCCCTATTAAAACAATTTGCTAAACTTTTCCACATGAAACAAATAAATACAACAGCCTATCATCCACAGAGTAATGGAGCACTTGAGCGATCACATTCCACCTTAAAAGATTACCTTAAGCATTATATAAATGCAAACCAGGATGATTGGGATGAATGGGTACCGTCAGCTATATTTGCTTATAATACCTCAGTTCATGCTTCTACTAAATTCACACCTTATGAACTGTTGTTTGGACATAAACCTATATTGCCTTCATCAGTAACGCAAGCTCCAGAATTTAAATATACATATGAAAATTATATAGATCAACTTAAATTTAGATTGAATAAATCTCACAAAATCGCAAAAGAAAATATAATAGCATCTAAGGAATTATCTAAAAAGTATTATGATAAAACTGTTAATAATCAAACTTATAATATAGGAGATAAAGTATATCTTCGTAATAACAGTAATACGCTGAGTAAAAAGCTTTCACCTACTTATAAAGGTCCATTTGAAATAATTCAAACCCATAACAATCAAAACATTACAATTAGATTCAAAAAGAAACCTCTACGGGTTCATATAAATCGGTTAAAACCAGCTTTTAATTAATTAAACAAATTCTTCGAATTTTCAAAAAAAAAAAACCTGCATTTTTATTGCAGATTGTCAATTCTTCTATGCAACGTGCAAGGAAATAACTATGAAATCAAGGAAATCAAAAAGGGAAGCGGCCTTTATTATGAACACTTAGGACATGGAAAAATAACTACAACCACATATAAAATGATAACGTACATAAATATTACGGCTATAAATCAAAAACTTTTACTTATTAAGAATATCTATGAAAAAACATCAAACAATTATTGTAGTAATCAAAGCGTCAATCATATTAATTTTTACTTTTGTAAACAATCTCTTAATTACTTAAAGATTCAACTTCCTAACCTATTCCTAAAATATCAGGCAATAGAAGACTTAATAGGAAAACGTAAAACCAAGCGAGGTCTTTTTAACGGTATTGGAACTATCTTTAAAACTATCTTCGGAACTCTAGATTATGAAGACGCCGAGTTCTTCGAAAAATCTATAAATAATGTTATAAACGATGAAAAATCTTTGACAGAACTCATGAAAGATCAAATTCATGTAGTACAATTGACAATATCTAATTTTAATGAAAGTATAAATAATATGAAATTCCACGAAGAAACTTTAAATAATAATTTTGAAAAACTTTACAATTTTTCACATAGCGCTACTACTGAAATTATTAAACTTAAACTTTCTGAAACAATTTCTCAACATATAATACTTTTAACATATCTTACTACGGAAACAAACGAACAACTAGATAACATTGTAAACGCTTTATTATTTGCAAAACGAAATACGTTGCATCCTTTTGTATTATCACCTATACAATTAATAACAGAACTTAATAGTAACTTACACTTGCTTAAAAATGGCATTTATTTTCCTGTATTACCAATTTTAGAAAATGCACATATTTTTATAGATATTGCTAAGCTCCAAGTTTACTTTTTAAACGGAAAAATAATTTATATTATAAACATACCATTGACAGAATCAACATTATACAATTTATATCATGTTATTCCTCTTCCGATACAATACGTAAATGATAGTCAAACCTATGCATATATACAACCGACATTTACCTATTTGGCAATAACGGATAATTACCAAAAATATATTAAGTTTAATAACCTAGATCAATGTGAAAACTTATCAGATTCTGATTATATCTGCAAAGCTAACACTTTTTATTCAAATGCTTATAATCCTGCTTGTGAAGTATTACTCTTATCAAACACAATAAATACAATTCCTAAAAATTGTGATACAAAGATATTACATGGAAATTTAGAATTATACCATAAACTTAACTCTAATAATTGGATCATAGTATTAACAAAATCCAAACAAATAACTTTCCTCTGTGAACACAGTGATAGAATTAATAACGAGATTATAACAGGTACATCTTTATTAACTATAAATAAGAATTGTGAGGCTTACATAGGATCCAACTTTTTGAAATCTGATAATTATATCTCGTCAAACTATGAATCGATAATTCCATTCGTAAATATAATTGAAGATGATTGCTGCGAAAATAAGCTAACAAATTTATCTCATGAATATGTTAAAATTGAACCGATAAATCTATCAAACGTAAACCTAGATCACCTTAAATTAATCAAACATTCTCTAGATCAAATAAGGAAAAGAATTAATGAGGCAGAAATTCATCCAACACTGATAAAACATCCTTCCTTTTTTCAATATACGATTGCGGTTATTGTTATGTTAATACTGGTATATTTGATACTTAAATGTTTCAAATATTGTAAAAAAATAAGAACAATTTCAATCCTTAATGATGACATTCGTACATCAGGAAATTGTCTTACACGGATCATAAATAATTGTTGTTCTAAAACTAAGCAACAAACAAATGAAATAATATAATTAGGCGAAGGTAGTTCAATAATGACGACACCTGAACCAACAGAAGATGTAAACATTAAACCTAGGAAGTCAATTAGAAATCCAAGAAACAATTTCGGTTCAAATTATAACCTTGTAAATTAAAATTAATTTTACATTAAAAATTTAAATTAATTTTATTTTAAGGGGGGACGTGTTATGAACCTAACTACCCCATATACATAACTTTTCGATTAATTGTGAAGTCTATAGAAACATAAGATATCTCGTTGCATTGAATTCAAGGAATAATATTCTTTGTCATCAAAATATCTCTTCTCAAAACTTTGGGATAAACAAAATATCTCATTGCATTGAATTCAAGGAATAATATTCTTTGTCATCAAAATATCTCTTCTCAAAACTTTGGGATAAACAAAATATCTCGTTGCATTGAATACAAAGAATGGTATTCTCTGTCATCAAAACATCTTTGTCAGCAAAATATTCTTGATATAGTTTTGCATTCAAATTTGCCTTTGAAAAAGATTTGTATCCATCATGTTTTCAGTCTTACAACAGAGTCGCACACAGCTAGTTCACTTTATTTAAAATATTAAAAAACCAAATGAATTTCAAATAAATAAGTTTTGTTTACTTAAAATTGAAGTCTGTATATTTTTTTTTTCAACGTTGGAGAACATAACAAAATTTGAAGTCTATATTTTTTTTTTCAACGTTGGAGAACATAACAAAATTTGAAGTCTATATTTTTTTTTCAACGTTGGGGAACTCAACAGTACCTGACGTTCGTCCTTCCTTGTCGTCTCGAACCTGGGGGCTGCGAAGAGAAGACTTTTTTAGCTTTAGCGTTTTTATCCATTCGCTCGTAGTGACCAAGCCAATGTAATCGTCTTTTCTTGGCTTTCTGGACTGCCGAAAATCCATCGAAGCAATTTTCTTTCGAAGTGCCAAGAACTATTTCCCCGTTTTTACTTATCTTCCAGCAATCGGCGCCGAAGCCAAGGACTGGTGAAACAAAGTCTTGTATAGTAAGCACTTTGTTTTTGTTTGAACCCTTGTCTGGCCAAACCGACGCGACGCGTCGTAGTAGCCGAATCCACTAAGGTGTAGTTTGTGGGATTGATGTCAAATCCAAAGTAGATTAACTCCTTAATTACCTTGAAATTGCTGGTACCAACAGTGACTTTTTGTCCTAGGCAGTGGTGGTTTGTTGATAGCATGTAATTCCTTTTGTCCTCATTCACTTCAAGACCAATGAGTTTCGCCTGTTCTTCAATCTCTGTGAAGGCCTAAAGCAAAGCTATTTGGGAGCGAACGATGATTTCTATGTCGTCGACATAACCAAGGATCTGCGTGGATTTTTTTAATATAGTGTTTTCGATGCTTACACTTGCCTTGTGCACTATATGCTCCAGAACTATGTTGAAAAAATCGCATGACAGCGTATCAACTTGTCTAAACCCTGTGCATGTAAGAAACAACTCAGATGAGCAGTTACCCATTTGCAAACTTTTGCATATTGTTTAGCGTTATGCGGCACAGCTGGGTCAGTTTGTTCGAATTCAGACATCATCGTCGTTACAAGTTGATGAAACTATAGTTGACTGGGGTATAATTTTTTTTCGACTCGAGTTAGCTAACTCGGTTTTCCAATTCGGTTTGCAAACCGAAAATCGATCTAGAAAACAAAAAGTGTGGTATTTAATCCGTCCAAATCTCTACCATCCGCTGATGAAATTGACCAATTCATGGCTTAATCGAGAGATAAGATACGAATCTAGTTCGCCTGAGTGATATTTCGTTAAAAATGTAACTGAATTGCCCCGAAAATCGATTTAGAAAAATAATTCTTTTTTATAATCGGAAAAATAAATGTTTTTATCTATCAAAATCCTTGCCATCCGCTGATGAAATTCAACCATTAGAAAATTTTCCTCATACATAAATCAAAATTCAAAAAGTTTAAAAAGTAGACAAGCTCGTGTTTTTTTTTTTTTTTAAGCAATATGCATTCCGAATTACAAAGCGATTTGGAAAACCGAGTTACAACATTGACATTAGGCGTGTTTTTTTGGAATAGCTATTCGTATCTGCAGTGGGAGCTTCCATGTATTACAAATACAACACGCAGCTGCGGATAAAACTTAAACTTAAATCTGGCTGCGGATAAAAAATTGACATTTTTGCGAGTATCGATACTCGATCGGAGAAAAATTGAATTTCTTAGGTTGGTAACTCGGATAATCGGATAACTCAAAGAGTCTCGAAGGCTGTGTTCGCAGAGTGCAAAGCACTTTAAGTGCGTTCTTTTATTTAAGTTTGTTTTGAATTAAAATTGGAACGCACAAATCAAGGAACGAGTCACACATAGTTGCTCTATGGTGTTTAATATTTTTCTTCTGTAATGTCGTTTTCTATTTGCAAGATTTAAGGTATAACTACAACCGCCACTTTTTGCAAAAAGTGGGAAATTTAAAAAAAGTAAAATTTTTGTTTCTTTGTAGCACCATTTGAATTTGGAAAGAAAATCTACAAAAATTGTTTTCGACATCAAAAAACAATCTTTCTGCATCATTAAGGGGCCGATCCATAGAATCAGTCAGTCAGTTAGCGTTGACGTTTTCAACTCACAGCACAATAGAATATACATGTTCTTATGGAACTCGACGGATAGAGTTTGTTAACTTTCTACTTTTTGCGTCCGTTGATCCGATGACAAATAATTTTGACGAACAGTCAACTCAATATGTTTCCACAGCAGCAAGGAAAAGCAATGAATGATCAAAACTTTGTGTATCATTTTGACACAATTTTAATGTTTAAATTTAATTTTTTTTGTTCGGATTGAAATGAAACTGTCAAAGTATACAACGTATTCTATGGGACGGTTCCCCCCGGCAAATACGTTGGCAACAACGTATACGTCGACGCTGCGGGATTGACGGATTCTATGGGTCGGCCCTTTTACTTTTAATTTTGTCAATATGTCACAAAATGAGTTTGAAAATTTTCACTTTTTGGCTTTTTACAAGAAGTGCTCGTTGTAGTCATATCTTTAGAGTCGAGTAAAATTTGTGAATCTGGCAGCTAAACGAGTTGGTGAAGTGAGTAAAAAGTAGAAAAATCTCAGATTTCATGATCTATTTGAGACTTGAGATTCAAAAAAATGGATTCGAAATTCAAAAATCTGAATCTCGATTTTTATCAAAATTCAGACATAAGTACGCACGTTCAAACACACTTCTCTGTTTGACATTTTTCTGAACATTTGTTATTTTTGTATTTATTTGTTTATTGAACGACGACTGACCAAATCTACGCACATACCCCAATATGTCAAAAACTTATCCGAAAGCAAAACCAAAATAACAAATGATCTGACATCTAGACAAGTCTACGAACTTAAAAATAAAATAAAACAGCTGCGGATACGTTTTTTTGGGAAATCGAATTTGGCTGCAGATAGCGATGCCAAAAAAACACGCCTATTGACATTTCACAGTACCTATGTACTTTGCACATGAATGTAACGAACTACAGACACATAGCAGCACTGGCGACTGAGGCCATCGGCTGGGACAGAACAAGACATTAATACAACAGAGAGAGAGAGAGAGATAGAGACAGATAGACACATAGAAGAGGAGGAGACTTAGATTTGTATTGTCCCATGTTATCGCACAGGTGGCCTCAGATAAGATGGTGATTTTTGTAGTAAAAAAATGCTGCCGATGCTGGCACTTGAACCCGTAGCGTCCGGCTTAGCAATCAACTACTCAATCCTCTAAGCCATGGCCACCTGGTTTACAAAACGAACAGTTCGGTTAGCATCACTAGAGTGATATTGACTGTTTTTCAGCGGCAAAGTGCTAGAGGGACGAAGAACAATGAAAAAGAGTAAAAAACGCTGTAGACGATTTTGTTCGCTTCGTGCGGTTCAGCATCAAATATTCCCCGTCAACAATTTCTCCCGGAACTGAGTATTGAAAAAATGTCCTTAAAGCATTTAAAAAAAAATAAATAATTTAATAAATTAAATGTGCCTCATGGACGCTGTAAGAGTGCATCGAAATTGTGTGTACATATAAAATCCTTGCATGGGTTCGAAGAATTTACATTCAATAAATTTATTGCATCATATTTGATTCATGAGCGTAGGAAATTTGATGTTGAATTTTCTTTGCTTTTTGCCGTCGAAACAAACCAAACATTACCCAAATTGCTTTTCTTTTTCTTCCGCCAAAAAGCGCCACAAAGTAGTACTGAGACTTTGGTTGACCTAAGTAATCTTTTTAGCCCAAATAAATAATTGCGATATGGTTTATGAATCATTGTACTGTACATATTAGAATTCTTGGTGTCGGTTTTCGGAAATATCCAATGAGTTTTGCTTACATAATTCTTGAAAAACAATCCATGGAAGTAAGTAGTCCAATTTCGATTAATATTTCAACACACTTCTAACCGTTGTTCGTGGAATTCGAATTCGATATTCAGAAAACGTATAAACAAACTCAAATTTTCTTTGAAACACTTAATGGCTTCTTTAATGACTTACGAGTAATTCCATTTAGATTATCATCTGTGCTTCTCACTCCACACCCTGTAAATAAAAAAAGTTATTTTATTCTTCGCAATCACCATCTCTTCCCATTCAGCATTGTTTACTCATGGGACCAACTAAGGAAACAAACAAAGATACAAATCTTGAAAATTTGCCAAAACAAGCATCACAGAAATTGAATACACACATTAAACTTCTGATGTACTCCACTGCAGCACCTCTGTACATTCTGCAGTTCTTCTTTTTTTGTATTGTATAATTTTGCAATGAGTATGGATAGGATTTTTGTATAAGCTTCACTCTGACTTTTTGCTCTTTTGTCCTATAATAGAATGTGCCTTTAATAAGCTGTTGGTACATGTTTTGTTCATTTTCTTTAATGATTGTATATTCTATACTAGAATTTTCAATTCTCCATAACGTCTGCGAAAGTACATCCCGTGTCATGTGAAGGAGCTTGAAAACTGTTTTAAGAAGAACATCTTGTGCAAAAGAAGTACATCTTATGTGAATCACCACACCAGGTCTTTCCGAATGTCGTCTATGTTTCAACGACTGCTTTTTGATGGTATTGCCAGGGAACTTAAAAAATATTTTCTAGCAAACGTTGGGTCTGCGTTTTCATCGTGTTAATAAAAAGGGGAAAACATGTCTTACTTAATTCATAATTATGGTATAGTACCAAGAAATTTTGAAATGTCGTTGTGCCTTCGATGGCGGGTGCAATATTTTATGACATCCACTTGTTTGAAAGTTGTTACGTCTGTAAAAAAGTATCCTCTTAAGTTACAAGATTTGAGTGCTGATTCGGCTTAAGACAGAGACACGGAATAAATATAATGAATGATTCAAATTTCAAAAGGATGGTTTTTACACTTTCCCAAAAATAGAAAATGAGATTGTTGTTCGTCTATCTAAGAAGAAAACAAGAACTAATATAAATGGAGAGAAATAAGAAATCTGATTGTATAGGAAATCTTTTTGTGCATTCATGAGAAAATAATGAAATGACGGTAGACCGACACAATAGATAATGACGCAACAGTTATAGAAGTAAAGGATCATTCATTTTTCGGTATATATGTAGCATAGCGTAATAAAAAACACAAAACGATACATTTTCAATGAAAATTTTATTTCATCATAATATTTGGACTTTGCCATTAAGTGTGGAAAACAATATCATTCAAATGGCAGCCTCGGAAGTATTCGCAGCATGCGATTCTTTTGAGATAGTTTTGAACCACTTTTTCGCACATATCGGTATCTCGACCAATACTTGAGTAATGTTAGTTTTTAATGCGTCTATGGTCTTTTGCGAAGCCCCACAAACAAAAATCGAACGGTGTCATATCGCATGATCTTGGTGGCCAATTGACGTTGCCAAAACGTGAAATTATGCGACTTGGAAAATTCTCACTTAATAAGCTTTAATTGGTCCTGTTGTGTGGCTTGTTGCACATATCGTCCAAGTCATGGTCTTCAATCGCGCGCCGGTAAAAAAAAATCGGTCATCGTACGACCATATCGCTCCGAATTGTGTTTATTGTTGCAAATCAAAATGTAAAATAGGCTATAGCGAGGTTTACAACACCATCAATTGTTCCGAACGCCGGGAAATCAATAAATTTAGATCATCAGCAACACTTGTGCTTGCAGCAGCAATATTTTCGATTTAACGTTAATTATGATGATGCACAGGCCTTGTGACATCGGTAACGCATCCACTCTCGTCGCATTTCTTCACAATTTTACCGATTGGTTGTGTATGACGACCACAATCATCGCATAATGCGTGAAAAGTGGCAACGCTTGAACTACTATTTTTGTAGCAAATTTGAGTAATTTAAACGCGATGTTCGATTTTTTAGCGAATCAAATCACAAAATTAATGACCTGGTAATTGGTGGATAGAACATGTAGAACTATTAAAATAGATGAGTGCCTACGTGTTCGAAGTAGTGCGATCATTGCTTCCTCAGTTAACTTGGGTTAGTATCTAGCAGCATTTAATTAGGATAGAATAAGAATAAATACGCTGGCAGTGAGCTCTATTTGTAATTAAGGGCGATTCCGGAGATGATTAATCATGAGCTACATATGTCGAATTCGAATCTACCTAGAAACAGATATGATGACAAAAATTAAGGGGAGGGCTGAGAACCTGACTCAATATGAGCGTAGAAAAACCGGCTCAGAAAGTCCTATGATGAATGGTAGGAGACAGTGTGTTTGACCAAACTTGTGCTGGAAGGACCACGCATAACGCACAAAGCCTTGGGGTGTGAAATTGGAAGGCATTCAATCGGGTTAGATGAAGAAGTTATTGAAGGAGACCCGATAGGTCTGTTCCCGGTTGTTGCGTTGATAAAAGTAAAACCTTCATCGGCCAGGTCCACGACGATATTAATAGATTTGTTTCGAGAAAAACTTTAAAGAAGAAAAGCTCTAGACTCTAGAACGATCAAATAACATTATTTTCTTATATGAATGAAGCCAATGAAAAACAGACAGACAGAGAGGCTGACTTTTTTCGGCTGGGATTGGGCTAGGGCTATCACATTAATAATTCTCATGTTTGGTAAAATTTTGGTAAAAGTTTGAAAAAAACTGCCATATAAATCGGAATGGGAAAAGTTTTGCAAAACCTTGTTTTCCTCTTGATGCGATTAGGCTTTAATATTATATTCTCCCTCAATCGACTTTGCCTTACTACGATATCTATAAATTACCGTTTTTGAATTTCAGAGAAATTCGCCAATGGTTCGAATCTTGAAGGTAATTTCGTGGAAATTTCTTGGAAATTATCTCATTTGGAAAATTTAAACCAAAATATAAGGAAGTTCATTTCCCAAAATGAAACGAAATTATCATGCTCACAACCATGCTCCACAAATTCATCATGGTGTGAGACGTTCCAAATTTCTGAGTAAGCAAAACTGGTGTGATATGAAAGATTAAGAAGCTTACCACTTACCAGACATGGATCTTACTCAAAATTTCAACGAAGACATACGAATTCAATCTATTGCAGCAGAGTGTGCCTTGTGTATTAATGTGCATTTCCATCAGCACCGCCATAATCATTCGGCGTCGTGAACTTTACAAAAAAGAAGAATCCTGAGGATATGAAAAATTCAAAGGATTTATTAATACATTTTTGAAATGAGGATGCTTTTTGATGATTGTATAGATTCCGACACATTTCAATGACTATATGTAACAACACAAGTACAGCTCGTTGCTGCATATGTGCTGTAAGTTCAATTCACATGATTACGAGTGCAATTTTTTGCTCCAGAGTATGCTTGAAAGCTTTCAAGGCACACAGGAAATGTGTTGGTGGGAGTGTTGGAGGGTATAAAGTTTCTACTATGCAATGACAAGTTTGAATAACATATATTATTTTTGTGGTGTTACGTGAACATGTGATTTGTTTTTCAAAATATCAGCATGCTTCCGTTTCATTTCCCGCTATTTGTACAATAACTGTCAGTTCATGAACATGAAAGTATATGATGTGTTCGAAAAAGGTGAATTTGAAAAATTTGAAGAATAAATATTGTATAGTGCTTTCCTTTCGATTTGGTTAGAACAACAGAGCAAAAGCAGTCAAGTTGCCTTAATCGTTCACAGAAACTTGATGATTAAGATATTTTCCAAAAAATCTGAAATCGTTTCTTTGAATTCACAACTCAGTTAGCATAAGAAAATCATTCACTTAGTGTAATCCTAATCGGGCTTTAAAAACAACACACGCTAAGTGCCTATTTTTTTTTGTCGAACATAATTTTGGCATTTATATCACGTTCACTGTTTCCATTACATCCAAACACGTCAAACAATGGCGCAAGCAGTTCTTAAGACTTTCAAGCGAAAATCGGGTAGATTGAATAGAGTACAACACAAATACAACTGAACAATAAAGAACAAAGAAGTTTCTATTCTATGCTGCCATTAAATTCTTACAGCGCATATAAATTTGGATTTTATTGCTGAAATGAAAACAAAAGCAAAACGAAACCCGAAACTATGCCAAGTCTGCCTTATTTTTAATAATGACAGTGGGTGGTTGGTTGATTGTTCAGGTGACATATTTTGTGTTTTTGTAATTTTGAGGATTATCCTTTAAATATACAACAAAAACTTTGAAATTAAATTTTATTGTGCTGGTATAGAACTTGACATTATTTTGCTGACACTCATAGATTTTTCAAAAAAAAACTGTCGACTCGTTTTTTTTTTTGAAGATTTTTCAGACAGGTCCTTTTCAAGTATTTTTTCAAGGCACACAGAAATGTTCAGGAATTCTCATAGGCTACGGATAAGCACGACAACATGACACTTACAATTTAATTTGTCCCCAAGGGATACATTCCTTTGAAATGTTTAAAGAAGAAGGTAATTTAGATTGACGTGTTCTTAAGATGAAAATGTGAATTGCCTGTGAAAGTCTTAAGTATTCCACTTGTTTTTGTTGAACACAATTTGCAGAAAGGTTGTTTGAAGTCAGATATGTGAGTTTTCCAAAATTGAATCACATTCGGTTGAAACATTTTGTTGATTCTGCTTAAATTTGCCTACCCTGCTAACGAAGGATGTTTTTATACATTAAAATATTTGGTTGCAATACAAAGACTAGGGCGGTAAAGTAAGGCATTAATTTTATTATGTAAGCTTTTTATTGCCTTATCATTTAAAGTGAACAATTTTTTAGTTAATATTTATACAATTTTTTAAATAAATTAATTAATTAGGAAAAAAAATAAAAGTAAGAAAAATATATTTTGATAGTTAAGGTTTTTAAATATCTTAAATTTTAATTAGAGATCCACACCACAAGCAAAATTGCAATTCGTTTAAAAGAACTGAGTTTTTGGAGGCACAGCACTTATGGACACGGGTCAATCTTATAAAGATATGACACTTTTTTTTTCAATTCATTTTTTTATTCATTTAAACTTAACTCTACTTACACGCTAGACAAAATGGGAAACTAGCCTAATTAATTCTACTTATATATAACTTACTGGCCCCAATCGGGCGCTCTAAGTAATTCATGGTTCTTAAACTCAATGCCTTTCGGCCTACGAACTAATTTTTAAGAAAAAAAAAAGATATGACACTATTCCAGGACTGATGGAGACCACCGATTACATTCCCCGTTTACAAGATTTCGATAGGAAATTTTCTATTTGCATACCAGAAAGACAGGGTTGGGATCCAAATTCACTTAGAAGTAAACAGGGTATCCCTTTCTACACTGACGACGCACACACGGCAAAATGACTACTTTAGGAGGCCAAAAATCATAGACATGGAAAATTGTATTTATTTCTGATTTTTATTGGGTTCCTGACCGATACATTATCAAAAATAATGAATGGACACACGGTACCCTTAAAACAAATAGAACGGTTAACTTAATAAAAAAAAAATATATGAATTTAGGAAAAGTAAAAAAAAAAATAATATTATTTCACTAAACAATAATTTATTAGTGGTACTTATGAAAATAGAAATCGTTAATTATCAATCATCTCCAAATAAATTAAAAAAAAAATCATCTATTTTGTTTCATGTTTTTATCTGTACCCCTTACTGGCCCTGTATCGAAGTGAAATTCTAATACTAGGGACTTTGCGGCTGATTTTTTTGATTATTCCCGTATATCTCCATTTCGGCTTTACCGATTTTGTTAAAATTTTGCACAATTATACTAAACATTATCCTTAGTGATATTGCATTCCAAGATTCTATTTAAAATATGTTCTTCAATAACAAAAAAATCGGAAAAGAGATCCATTTTTGTAGTACTTTTTGGGTTTATAACACTCTTTTCTAGATTTCTCAAAAACGGCTCAACCATTTTTTTGGAAATTTCGTCAACACGTTTATATGCAATGTCTTAATAATGCTGCATACCAAAAAATGTGTGTTTTAATTTCCCTGATTGTTTATACAAAGAAATTAAAACACTTATGAAATTTGTGAAGTATTAGAATTTCACTTCGATACAGGGCCAGTAAGGGGTATAGATAAAAATCTGAAAAAAATAGATGATGTCTTCATTAATTTTCGAAAAAATAAGCAAATAAGAACCACCCTAATGTATATATAATATATATATATTTCGAGTGACTTGGATCACTCCGACTACCTGTCAATAAAAAAATGGTATCACAATGAGTTGGTTTGAGTTCTCAAAATTCACAATAATAACGGTCAACAAACGACTTAATGCAAATATCAAGGACAGAAAGCGGTACCTAGCGGAACTTTTTTTGTAAGTCTAAGTAAACATGAATTTTAAAGAAAAATTTGTCTAGAACCGCAATATAATATTTTAATACTTACCATCACATTGTTTTTTATCAATTAAATGTACATACCTGTAGATTTCATACCCTTGATCACTGTTTGTATTTTAGCACGAGATTGAAATAAAAATGCGTGATGTTTCGTTGACGTTTTAGAGAGCAATTAACCGTACCATCACTTCGCTCATTTGCCGGACTCTCGCAGTCTTTTATTTTGAACATAACAGAGGCGACTTATGCTCTTTGTGATTCCTAGACCATCTGACTAAAAAAATACAAGCTTATTTAGACTCTATCTTTATTTTGATAAACCGCTTTTTGGCCTCTTAAAGCAGTAATTTTGCCGTGTGTGCGACGGTTCAAAAATGGAATCAGGAACAGGTGCGTCGTCGTATAAACTCCCAGCTGATTGTAGTGTCTTTCAGGCCGAGATCTTTGCCATTGAAAAAGCAGCTGAATTTTCACATCATGGCAAGCTATGCTCTTCGGAGATTACGTTTTTCGTGGACAGCCAGGCTGCTATCAAAGCCTTACCCAGTGAGACCATAAGATCAAAATCAGTTGTAAACTGTAGGAAGGAATTAAATAAAATCTGCCACACTAACCAGGTTAAGCTCTGCTGGGTTCCTGGACATAGCACTATAAAAGGGAATGAAATAGTAGATGAATTAGCCTGGAAAGGGTCAGAAACAGACACAAGCAGTAGCGACCATTCAGTTAGGGGACCACTCGTCCCGATTGGGATACTCAAGAGGAAGATAGACCTTAAATCAAAAGAGAAAATCAATAGCTCCTGGAAATCCAGTGAAGATTGCGTAATCTCTAGAAGTTTATGGCCTAACACAAATGAAAAGGAAACTCGGTATATTTTATCGCTGAGCAAAAGGAACATTAAAATCTTGATAGGTGTACTAACGGGTCATTGCGCCATTAGCACAATGGCCAACAAGATAGGGGTATTTGCACCCGATTTCTGTAGGAGCTGTCAGGATGAGGAGGAAATAGAAACCATTAAACACCTGCTCTGTGACTGTCCGAACCTCCAAACTAGCCGACTCCGTCATTTCGGAAACAGGTTTGTTGGAGAACTGGATGATCTAGCACAGGTCTCAATGGCAAACATGAGGAAATTTATAGATAGCACAGGCTGGTGCGTAAACGAGCCAGTCTACCTTAATCGATTTTGAGGAGCATCGATGTTAACCTTTATTTTTATAGGGGATCACAATGGACCAGTAGGCCCCGTGTATGCAACAGCTCACGCTGTGTACACCCCTTATCACCTAATCTAACCTAACCTAATTAGTTTCCGACATAAAGCCTCCCCCAAGGCGGCCCATAGGTTTCGATTTTTCGCTTGATTGTACCAATTTTAGTTTAATTGACAAAGATCGTCACTCCATCCCTTGTTCGGTCGTCCTGTTGGTCTCTTGCTTTCTGGTCTCCATTTTGTTGCCATCTTTGTCCATCTTTGATCCTGTAGTCTTGAAATATGTCCTGCCCAACTCCATTTAAGTCTTTTGGTTCTATCTATTACGTCAATTATTTTCGGGTACTATTTCGGATATCTTAATTTTTCTTATTTTTTTTTTTCAAACTTAAGAGAAATACGGGTAGAAGGTTTAGGACGAACAAAATGTTATATTTTTAAATCACAAATGGTGCCAATGTTAAAAAATTTTATATTTCTCACTACAACAAAATATTAACTAATCTGATCAATATAAGAAATACTCAATTTCGTGACAAATATTTTTTTTTATAGTCACGTACGTTATAGGCTGGGAGCCCCTATACAAGAAATGAGGAATAAAAGTTAAAGCCAAGACGAATGAGATTGGCTTGGTTGGCGTGAATTTAGTTAGCCGGAAAGGCCGCGCATACATGTTGCAATTCGTTCATTCGTCTTGGCTTTAACTTTTATTCCTCGTTAAAAATTTTAGTGGGCACGATGACGTGAATTTCTTGTATGGGTGCTCCTGGGCTATTAGAACACTCTTAAATACGGTCTGTTTTATAATAGCTCCTTTATTGGTCAACCGGCCTCAAGAACAAGGGACGTATTTCTTGATTCCTGGCCAATATGTAAGTGTTCGATTGCTTGGGACCAATTTATGTATATATTTGGTATAATATACCGTCAAAATGGGTTGTAACGACCTCCAGAGGACCGTCTTATTTGGTCGTTATAGGTCGCTTTAACCGATGTGAAGGTATGAATAAAAAAAAATTGATCGGCTTTTAGAAGTGAGATTTTTTTCCTTTTATAATAGGTATACCCATAGTTTCTGGTCCATTAGCTGTATTACCGAGGTCCATATGCTGCATTAGTATTTGGTGGAAGAATGGCTTGCAAGCCCTCCACTGTTGGATGCAGGCTCTTAATATGAAGTTGCTCCTGGGGAATGTCTTAAGTACGCTGGAGGTTAAAACCTCCAACCAACAACGGTAAGAATCTCACCTTGAAGCAAAGTGACATGCTTTTCATGTAATAATTTGTTTCCCATACGGAATTTCAGTTTATTCATACAATTCACACTCACTCCCTTCGAAAAATATTATAAATAGACTAGTATTTTTGTACTAAAATTGCCTCTACTGCTGTCAATTGACACATTAGTATCAGTTTATTACTATTGGTCAAGTTCAGCCTGAAACTGTCTGGCCATTTCATTATCGAAGCTTTCCTCCACCAATGGTAAGGTGTTACGATCTTGAAGACATTTGACACCAACGTTTCTGGTACCTGCTGATCCGTGTCACCAGGATCATTGTGCTTCCAGATCCGTGTTACCAGAGGAATTGTAACTGCTTCACCGTGCCAACAGGAACATTGAATCTGCCGAACCGTACTGTTGAGGGTATCTTCCCCAATCACAATTTCGTCTAATGACCTATCAACCCGCACTGGAAAAGCAACCGACAGCAATATCTCAGAGACTGTACAGACACCAACTATTTTGGGACCCCTGATCGCTAAATTGCTTAAACGCGGCCATCGCTGAATCGAATAGTTCATTTCGAGCCGATTCTACGAATTAGCTTGCGATTCATTATGAAATAACATATCAAAATAAAATTTCAGCCAGTTCTGCAGTTCTTTAAAATCATCCTTTCTAAAGCCTTCAACAGAGTTTAATATTATGTTGAAAGCTCACCCGCAACCAAATTATTTCATTATTAGCGTATGGATAGCTATATTTTATAGTAGAGCAACAACGCCCATAACTTTTAAGCAAAAGAAATGATGGCCCTTAGGGATCAATATTTGGTCCTCTACTCTTGTCCCTTACGTTAGGTATAAATTTTCCGCAGTCAATCTCAGCATAATTTATCTCTCTCTGTGCAGCCGTTAAAGTAAGATCTAGATATGTTTTCAAAGCGAACCTCAAACCCCAGAACAGTCAAAAGCTCGACAAACGCAAATACATCGTAAATTTTGAAATACAAAACACTAAATCCAAACTCAATGTTTTCTGCAGTCTTTATTTTAAAAATATTGAAATTTCGATACTAAACCAACACTCATTATAATTTATATTTCACTTCACTGAATATATCAACAAAAACTCAGGGGCCGTATTGCCATTAAAATCTGTGCAACATTATCCCTCAAGACCGGATCCATAGATGCTTGTTTTTCACGACTGCTAGACAACATATGAACCTTCGTTAGTTGATACAAATCAGAATAAAAGCCCATCCCTTGGGCCGGCACAGGATTAAAACACGGTGACACTTCAGTGCAATCGATAATAGCGGTGCGAAGTGGTGTCACCTGAAGTGTCGAATGGTTCGGCTGCAAAATGGCAAATATATGCAAAACCAAAAATTTATCGACAGTCACGAATGAGAGGTTCTCTCTCATTTAAAATTTCGTGAAAGTGAAAATGTTCGAACTCACCATCTTTTTATTCTCCACGAATTCTCTCATCAGCAGAACTGCAGTCCGACTTCCGGCCAGCAGATTCCATCTGGACCAGCCGAAATTATGTGTAAGGGCCAGAGTCGACATGCAAGCGTACAAATGCATTTCCATGATAAAATTCTTCTCGCACGAACCTTCCGTATAGCAGAATGCGTCCTCTTCGGGGAATATATCCACAGCACATTTGATTAAAATCGATTTTAGTTCGGCCAGTGGCAGAACTTTGCCAATCATTTTGGTTATGGTGTCTGTGGTTCCACCTTGAAAAGAATTCATACAATAGCCGGCGGATGTGATCGTCATGTCTATGCTGATTATGGACGCTGTGAAACTGAATTGAATTTCTCCTTTCCTATGGATGAGAGGACAAGGGACACGCTCAAATGCTTTCCCATAGATAAAAGTTAAAATTGAGTTTACAGGTTTACATCCGGCTTAAGTTCCCATGCTTGATATGGCATATTGCAGTAGCGGTTCATGGCAAAGCCAAAAGTTCCTATTTTGTGAATTTTGACAAAGGAAAAGAAGATATAGTTATATGGATGCAATTTGTGGAATTTAGTGTCGCAAATGGGTTAAGGGACGTTTTGTTGGATGCGAATTTTACATACCCAGGCAACCGGCTCGAAATTGAATGGCAAGTTTGTCTTCGTTGAATTTTGTGTCGTGTACGTCCCGGAGGCTCCATTTTCCAACAGATAAAAGTGGTGAGTTGTCAGAGTTGGCTTCGGTGCTTGAAATTGGAAAAATGGTTACATATGGCTTGTTAAGTTGGTACACACAGAATGAATCAGTTATTTTGTATGGAAGTTGAAAGCAGAAAGCTGCTCAGATTACATTGCATAACAAATATAAACATGAGGTTTCTCTTTGGCCAGTGGGTTTTTCGGATGTATGAGCGCTGTTTTTGAAGGAAGTTTGATTAACTTATAAGTATTTGGTTTAACTTTTTTAAGATTGTTCCGTATAATATGGTTTGCTAGAGAACGTTGATTTTTGTTGTGACAAAATAACGTATAGCTACCACGGCAAATTTATAAAAATCTGACTTAAATTGGAAACAAAAATAATAATAAATGAAAACTACCTAAAGAGCCATGCTATAGTGATAAGACATAAACAAACGGACAAATAAATTAATTGAAATTTTTGAGAAAAGCCAAAATAAGTTTCCATAACTACTTTCTCTAAGACAAATCTTTAATTTTATTTTTCTTCTTATTTTGAATGTCTTGAAGAAGTTTCCATGTAAAACTGAATTCAGGAACCAAATATAATCCAATAAGTGTTCGACCAACAATAGAGATAAAGCGGTTCGGTTTGTTTCTTGTTGTGAGGATTGCTTTTGGTTCAGTGATGCAAATAGTGGTAATTTGTTTCACCATCTCTGGTAACTGAGACTCATAAGGCCAGAATATCCTTTGAAAGTATTTATGTTCAATTTCGTTTCTTAGCAATAATGTTCGACAGAATTATGTTCTCAATAACTTTGTCGTTTGAAATATGTAAGCTCCAGAACTCATGTAAAGTTTTAGGGTATAAATTGTCTGTATTCAGTGGTGTTCATACATTAGTTTGGAGCAAATGAAGCATAGTAGGTACCTAGTACCAAACCTATCTATATATGGCATAACTTCGGACCATACCCACAATTCTTTATGATGCTTTAGTACTCCGTGCTTCCGAATACTTTGCTGGCTTCTTGAAAATATTGTAAAATGGGGAAAACAAATATTCGGAAAGAGTGGCTTCGAACTAAACCGTACCATTTAAGAGCGTGGTACACTGGTTTTTATCATAGTCTTTAATTTATTCTTATTAGTATGAAAGTCAATAAGATCTTTATTATAATTCAAAAGCCTACTCATCCTTGTCAAAGGCTCATGCAAGGTCCCTTACTTTAAAAACACGAGAAAGTATTTGCTGAGATATATAATACTCAAAAGCTCGCTTCTTTGAGAATGTCATTGTTTGATATTTCGACAGGTTTCAATTTAAACTGTTCTTATTACACCCTACAGAAAACCTATTTTATACCATTTTGCAGAAGAATGCGATCATAGATGTAATTTTCTTAAAGATCCTTATCTTCCTATCATCTTCTAAAATAAGAATTTTATGTTACGAACACATAAAATTGCATCATTTATTGATAAAATAAATAGAAGAGATCCTAAATGACTACCCTGTGGAACACCAGATTTAGCAGTAAAAATCTTCGAAAACATGTCTCCGAACTTAAATTGATAAGTTCTGTTGGCAAGGTAAGCAGAAATCCATGAAACAAACCCAGGTTCGAGTCCTACTCGTGCCCATAGTTTTTTATTTCTTTTTCACGGAAAAGTTCATTCCACTCAGTCGTGCTCATTTTTTTTTAATCGTTCGAGCGGTGTCTTGTAATATTATAGAACATATATGTACCTTTTCAGGAGTTCAGGAGATAAATGTTTTAACCCACGGAGAGGTGGACGGTTGTACAGACGAACATGACACAATTATAATTATAAGTTCCAATTTTTCCATTTTGGCTACGAAAACCTAAAATTCCAGTCCAACGTTTTTCAAAACACAAATTGAAATTTTATTCATGAGCCAAGTCCTGATTGAATTGTCAAATTCACTCACAAGCTTGTGAAATAGACTAACTTAGTTTATTTCAGCTCTTCACATGTCTATGTCTATATACTCCCATCGTTTGCCACCTATCAAAAAAAAAACATTTTCGATTTTATGTAAGTAATAAATGAGGAATTATTTTTGTAGTAGATACCTACATTTTGATCTGATCAATATTTTCTCATTTACCCAAAGTATTATATTTTACCAGCACCAAATACTTCAAAGTGAATTTAAGTTACATTATATTCAATATGGCCCTACTAAATTTTCATTTAAACGCTCAACACAAAATCAAAATACATTACCTACATTATAAAAATAACTCAATTTTAATCCATTTTTTGCCTCTTTCAAATCCCAAGAAAAATCAAAGTACACCCCAGAGAGCCGACCGAAACCATCGCATCGTTAAAAAAAATAAGTACCTCAATCTCCTGGGACTCCCTAACAACCTTCACGATAATGACAAAGAATGTTTACAAAGGACTTACCACCCAGACAGAATACACATCACGAAAAGCTACTCATCATGGGACTTAAGTTGCTTTCGTAATTTTCTCACCCAATATTGATTGTCATTTATCCAATACTTACTCAATCAGTTGTTTGCCTTGAATGTCTTCATCATCTTCATACTCGGAACTGCTGTCATCCTTTTCCGGTTTAACAGCATCATCATCATCGATTGGTTTCTTGACAGAGGGTTTTACTTGCAATCCTTGAATCATGCTTCCCGCAGAGAGTTTACTTCCTGCACTCTGATCAGGCGAGATTGTTTGACCCGATGCAGTTCGACACTCCACTCCACCAGCCTCGCTGCCAGCCAAAGATAAATTCGAACTCTCCTCATCATCGTCGTCGTGTACATTGAAAGAAGGCATTTGGTTTTCGCACATGCGATCAAGATCCTTAAAGAAAAACCATACCATACAATTTTAATTTAATCTAGTTTCGATTTAAGGAACATTTTGCCCAGCCCACCTCCAAGAGCTGAGAAAACATATAACAAGCATCAACGGGGCCACCTCTTTCAGACACATACTTGCAAGAAGAATTTCGGTCTTGTTGGTGCTCATCACCATTATCAACACCCTCAACGTCCTTGTCGGCTGGTTTAATGCGAACGGATTTTTTAAAATTATATCTTGGATGAAACTCTCTAGGAGAACCCGTCTCTATGAGACATTGTGTAATTGGAATTGGAATTTTTGGTGTGCCTTGCAGGGAATCTGTTTCGAGTTTATATCGTGCCAGATAGAGATATGTTACTTTGGGTTCGACATCGTTTGTGCTACATTCCATTTGAATGGTATAACCCTCTGGCAATCTGGGAACAACAAAATCTTCAAGAAGACCGTAAATATCTAGGCCGCTTGGTATGTTGTATATGTTGAAATCTGTGATATGTCTTTCGGGAAGTTGGTAGGTCAGATTGTTGGAACATTTCCGGTTGGTGATTTTGCTGGGGGCATTTCGTTTCTTGCCTGACTTCACTGTAGTGTCTTCTTCAACTTCATCTGGGACCGATGCCGATGATGTCAAGGCTGGGGCGGAAAGTTTTTCTACGTTTTCAAATTCGATTGTCTCCTCGGTGGTTTCCCAGCGACAGGCGATGGGTGGCTCGAACCATATCACGGAATTTGGCAATCTATAAAAAGGGTATTTTACAGTTTCGGTTTGAATAAAATTAAAATAAAATTAGATATCACAAAGCCTAACGATATGTAAAGGGTTTCGGGTTGTTTTCATGTTCAAAAAGTTACGATGCAAACAACAACATGAATTCGTAAGGAAATTTGTGTCAATGGAAAAAGTATACAGAGAGAGTTGGGGAAAAATTTCTTTAAGAAAAGGCTGAATATTTTAACAATATCATTTTGTTTATTTTTAACACTACGTTCTTGAGGACAAACCCCTTCTTGAATGTTAAGATTCACTATATATTTTTTTTTTATTTGAATTCACCAAGATTATAATAAGAATGTAAAGAAGACTAGCTATAGCTTATAACAGAAGATGATAGACAATAGAAGCTATACAGACTATCACCACTTTTATTTATAAATTGTTTTTAAAATTTAATTTTATTTGCACCTTTTACGATGTTCCAAATGAAAGCTCAAGTATAATTTTGTCTTTGAACGTATGCTATGAAGTTATTGACAGCACAGCCTGAACGAAGTTACAACAGATAACGGCTTCCGACTAATCGCTTTGCTGCAGCTTGTAATACGGCACTAGATTTCAAAGATGGAATATCAACACAGCAACTTGGCGATCTCCGCATGGTCGAACCGGCGGCGACCAAACTGACCATGTGCTACTCAGCGCAAGAGCAAGACACATCCGACATTTTAAACGTTAGCATTTTCCAAGGAGCAAATATCGACTCTGTCAACTTTCTGGTAGTGGCAAAGTTTAGAGCTCGATTATCAAACGACAAGAAAACACGTGCTGCCCAAAGTATGAAGTTCAACATCGGTGAGTGCCTGAGTGAGAGACTCTCCACCTGCCGTACTCCCAAATGCCAGAGACATCACGACCCTGTTGAACCCAGTATCACGACATAACTACAAAGGTAGCCGAGACCACCATAGGTTACCAACTTACCCCCTTGGTATTATGATGACTGCGCGATACTGAAAAGAGAGACTGAAAATGCACGTTTGCAGATTCTGCAACGGGAAACATGAGCAGCAAGACGAGAATACCGAACAAGAAGGAAAAATGAGAAAAAGACTCTGGGAAGGAAGAAAATAGCATCCGCAGCGTCTCAGCTGAAAGATCTCGTAGAGTCAAGAGTCAAGCGCGAAGAACAACAACCGACGTTCCTTAAAAAGGATCTGGTCTTAGTACCGGGATCCGGAACCCAGGCTCTTTGAAACAGTGAAGAAAACCTAGTGATCGAAGCACCGGGAATTGTAGATGTATTTGAGCAGCACTTCCAGCAGTTGCTGAACTCGCATAATATCGAGGGAGTCAATAACAAAAGAGAAGCAAGACCAGTCAATGACGACCCAGTCCAGCCCCCAGCACAGAAGAGGTAGATAGAGCCATCCGAAAGCTAAAAAATAACATTTCACCGGGTCGGATGGCATACCTGTGGAACTTTTTAAATATGGAGCAGATGTTTTGATGAACCGCATGCACCGAGGTCATCAGCAAAGTGTGGCATAAGAAGAATGCGTGCCCGCTGATTAGTCCTTAAGCTCCATACGTCCGGCGATCTTATGTCATACAAAACTACCGAGGCAAATCCCTGCTCCATACGTCCGGCGATCTTATGTCATACAAAACTACCGAGGCAAATCCCTGCGCAATTTTGCATTCAAAATCCTATCCAACGTACTGTGTGAGCATCTTAAACTTTTCTGCAATACAATAATCGCTGAAGAATACGCAGTACAGTGTGAATGAGTAACAAAGTCAAAACGTCACCGTTGGGAGCAGCAATTTCGGGGTAGTTTAGGTCTTCACGTACCATGGAAAAAAACATCAATCCCACAGTGGAACCGCTGCTACTTTGGTTTGGCCATAACACTGCTTTCAAAACTCCTCAGTCAACAGACAAAGTGCCTGATGCTATGCAATAACACTTTGCTTTTATCATTCCGGTGCCGAGTGCTGGACGATAAATTAAAAAAGGAGAAATGATACTAGGCACTTTCGAAAGAAAAATTCTTCGACAGATTTTCGTACCTGTATGCGACGATGGCAAATGAAGATTCTCAACACTTCGCCATCTCTGTGTCGTCATTGTTTCTTAAATTGCAAAGAACAGACTTGGCCAATAATGTCCGAAAAAGTGGTAGTTCTGCAAACGTGGTGGTCATGCGAATAAAATTTAATTTCAAACATAATTCCCACTAAATGTTCTTGAACTCACAGTAAATTTGCTTCGGATATCTTAAGCCGTGCTCATTTTATTTAAAAAAGAAAGTTGAAGCGCCCTTAATGAAAAACCATTTTGGTGGATAAACATACAAAATCTTTGGAAAGCGTACGTCTTTCCAAGCGTCTTGACCTTTAAACTATCTCTTGAACATTAAAATTAACAGCATTGAGTATCATCTGGTGAAAAATGAGAAAAGACATGATAAACGAACTTTACCCCTTCTTAGCTTCCATTAACGAAGTGCGATTATAATGTACAACCGCACTTTAGCAAAACCAAGACTTTAAATGAGAAATAATATATCACTATTACGCTATTTGCTTTTTCTGGAATTGTTGTTTAACTTACTCAACACTCACTGATCCCAATTTGTCCAAATTTGCCTCAATTAATCGCATTTCGGCTTCAATTTCTTCTGGCAATCTGCGAACACCCGGAAGTGGTGGTGGCGGAGGTTTATATGATTGCCGAAATGGCTTCCTCGTAAGTTTGCTAGGAGAAATAACTACACATACACACAATACATTAATCACCCTCAGTTGTTTACTGTTATCTATGTGAACTTTTTTCATTTCTCATTCTCATTCTCTCACCCTGTCTCTCTTGTGCTCTTACTTGTTCGTGTGAAGGACGTTATGTTTAATCTTTTATCCTGCTGCGGCTGTTCCAAATAATCGACCACGAACACACCCCCAATAATGCGATACTTACGTAAGTTCACATCGAATTCACCCAATTCGGTCGCACTAAGCGCCATGTCCTTGCGGCGGGCCTTATTTTGTTCGTTCTCGTAATCGCTGTATATTTTATCGATGTCAATTTCACGAGGTGCGGTCGGTTCGTCCGACACGCTATTGGGATCCAAATCGGCTATTGGCAATTCCTCGGATGCCTCATCGAGCATTGATTGAAGGATTTCCTTGCGTTTTTTCCATTCCATTTTCGATTGTTGTAGAATATCTGACAAAACAAACAAAATAAAAGAAATATTAATATTATGCTGTCGACACTCCTTCAATAGACATGCGGGGACACACACAAAAAATATGAGGCGTACTTAAGTGTTCTTTTCTATGCCTGAATAGGCGAAAAGTTGGACAATAGTCACTAAAGTGGTCATAGTTAAGCCACATGCCTCGCAAGGCACAGTTTGTGACTTTCACAGATGGAGGCAGAGTTATTTGCATATCAATGACAGGAAAGTCTATTTCTGTTTCACGATTTTCATCGACCTTTGTTCTTATGTCCTTTGGATTCCTATAAAAATAAAACACATACATTTATATATTGACAGATAAAAGATTATTTGAAATCAAATCATCGAAAAAGAAAACCTACACGTGAGCATCCGCTGCCATTGTCCAAACTTGGCTCTTAAAAACATTCGATATGTACGTGTGCTTGGACACTCCTGGTCTATCTAGTCTGAATGGATATATAAATTTACGAGAATGGGGTCAGAGCAGGGAATGTAATGTGAAAAGAATTGATAACAAAAAGAGGAAAAAAAAATGGAAAGACATAATCTCAAATGGACTTCTAACATTTGGAAAAAAAAATATTGTTCCTGTTTTATTGGATTTTGGCTGATAGGCGAGAATGTGTTCTAATGAATTTTGGAATGTGGGCATTAACTTTGCTTGTTTTTTCGAAAGAAAATCCTTGAAGTTTCTGATGTGTTGATATTTTTTTTTTTTTTAACCACAAAACAATCGTTTCTGTCGCAGCTTATAATTTTGAGCAGGTAATTTGTTTACAATGAACTCTTTTACTTAAATTACTCGTCAACATCGTGATCTTCGTGGATTTCTTTGCAAAACCTCGCGTTTCTTTATTTCTTAATGTTGAATAAATATTAATTTTTTTCTACTAACGATGACTACTAATATGAAGCTTGTTAGTCCAGAGCTTGTTTTCGCAGAAGGGCCTCCCATGGTCGACAGGTAGCAGCGGAGTAGGCTGTAGCGTCTAATTAGCCCCCAACGAATGAGTATTTCCACCAAGGCACTTCCAAGGAATGACCATACTAGAAGAATTATTTATTTTAAATCAACGGTGGCGTCCTCAGTTCCAGTTAAGCTGAACTACTTGGTGAAACACCTTTCTACGAACCACTTATATATTTAAAGCCCAGGCCTTAAAAAGAGCGTTTTCTTCCGGCTCTTGAATTTGGAGTTGCAGCAAGTGCCTGGCACTCCAGGTTGGGTGTTGTACGTCCGGGTGACTCCCCTGCTTTGTCAAAAAATATTAAGTTGCCAAGAAAATCTAATAACGACAACGAATTTCGGATATGCACGTGGAATGTTAGGTTCCTTAATAAACCACATGCTGCCGAACCATTAGCGGAGACGATTAACTGCTACAAAGCAGAAATAACCGCTATCCAGGAAATGCGATAGGATGGCCCGGACAAAAGGAGGATTATAAACTGAAACATTTACTATGGTAATTGTTACCGACAGCTTTTTGATGTCCTCGTCGATTTCAACGCAAAGCTGGGAAAAGACGACATCTTTGGTGGAACAGCCTGTACGATACCACTTCCAACAACGGATTTAGGCTGATCGATTTTGCTGCGGGGCGAAATATAGTGGTAGCAAGCACGTGGTTCCCACATCCCCGATTGATAACATTGAGATCGACGGAAGGCACTTCTAGATGTTCGAACTTTCCGAGGAGTCGATATAGACTCGGAACACTACCTCGTCGTAGCCAAGACAGTGCTACGAATATCCCGACAACGGGCAAAACAAGAAAATTTGATGTCGTACGGCTACAATCGCAAGAGATCGCCAGATCTTTCTCTGATCGAGTGTCAAGTTACCTCTTAAGGAGTCCTATTACATTGCAAAACTCAACCATCAACACCAGAGGCACTTTCTTCCAAAAGTCTGTTAAACAATGGGAAGAATACAGCGTGATTTCAATGACGGTTTTGTGAGAACTGAGAGAGAAGCGGCAGAAATGGGTTAAGCGGTAAATGAGGGCAAAACGAAGTATATGCTGTCTTGGAGGAAAGACGCATATACATAACTTTGAGGTTATAAAGGAAATTGTCTTCCTAGCCTCCGTTATATACGGGTAATAACACCAGTGCCGAAATCAGATGAAAAATAATTCATTTTTCGTCCATCGACTCAGATGGCTCATATAGATCCGATGGACACCAATTCTCGGGCCCATAAAACCTTCGACGAGACGAGAGACGAAAAAGTAAATGAAGTCCGCGACTCAGGTTGCGCACCTGAGTGGAAGAGAATCTCAATCGGCTTAGAGTACAAAACTGGAGACAGCCAGCTAGGAACCATGCAGACTAGCGGAGACTGTTGGTTGAGGCCCACAACAGACACTAGCTGCCACGTTAAGTAAGTAAGTAAGTAAGCTATGTACATTGAAAACTTTTGTGTGCGACATAATGCTACGTTTTGCGAAGACCTTAATCGATATCTACTCAAAATTTTACCGTACAAGCTATTGTATCCTTCTTTCAATATAACTTTTAAACATAATATTGAACCTTATATCCACAACATAAATATTCATAATTTGTTTTCTTCAAGTCTTAAGTCAAGCCATTTATCAAACATACGAGCGATTTTCCCCTAAATGCTCAAAAATTGGAAAAGAAAAATATTCTTTTCCAATCCGATGAAACGAAGTTAAAACAAAGACAAACAACCAAACCAACAAATAAAGAATAAATCTCCTCATGAATGATTAACAAAACATTTCGAAACAAAATTTTCAAAGTTTACCTCAACGTTCTTGCCAACAAACCAAATACATACAACGTTCCCCCGTAAAACTTCTTTACCGAATATAAACACATTTTTTTTCTATTGAAATCCCCTTAGCATAAGTTAAAATAAATTGACTTCTCGAATGACACCTCATGCATAATGGTAATGCAAAATACTTACTCCATATCCCTTTCGACATGCGAAAGGATTTTATAAGTGAACTCGTCTAGATAATCTCTCAGAAAATCTCTTATTTCCGCTTTCAATTTATTCAAATCGGTGACCGTAGCTATTGAATGCTTTAAATCACCAATGGAATCATCAACTTCCTCCAGGATCTGCGAATGTAGTGTAAAATGAGAACAATTCAAGAAAAACAAAAATAAAGTAGAAGGAATAGATATTTCTTGGTCGTGTTCAGTTTGAGGCAGTAAACATGTCTGGGCGTGCGTCGCTAGTCGAAGCATCGTATCATCTCTATTCAAGGTGCATGCATCAAGTGTAATGAATAGTCTTACCATAAATCATGACTCACCCCAAGGACCTCTTCGATCCGACGTGCATACAAATCGCCCAAATTGCCCTGCTGTCTCTGCAGGTTGTTCCGTGATAAATCGGGAACATTCGAATCCTGTGTGAGAAGAGAACGTTCGTTGGTTTTCAACAACCAATTGCGTTCGTCGTCGTGACGACGTTTAATGTCCACCTTCCACATGTGAATATATTTTCGCAAATCACTTGGACTATTGGTATTGGGTAGACCATTGCATCGCATGAACTTTTCCCATTCGATGTTTTCCTTTTCTTTTTGTTTGATTGTGTCAATTAACGAACGGATGTCATTAAAATACGCCATGCTTGATTTTAGTTGTTCACGGCGTTCCTTGTTTTCGAGTATTTCCACTTGCAGGCGTTTTTCGGCTTGTTCGCGCTCGATTTGTTTTCGTTGTCGTTCTTCTTCAAATTTTTTCAGCCTTTAATTAGATTTGTTAGTTTGCTTGGGCCTAATGACTTGTTAATTATGATGTTGAATTGGAGAGGAAATTAACTTACTTTTCTTTTTCCATTTCGAGGCGCAAGAGTTCGGCTTGCTCGGCTTCGAGACGGGCCTTTTCTTTTTTTGATAATTTCTTTTTGGGTGGCTGGAACAAAATAATTATTGGTGGGTGAAAACAAATTATTTTGGAATTATTGCAGCTTACCATTTTTGCAACAATATTCGTTGGCTGTCGAAAGCAAACAATATGTTGTATAGTACTCTTTCGGTATTGATTATACACTCCTTTTGGGTCTCCATGGAAGCAGGTGAGTGCGCTTTGAAATAGTAAATCATTTGGAATGTTGTTGCTAGTGAGGAATAAATTCAATTGCCATTGTTTGTTACTGTGCAAGCTTACCGAAATGCATAGCTTCATACGGCAAAGGCTTGTGTTGGTTCTAGTAAAACAAGCTTGTTCTCAGTAGACTTCTTGCTTCTGTTTCATAACTTTTAAGCTTTTTATAGGCTTGTGTATGAAATTAAGATGAAATGGATGTGAAAATGTATAAATAACAAAATCGCGAAAATGTTTGCAGCTGGAAAATTAAGATTTTAGTAATTTTGATGGTTATGAAACTTGTTTTCACAGAAGGGCCTCCCATGGTCGACAGGTCGAAGTGGAGTAGGCTGTTGCTACTAATTACCCCCCAACGAAGGATGGTTCCCATCCTACCAAGGCACTTCCAATGAACGACACGGCAGCGAAAGAATTTCTTTTTTGGGATCAACGGTGGCGTCTTCAGGTCCAGTTAGGCCGAACTTCTTGGTGAACACCTTTACTGGCTACTTGTATTTATTTGAAGCCCAGGCTCTTGCACTTGGAGTCACATTAAATGCCTGCTACTCCAGGTTGGGGGTTGTACGTTGAGGTGACTTCCTGACTACGTGATAAACATTTTGTTGCGAAGCAACAACAGCCTCGAAAAAGGACGAATATACTGATGACGACCCAAGCAAGTCGAATTTCGGATATGCACGTGGAATGTTAGGTCCCTTAATAGACCGCGTGCTGCCGAACAATTAGCGGAGACCCTCAACTGCTACAAAGCAGACATAACCGCTAACCAGAAAATGCGATGTGAAGAGGCCGGCGAAAGGACGATGAAAAACTGCGACATTTACTATATTAATCCTTACTGAGAGCAAACACAGCGGCTTTTTAGATGCGGATTCGTTCAAGGAAGCAGACTAAGGCAAAAAATCTCCAGCTTCAAATGTGTAAGCGAAAGCATCACAACGATCCGAATCAATTATATGCGCGTATGCCCCCACAGAAGAGAAAAAAGACGACACCAAAGACGAGTTCTAAGAGCTCCTTGACAAAACGTATACCTATGGGCAATGTCCTAGCTATGAAAAGCTGGGAAAAGAGGACATCATTGCTGGAATAGTCAGAAAGCATAGCCTGCACGACATCACTTCCGACAATGGATTCAAGCTGATCGATTTTGCTGCGGGGCGAAATGTTTTGGTAGCAAGTATATGGTTCCTACATCTCAACATTCAAAAATGAACATGGAGATCTCCCGATCAATCAACCGTCAACCAGATTGATCACATTGCAATTGACGGCAGCCACTTGTCCAGCATTCTAGATGTTCGAACTTTCCGTAGAGCCAACATCGACTCGGACCACTACTTCGTCGTAACCAAGGTGATGCTACGAATATCCCGACAACGTCCAAAACAAGGAAATGCTGCAAGAAAATTGGACGTCGGGCGGCTAAAATCGCTAGAGATCACCAGATCTTTCTCTAATCGAGTGGCAAGTAACCTCTTAAGGAGTCCTATTTCACCAAACATCAAGTTTCGAGGACCAGTGGCAACTTTGCCAGAGGGCAGTAAGAGATGCCGACTCTAATGTGCACGCAGCCACCAAAGCGAAACCTCTGGTTTGACGAAGAATGTAGGCAGGCGCATGCAACCAAGCAAGACGCATCAATGCGGCGCTGCATAGAAGAACTAGAGCTGCTGGTTAGTCGTGAGCTCTACGAGAGTATTATTTATTATCTTCAAGGAATTAAAAAAAAAAACAATTATCGGTTACATGAACGTTTTATGAAAACATTTACTTATTATCACTGCAATTCAAAAACCAACATTGGTTTTGTTCGACTCCATGACTTGATATACAGTGTGTTTTCTTTTATCAGATTTTTGCTAGAATTTAATATTTTTTGTAGAAAAGCAAACACGCACTTGGGGTGAAAAATGTCTGTTTTTCTTCACCGAAAGGATTAATATTTGGTCAATAGAAAAAAAGTTCTGCGATCAGAGAACCTCATCCAGGAACGTAGATAACTACGTATATTTTTTAAACTCAGAACATAATTCGAAATCAAGTCGCTGTATTTTTATTTACCTATAACATCTTTTTGAGGTAAATAAAGTATAATTAAACGATCGCCTGCTTGTTTGTATTCTGTTCTATACTCGTGACTAGTAAAGGAATTTCGTTCCAAAAATAGTAAAATATTTTATTCAAGACCTTTTTATTCCTTAGGGCCAATTGTCAACGATAAAATGTGTCTAAGATCTTAAACCTATAAGATCCCAAATAACTAAATGTCATCACATCATGCACAAGTTCATGCAACTCATTTGGAGGTCTTATTGCCCTCCCACATATATCGCGATTGTGAATATAACACCTCCACCGTCATCATTAACTTCAAACTGTATAGTTCAGACGGACAAATCACTCTCAACAATGTGATACTTATCTTCCAGACCGTGCGTCGCGTCGAAGGGGGGGTGGTGTCAAAGCCGCCTCTTTATGACTAGCCACAGTCAACAATTCACATTGTTTTATCGCATCGGAAGAAGTAATTAATTTTAAAATATGCAGACAGCATTTGGAACGCGGTCGAGAATCTAGTCGATTCTTTGAAAGTCGTATGTTGGAACTTGGGAATGATTTTCAACACGTACGTTTTACTTTATTTTGAGGAACATGTTTCCTGAAATGTGGAAATTGTTGTGGGAAAGATATAAAAGTGTATTTTTTTGGTATAGAGGGAGACACATTGGTTGAATTTATATATTTGAACAAAATTGCTGTGGGAATACCCAAGATAAATATCAAACATGAATGTCAAACGTGACACCTGATTTTGTGAAACTGAAACCAATTGAGGGAACTTTAAGGCATGTTGAAACGTTTACATAATATGATGTATGTCTTTCACGGTCGACCCGGAAGATTTGTAATGTTACTTATTCACTAAGGTGTTTACAAACAAAAATGAATTTTTGAGTTGTCAAAAGATCGAATTAATGGGTCCATGTTTTATTCAGCCGATAAAATCGGGGCATTTAATTCCCCCAGATGATAAAATTTGTCTCCCACACTTTCACAACTTATAAAAAAATATTTCTAAGTTAGCCAGAGGCTATTTTTGAAACACTACAAAAGTTGGCACTATTGATGGAATAGTTATGTCCAACTTTGAACAAAAAAACAACAGAATACAAAAATATCCTTCACTAAAACTACAAAAGCAAAACTTTAACTTCAAATCAAATTCATAGATACATAGCTCTTCAACACAAAAACAAGCAAAAATCTGACAACAGGACATTTAATATTTTTTCTAACATCTAAAAGTTCTGTCATCCTGTGCCTTGATGGAATGACAAAAGTTTCTTCATCAGCAAAGGCCGACAAGAAACTCAGGTACAAAAATGTCCCCCAGGCCTTACACAAAAGTTCCTTTTTAATTTAGACCACTATACAAGAAGGTACGCAAGGCATACCACTTTTCACAACTCAGATATTCTCTACATTTTTTGACAGAAAAAAAAAACATTTTTGATTCAAGTGCAATCTTTTGAGTGGTCTCTTGTCTTAATAGCTATCTTTACTAGCAAAACAAAATTTAATTCAAAAATACCAGCACACTCACAAAAGAAGAAAATAATGAAAATACACCTTGAGCTTCAGGCGCTATTTTTCTTCTTTTTGTTTTTCATTTTCCTGTTTCCGTTTTGGACGATGAAAAATAGAATCTAGTCAGGAGGATGCTAACACTTCAAAACAAAATGCACGGATTATCATAAGACGCTCGCTATGGGATTCTAAACAGGATTAGACTTTTTTTGTTTTTATTTCTTTTTGTCTTTTCCGTACTTGAGGAATGTAGGTCAAAGGAGACAAATGAAAAGTGCCGGTGGTGGTGGTGCAAAATAATAAACATTATTTTGCAAGGGAAATAGCCTGTGCAGTATTGTATATCTGCAGATAGCGAATATAGCGTTGTGTGATTGTGACGTATTGCCCAGCTTGGCTGCCTGCTCGGCATGATGGATGGTTATTAATGCAGGAAGGATATTTTTGTGAAGCAAATTATTGCTAGACAAATTAGGGTTATGAAATGAAATTTTTCATTTCAAATGTGTTTTGTGTTGGATTTCATAAGGAAAGAGTTGAAAAGAGATATGCTTTTGGAATACAAAATTTAAATTTCGAAAAAAGTGCTAATGCTCAAGAGCTTACATTCTATTGGTAGAGTGATTCTTTTATTTGGTTTTTATGTTCTTGTTTCTAATATTTAAAATTGTTACCTGTTTGTCAAAATTTCGTGTTGGCATTCTACATTTTTTTTTTAAAGAAGAATACGGGATTTATTTGACTATGTGGATAGTCTTATAACAGTACAAAAAGTTAATTAGCCTTAAGAATCATAAATTAAATAATCAACAAGCCAGAAAACCAACAAAGAACCGAAGACCAAAGCTCCACAAATCCAAAAACTTAAATGCCAAAGAGCCAAAAAGACATAAGGGAACACTTTATAGAAATCGATCTTACTCATTTCAAGGACAAATGGAATGTTGTGACTGCATCACCATCATCAGCGTCGGCCTGGCAAATAAAGTTTTTCCGATCATTTGTGCCACAACAGGTATAAGTTACGGGCCTCCTTCAGCAAGTTCTTCCATGTATCCAGATTGTCAGAGGCGGCGTAAGGCGTGGGCGACGTGGGCCATTGCCCACGGCCTCGCGGTACAAGGGGCCTCGCGCCTCAAAATTTTGTATGCATTGCTTCAGTGAGAATAAAATAAAAAAAGAAATAATTATCAACATTTGCTTACGTCTCGTAACTATCGCGAGTAAATCCTTGCCACGCCGACCAGTGCGGAGAATCCCTTCTTTTATTCGTTTACTTTCTTTACTAGGAAGCCTACCAATCAAATCAAAGTACCACTAGCAAAGATTAACTAAATAATAAGATGCGAAAAGTGTCTTATGTTTTACTCCCTTGATCTCGCGTTATAAAAACAAAGAGATAATGTGAGATTTTTCTATTCTGATTGTAGTATATGGCCGCACTCTAACTGACGGATACAAGTCAAAAGAGAAGAACATTAATAAAGTAAGATCATTCGGTACGGGTGCAAGACAGTCAAGCGAGTTATTTATTGGAGATCTGAAACTGACAATAATTCTCTTTTGATTATTACAGCATTTTCAATTTACAGTAGGTTGCTAGATTGAATTTTGAAATTGTCATAACACGTTTTTCTGAAACTCACCACGAAAACATTAGAAGTATTGATTTTGGATGTGGTCCGAAGCTTTAGGCCCATGACATACTTCTGTCTTATATTAAGGTATGCTGGAAGGCAGGAACGCACTCAAATATTTACAAATATTGGCGCAAGCTTATAGTCTGCTAATGAACAATTTTAGTGTGATACTAGCTTTAAATAACGTTTCAGTCTAACTCAAACGTCATTTTAAGCTAGTATCACACTGAAATTTTTCATTAGCGGACCATACTTTTGCGCCATTGAATTTAGGAGTTATCAGGTAAGTTTCATTGTTAATTTGATTCTTGTTCTCGAAAAATAGAAAAAACATGAAAAAAAGAAAACAGAGTTGCTGTTTTTGTTTTAACCTGGACAAAACCTGAAAATATTCATCTTTAATTGCATTACATAAACAACTTCTTGTCTCACAATTCAAAAAGAGAAAAAAGATAACATGAACCGAAACATTGTTCGGTTTTTTTTATAATTATTCATTTTTCCTTAGAACGTGTAGTAAGTGGTATAATTCAGTTTTTCATTGTTTTTGCAGAGAGCATCTCTGTGTTTATAATACTAAGCTTCATACATAAAAGTTTCAAACAAAAAGTTTAAAATCTTTCATCTTCATGCTGGAAATTGAAAAAAGCTACTAACATTTAATTGTTAGTTTGAATGAAAATAAAAAATTTAAATTTGTTAGTTTTCGAGAAAATAGGTACCTACAGAAATTCATTGTTTCAGTTTAAGGTGTTTTCTTACTTTAATTACTTTTACTCTTAATTTAAAATTAATAAGGATGTGCACAATTTCTATCACCGTCACGATTTGGAAAAGCCAAATAATGAAGTTTTATGAGCAAATTCTACGCCTTTTTATTTTATTTCGTTTCCCTATCCCAAAGTTACCCTGTTCTCTTTGTGAAAAATTCCAGTAAGTAGGTTAGTTTTTTATAGTAAAAATTAATAAAAAAATATTTAAGAAACACAATGAGCCAGACATGGCATCTAGGCTAAATTACGAAACAATAATAATTAAAGAATTTAGTAAAGTTAAAAGCAGGAAATTGCTGTTCCTTTAATATAAAAAAATAAAATAAAAATATTATAAATATACACTAAGAAATGTATATAAGGTGGAGATGACAATGAATAAAAACTTTGCAGTGTTAATTGTTTTTTTTTTATATTATTATTATTTTATAAAATCCGTCTTCAGGTAGCCACATAACAGGGCCTCGCAAAATCTGTCTTGCCCACATAAAATTTTGGTCTTGCGCCGCCACTGCAGATTGTTGACCGACGGCATCCAGTTCCGTACCCCAAGGCTTCGGCCGTCCTGGCCAACGGCAGCCTTCCAGCGCAAATTTGGCTGCCACGCTATCTCTTACCGTGAGTTGACTTTTTGGGCCGAAGCGGAGCTCATAAGAGCTAGGTGTCCAGCCCACCGGGGTCTACCAAGCTTAATTTTTATCATCAAGTCTCCTACGCAGTAGATTTTATACAGCTTGATTCTCCGGAATCGTGCTTTCCTACAAACAGGACTAATTATTCTCCGCAAGCCTTTTCTCTCGAACACGGCTAAGAGTTCAGAGTTCCCTTTGCCCAGTGCCCAGGATTCAGTGAGTACCTACTGGTAAGACTTTTGTAAGACTGGAAGTAATGGTACGATTTTTGGTTTTAAATTGCCTTGAAAGACTAAAGTAGGCTCTGTTGACTTTGAGCCCGCGTATTTCTTCTTCCATATTGTTATCGGCTGCTACTACTGACCCAAGGTAATTGAAGGATTGCACTACGTCTACTTCGTGCTTCTCCACCTGATAGTTATTTTGCTACTATTGCTAACCTTTGCTACAAACGGAGCCACTGTATGTTTTTAGTTTTTAACTCATTTACCTATAAGCATGTAAATGAGTATGCTTGGGTGGACTAAGTGACGTTAGTCCCCTGATAGATGTTCCAGAATCAAGGATCGCTTTCTAAAACGCCAGGTTGAACACTCCAGATTGTGAAGGCACAATCCTTGTGACTAAGCTTGTAGGCTCCTTAGCCTTGCTTCTTATCTTGTTTTTACTGATTTGAGCTGTTTTGTCTCATTCGGTTTGTTTTTTGATTGTCTATAAACCTTGCTTTGACTGAATATTTCAAAACATACATCTGGGGTATTGTATTGTATTGGCGGCAACATACATGTGCCACACGTGGAAACGCACAATCCTTGGCGCCCGGGCGACCGCCCCTTATGGTCGACTAGCAGTTGCCCGCGACTTCGTCCGCCTCTCCCTCGTCCACCGGCCAGAGTATCGTCACGACTTGTGCATCATACGCGCGTGGGAATTTTTTTGAGAAGTTATTGTTAAATTGCATTGCAGTCAACTCTCGCTAGGTCGTGATTCTCTTAAACTTGAAAAATTTGAGCATTTTTTATGATTCCTTTCAGTTTTTCATACTTAAAGCATTCCCTTGGTCGAACTCTCCCTAATTCTAATATCTCTCTTACTTCTGCATCGTTTTTTTCCTGAAGTCAGTTTTTTTCCTGTTTCTTTAAACTGAGCATATTTTTTAGTTAAGAAATATATAAAATGATATTGTTTAAACACAATAATCTGCACAAATAGTGCAATCAATCACATTCACTGCAATGATTCACATTCACAAATCAATTGAACTCTCAAAATTCAAATTTGAGCAGTTATTAGGCCAGTTCCACCTAACAACATCTCACTGAGATCTCAATGTCACCTTGACTGAGGCAAAATAATTTTATGGAACATAATTCTCAGTTATCTATACTCTATACCGTTTGCCGTTTTTTCCACATTTTCCACAAATTCTTCGCTCCTATTGGTCGCAGCTTAATGTTATATAGCTTCAAGCCTTCCTTGATAAATGGACCATTCAACATTAAAAAAATTGTTCAATTTCATTAAGCAGTTCCTGAGATAAGCGCGTTAAACGCAGAAAAATTAATATTTTTTGCCGTTTTTTCCACACTTTCCACAGACTCTTCGCTGCTATTGGTCACAGCTTAATGTTAAGTAGCCTAAGGTCTAAGTCAATTAATGCACCATCCAACACAAAAAGAATTATACCATTCCAACGAGTAGTTCCTGAGATTACTGCGTTCAAACGAACAAACTCTTCAGCTTTATATATTATATGGTCGATAAAACTTGGAAGCCATCATCTCTCCAAATAATACACCATCGAAAATTGAGAAATGCCCAAAGAACATCGAGCATAGGTGCAAGAGAAAGATCTTGCCAACCGATACGTTAGTGGTGATCCTCATTTCGTTAGCTCTCGATTTATTTTTGAAATTAGAGGTCTCTTGTACTGTCGCATAGCCATAATCGCATAAAAGCAGTTCCTAACGCCTACATTTCCCTGTGTTAACAAAAAAATGTAAGTAGGTACAGTTTCCATCAAATGAACAGTAGAAAGAGGGACAGATTGGTTATGATTTTGACGCCAATATTGCATCTGATAGCTCGAAAATAGAGTAGGGGCAGACATTTCCTCTTCTAAATGATTCATTAACTTTTCAACATCTCCCAAAACATTCCAATATATTTCGAACTAGTATCCTGGCGGTATTGGCCTACACTCACAGGCAAGCAATACAAGAAAGTTGATGAAGTCTTAATTAGATAATGATTGCAAGAAATAAATAGCCAATTTCAGCAGAATTAAAACAATCCTCTCCTGGGTTATTGCTGCGTTCAAGACAACGAGAAAGCTTATTAATCAGCAAGAAGATCTTCAGGACTTTACTCTTTCTGGTCAGAATGAAAGTTTTTATGATTCAGTTTAACCTATAGTTGCTTAATGGTAGACAAATGAATTAAAAAAAACTGGCTTATGAAGTAGATCTTATTTTAAATTTTCTGGGGACCGGTTTTAACTGTAAGAAATCCATGATTTTTTGCTTCACTTGAATGCTTTCTAGCCGAGGGATTCAATTTTCTATTCAAATTTTAAAATGTATTCCTGACAGACACCTTCTTTAGTTTTTTTTTTTTTTTTGGAAAACAAACTCTTGCATAATTGATTGAAAAACACTGATTGGACGCATTTATTAAAATTAAATGTTTCGATAAACTAATTGAGAAAATCTTCTGCCCCAAAAATCAAGCTCTATGAGCACCCAGTGATTTCAACTAATTCTATTCAACATCTATTCAGGCAGATAATACTATCCTGTTAAAGTGTAGAGTACAGATAGATCTGCCAACATGCATACACACACAGACTATAGACATGTATAATCTTCTGTTCAATTTCATTTTATTTATTCCGATATCCGATATTGGATTCGGTGAGACTTGTTCTCTCATTTTGCCTACAGCTTCAAATTTACATACTGAACAGATTTTCATCCATCGACTTTCAAGTCGATAGCTTTGCATAAAATTTATTTCAACGAATGTAAAATATGCTAACGTTTGTGTCTTTTATGACAGACAACCCTAGAGACAGACACCTTCAAAGGAATGGCTTTTTTTGTGTGTTAAAGTTACCTAACATATAGCTTTTGCAGAGTGTGACTTTTTTATCACCACCATTATGCACTGGAATGTTAGAATTTTTATAGACTTTAAATATGTGTACGTGCGTGTTCTAGAGTCTAGAATCCTCTTCTCTATGTAGATTGCATAACCAGAGAGTGCCAGAGAGTCAGAGTGTTATAGCTACTTTCATCCAGACATACATGAGTCAAGCATGAACAAGCTTCAACACAAGGTTTTTAGTAACGCAAGGAATTAACAATATTACACACAACTTTGACAGGGTGAAGACTACAGAAGCCGATTCCGAAATGAAAACATAAATTAAGAGTGTTTATATGGAAGAAATCCGACGGGACAAGTGAGGCGTGTTACTTTAATGAAACGCTTAATTTTCATTACGAAAGATTGAGCTTAAGTTCTTTGTTTTAATAAAGTTACTTTGCAAGTGAAGATAAGATGAATGGTGAAGTGCTGATATTTTTTTTGTGTGGACCTGAGTCAACAACTATTTTACGAGTTGTACGAGGAGTGAGGTAGAAAATGATTTAATTTGGGGTTTCTGTTTGTGAAGCCTAGTTTCTGGTTAGTTAAACGATCTTTATAGGTTTATGGGTTAATTTTCATGTATGGCTTTATACACGACTCATGAAGTTAATAAGGAAATAGTGTATCTAATTTTTTGGCAATATTTAGTGGATACACTTACTTTCCTGCAAGTTCTTGTACGCCACAGTGCTTTTTAACATATGATTAAGCTGAGCAATAGAAACAAATTCAAGCATAAATCATGGTTGCTATTGTAAGAACGTTTAATGATCCCGAAGTGCACTTCAATTTTGAATTGTCGAACGCAATCCATGAGATCGATAAAGATTTTTAGACCCCTACTCTTATCAGAACAAAATCCCAATCCTATTACAAAAATCTTCATAGCACAAGAAAATCATAAAATCGATATTGCTGGGTTACAATTACATTTAACTTTTCACCTTTCAAGTGTTTCATTTTTGGTCTCCTTCAATAAAACCCTTTCCCTTTTTCTTCTAGCAATTCAACTCCTATCCCTTAATTCATTTCAAATGACATGACTGCCTCAACATTACATAGCAAAATAGGAAATTACAAAATTAGGCTCGGCAAGGGCAACCAGCAATAAGTCATTGAACTTAAGGCCAATTTCATCCTTTTTGGTAATTTGAGTGGAAAATTTAACTAAAGCTAAATGAGTTTAAAACAATTTATTACCATTTAACCCTTTCCAGTGGTATTCCCAATTGGAATAATCAAGATTTACATTCCCTTTATTTGCCACTCAAGTGGTTTTTATCAAAGGAAATCGATGACATTTCTCTAAAGGTAGGTATCCTTTTTGTATTTTTTTCCGAGAATAGATTGGGTTCCGATTTTTGTTGTTTTATGGTAATGCTTGGAGATTAGGTGGGATTTGTAATCTAGCCAATGACAAATTTACAGCAGAAATAACAAGAGGTAATAGACTTTTTACTAAAGTAACGATTTTTAGTTGTGATTCCTGATTCCAATTTTGGCTCTTTGTTTTTTTTTTTTTTTTGATGAGCCTTGATTTAAAGGGAGTATATTTGCAAATTGTAGGGCCCGTGGCATAATGTTGTGGTGCATTGACAAGTAACATGGGAAGGTAACATCGTAAGTGCAAATCTTGCTCGTGCATAAAATATTTTTATTTCATCTTTCATGGGTACTGTCTTTTGAGAAGTACTGACAAGGGTACCATTTTTGTCACGAGAAAGTGCTTTTCATCTCAGCCGTGCGTAAACGGCATCAAATTGTAGGTGTCCTCAATTCCTTACACGCACTCATGTAATTGTTGAAAAGATTGTAAGCCATTTAGGTCTTTGTTCTTTGGAGGTGTCGAGCCATTCAATTCTTATTATTATATTTGAAAATGGAATTCCAAATTATTTGAAAACAATATCAGAAAAAATTAAGGTAAGTGCACTGAAATATTTGAATAAGTATTCCTATTAAATTTCTATGAATACCATTCGTAGGAGAACAATTCGTGCATTGTACGGTCGTGAGATAACTAACTTATTTACATATCCGGCTCCCAATCCATGACGGATCTCATCCTGAGATGGAAGGCTGCTGTGCTCTGGCGTCCGCAGTCACTTGGTCCTCTTGGTCGTATTTTCTTAGCTTTCTGAACTACATTCAAATCTTGATACAGCTCGAACAGTTCGTGATTGAAACTTTTTTTCCGTTTGCCATTGTTGCTTGCAGGATCGAAAATCTGTCGAATAATTTTCATCATTTCCCCTTTTTTCTTATCGTCACTCGGCGTCGTAGAGTAGGACTGGTAATATTTAAATCTTGTACAGTAGGCACTTTGTCTTTCGGGTGAGGAGTTTTGAACCCAGTTGATTTGTTAAACTGAAGTTGCAGTACCTCGAAATTGCTGCTACCAACAGTGACGTTTTGTCTCAGGCGGTGGACGGATGTTCTTTTGTTTGTTGATAGCATGTACTTTGTTTTGTCCTCATTGACTTCAAGAACAACGAGTTTTGCCTGTTCATTAATCAATTGTGAAGGCCACAAGCACATCTCTTTGGGAACGACCGATGATGTCTATGTAGTTCGCATAGCCTAGGAGCTGGGTGGATTTGTTGAAGATAGTCTTTTCCGTGCTCACACTTGCCTTGCGCACTATCTGCTCCAGGACTATGTTGAAGAAATCACATGACAACGCACATCCTTGTCTATTCCTGCCCATGATTGAAACAATTCAAAGAAGCTGTTACCCATTTGCATACTATACACTGCGTATTGCTTACCGTCATGCGGCACATGCTAGATCAGTTTGCTCGGGATCCCGATTTCAAACATCGCCTTCTTAAGCTCTTAGTGGTGGATGCTATCATAAGCAACTTTGAAGTCGATGAAAATATAATGGATATCGACTTAAAATTTGTTGGTCTTTTCCAGTATTTGCCTCAGGGTAGATATACCGATTATTGTGTTGCAGAAAGGTTTAAGACGCTCACACAGTACATTGGATAGGATTTTATATGCAACATTAAGCAGGGATATGCCTCGGTAATTCTTGCATGACATATAATCGCCTTTTTTGAAGATCAATCAGTGGGCATACATTCTTCCTCCCACACTTTGTATTAAATCTGGTGCATTTGGTTCATCAAAACACTTCCTCCGTATTAAAGAGCTCCGCGGGTTAACCGTCCGACCCGACAGTAATGTTATTTTTAAGCTTTTGGATGGCTCTTTCTACCTCTTCTGTGCAGGGTGCAGGGACTTTGTCTTTATTCACTGGTCTCGCTTCTTTTCTTATACCTCTACAATTCCCTGTGCTTCGGTGACTAGGTTTCCTGCACTTTTCCCTAGCAGAGCATTGTTCTTACTTCTTTTTGTTCGGTACTCTCGCCGCTCTTGTTTTCCGTTTCAGCATCCGCAAACATGCATTTTTCGTGTTTCTAGCTATTAACTTGTGGTGGTCTCGGCTACATTTTAAATTATATTACGATACCGGTTCCGTAAGATGTTGACGTCTGTGGTATTTGGAAGTACGGTGGATAATCTCTCACCTAGGCGCTCACTATAGTCTCTGGCATTCTCCGGGGTGCTAAGCCATCCGATGTCAAACTTCTTTCTTTGGGCAGCACGTGTTTTCTAGTCGATTGATAATAATCGAGCTCTTAACTTAACCACTACCAGAAAGTAGTCAGAGTATATATTTGCTCCAAGTACTAGTAAATGAATGTTCATGATAACTATAAATATAAATTTTAAGATTCATAATTTGCAAGAGAGTATTAGAACATTTTTGCAATTAATGTTGGTGTTCTAATTTTACATCTTTTTGAACATTTTTTTATTGAATTATTTACCTCGAAATACACTATAAAAGCTAGCAGTTTGTTAATTTAAACAACATAATTGCACTTCAAAATTATTATACATATAATTATAAATTATAATAATATTACTTAGATGTGGCTTTCAATTGAGGTACAGAGCTCCGTGAAACTGTTACTTGTAAACTGAATTTTAGAAACAAATGTCAAATTAAACTAACACAAATATTACAAATATTATCCTTTTTTATTTTCAGATCTTACAGTCAGAAGAAACAACAATTAAATATCATCATTAAAACATAGTAACAAAAAAATTAAATTAAACTATAATTAAAGTAATATTAATCATTAGAAATAGATAGTGACAATTCAAAATGTGTATATAATTAAAACACTTCAAACTAATCCACTAAAACATCTGATTAAAATAAAAATTAAATCATAATATAGTTTATACAAAAACAAAACAAGAAACATTTATCAAAATAAGAAAAGAAAAACAAAATATATCAAACAAAACCAACATATGCCATTGTGATTCTTAGATACCTAATTTATTATGAATCTTATTAAGTTTTTTTTTAAATTAATTAAAAGAAAAAAAAATTAAGAAATTAAGCAAAGTTAGAAATAATTAAAAAGTCAAATTTCGTGATAAATTTTAGTAAATATTAGAATCGAAAGTCTTCTTATTTTTTCTATAAATTAAACAAAAAGCAATTAAGAAATAAATAAAAATAATTAACACTATATACTACAATTAAAAAAGAATATCAACATATTTTAAATTCAAAATCATTTAGTGAAACAAATTTTCAATAAGTAGAATAAAGGATAAAAATTTAATTTTTTTTAAAACCAATAACTCTAGAAGGTTAGTTTAAACAAAATATTTTAACATCACCTCGAAAATTTCGAAATTTAGTGAATGCAATATGAGTTCAATAATTATGGGTTTTTGAAAAAAAAAGAATCTTTAAGTCTTCGCATTAAAAAGTTTAAGATTTATCAATTTATTTGCAAAAAAACAATTGCTGTACTAATCACATCGCATTTTCCAATATAAAGAAACGTCAGCCGCCCATTAAAATGATTGAAAACAAAAATATTTACATCATTCAAAATAGACGTATTATAATAAACGTACCTTAGATGCCATAAAACTAAAGCTTTACCAATCGCTTTAAACTAAGAAAAACATATATTTTCATGAAGGAGAGGAAACAGCAATACCTATAAAATATATCATATCGCACAAAAACAACCAAATACAGCTACTTAAAAAGCTACAGTTGAAAAAGTGTGTCTGTGAACACAAATAAAAAAAAAGAATCAAATGTCAATAACACCACGAATCAATAGCTCATAGCTTATGGACCGAAAAAGGGGGTTGTCAATATTCAACTTATTAACAATAATACACAAAAGGACCCCTTACCAACAAGGATATAGAAATTTAAATAAATAAATTATGTAACACGAAAGCTTTTTTCATAAAACATAATTTAAAGTGTGGTGAATTTTATGAAAAAGTTGCGAACAAAATAAGAAACAAATTACCAAACAAAACAAAAATTTAAAAATATGAAAATTAAATTGTGACCGTTTTGAACTAAGAGCGCTCAAATAAAAACTCTGCCACAATGACAATGTGGCAGAGTGGAGGCATGGGAGGCCACGGATCCCAAAATAATCCGTGGATGAAGTTAATGGGTATCGTACACAAGGAACGACGTCACACAGACAATGTCCAAAGTCAGAGTGGCTCGAACGAGAGGAATCTTAATCAGTAAGTAGTATTTTGTTCTTTTAATGTAATGTATTTATCCTTGTTCAGATATTTCCTAGGTGTGTTTAGGTATGATAAGCTTTATTGAATGGCATGCTAACACTTGACCAGGCTCTTATTAGGTGCTATAGATTTTTGGGCTTTGTGTCATTTTCAAAGTTACTATTCGTTCAATAAGGATTCAAAATCGGAAGAAAATGCCACTTGAGTGGCACTCGGAAACAGACAATGGATTGTCTATTGTTCAGATTATTCTGTCGAATAAAAGAGCAATCATAAGTAACAATTTGCCAAGTGTTTTGCTTAATTTATTAGCAAAACGAAATATTAGAGATTTTTCTTGGAAATATTTCCAAATTTTATTTTTGTTGATAGAGAAAACAGATGGTTGTCTTATTTTAAAATAAATTATGTTAATATTTTACAACGCAACAAATTCATATGTTAAAACAGTATAATTTTTTCTCATTTTAATTTATGGTCTTGTTCATAAATTAAATTCATGAAATGTTTCTAATTCTTTTGAAAACAAATAAATGAGCATTATTTATAACATACTAGTCGTTTCAGTGCTTCCATCTTTAAGAATTTTTGAAAAGCACAGTTCAGATGGGAATCCCAGCATGGGATCCAAAACAATTCTTTGGTCGTGATGTATACAAATACATACCTGTATATTGAGATGAGCTTTTTGAGAACAACATTCGGCGTAGAGGTAAGGATCAGGATGCTGAATTCCTTATGTGTAAATGTGCCCAAACTAGCTGGCTTTCAGTGTTTTACTGGATTCGCGTTGTTGTTCTCCTTTGGCGTGTTTTAGATTTACGAAAACTTTTCGACCGGAGCATCTTTGCCCACTCAGTCTCCAGAGTAACAAAAGCACTGCTTCCAAAGATTTCAAAAGCATCGACGCATTCAAATGTTTTTCAAAAACAATGTTGAAGATGCAGATGAACTGGTGCATATTCCTAAACAAATTTATTTCTGCTCCTAACATCGACATTTGACTTAGAGTCTCCTAAAGAGCCGTGATTGAGTTATTTTGAATGGAGACGAGTTGTTCGAATCAAGTTCTTTCTCACAACACAACAAGCTTTACGGTTACGGTCAGTCACCCTAATGCTCTATTCCGATCCGGGATTGCCAGATCTGTAGTTGTGTAGATTCCTCATCTTATAGGCTGAGCTCCGAATATGTCGTAGTAGCTCTAATAGGTGTTCACACAATAATTCGTCTTGTCAGGAACGCCATCTGAGACTCTGAGTTTGGTACTTCAGCTACATAGATATCCTCTCCACTGTTCACCAAAAATGCAATTGTACTTCTGCAAAGATACAAATAAAAGCGTCTATTACGCTAGGTAAGGACTATGGAACATTACAAGTGATGGAGGGGGAAGAACCACCAATCGCCATGTATTGATATCTCTATTAAGTATAACATTTTACTAAAATATTATTAAGCAGTGTCATAAAATAAATAAAAAATTATATCAAATGTATATTAGTTTGCATATACGAATCAAAAAGCCAGATCCAAGCACAGAGCTCGGTTTCAAAATACCATAGGGAATCAGCCGTAGCCGATAGTCGAAATATTACCAGTTACGAGACTTACTCATTTATATTCACCCAGCGTCAGATTTCCCAATTTTAACGAAGGAATCACCATGCGATTCACCAAGGAATGGAATCTTCATTCATTGGTGAAATTAACACGAGCCTGTCATTGGAGTCCACCAAGTGAATTTCTTGGTGAAAATTCATCAGCGAAATCATTAAAAAAAATATACTAACGAAAATAAATACTTGTACTTGAGTACCTCATTTCGAACACACTTAGTTATTCGAGAACAAAAACATTTTAAGATCGCAGAAAAAGGAGATAGTAGAAAAACCCCAAAGGCCCAAACTGTTGTGTTGGTCGTCTTCGATCAGTAAAAGTACATAATGTTTATATTCACCGATTCTTCCAGGACATTTCCACCCCTAAAAACAAAAACACATCAGTTGCGTTTAGGGTGACCAGATATACATAGATTCAAGGAAAAGAGGACACCTACCAAAATCTCAAAAAAAAACAAACGTTCAAATTTTTTTTTAAATTTATTTGAAAAATATTTAATTCTGATAAAAAAGTAACATTTTTTTTCATTTATGGTGGCGCTACAGTCCAGGTCGGACCAGGGCCTTATCCAACAAACGTCTCCAGTCAGCTCGGTTCCTAGCTAGCTGTCTCCAGTTTCGCACGCCAAGTTGGTTCAGGCCCTCTACCACCTGTGTGCTCCACCTGAGGCGCGGTCTTCCTCTTCTGCGACGTCCTTCCAGGTGGGATTCGAAGACTCTACGAGCCGGAGCATTAATTTTAATTCACTCTACATGAGTTGCCCGTAGCTCAGTGGCTAAGTGCGTTGGCTGCTAAGCAGAACGTCTTGGGTTCGAGTCCTACTCGCGCCCATAAAATTTTTATTTCATCTTTCACGGGCACTGCCCCTTGCGAAGAATTGACAAATCTTCCAAGAGTATCAATCTGTCATGAAAAAGTGCTTCTCAATTCTGCCGTTCGGAATCGGCGTTAAATTGTAGGTCCCCTCAATTCTTCACACGCACTCACAGAATTGTTGGAGAGAGTAAGCCACTTAGGCCTTGGCTCTTCAAGAGCTGTCGAGCCACTCTATTTATTTATTTTCTACATGAACCAACCATCTAAGTCGTTGCACCTTAACTTTTTTGACTAGGTCAGTGTCGCTGAACAGCTCGTATAGTTCTTGATTGAATCTTCGTCTGCATTCTACATTTATACAGACAAGACCAAAAATCACTCGAAGAATTTTTCTTTAGGTCCAAAGAAGCAGCGATTGGCAAGAGTAATTCTTCGTTTGATTTCAGGGCTGATGTTGTTGCCTGAGTTGATAGTGGATCGTAGGAAGACGAAGTCCTTAACTACCTTGAAGTTAAATCTGTCTATGTTGATGTTGGTTGTCCTTTTTGTTGACAGTATTAACTTGATCTTGGACTCCGTCTCAAGACTCAGAAACGCTACACTGACATCACGCTGTGTTCTTCCAATCATGTCAATGTGGTCTGCGTATCCTAGTAGCTGGACGGACTTTTGAAAGATTGTATGCCCATCAAGTTAGCACTACAACTTTGGAATTTAAAAAAAGTAATTATGCAATTAATTGTCGTGAATTTGTCGTAAATTTGTCGTGAAACAAAAAAATTTGTCGCGTACTTATTTTAAAAGTTAGCCCCTGGTAGTGCTAACTTGATGCGAAAGTTAGCACTACAACCCCAGATTAGCTTAACTGGACATCCAAACCGAAAACTGAGTATGCAGATAATTGTCGTGATTTTGTCGCTGGTAAGTAGCGAAACAAAAAAATTCCAAAATTTTTTTTGGAATTTTTGGAATTTTTTTTTAAAAATGACCCCTGGTAGTGCTAACTTGATGCGAAAGTTAGCACTACAACCCCAGATTAGCTTAACTGGACATCCAAACCGAAAACTGAGTATGCAGATAATTGTCGTGATTTTGTCGCTGGTAAGTAGCGAAACAAAAAAAATTCCAAAATTTTTTTTGGAATTTTTGGAATTTTTTTTTTAATTAAGTTAGCACTACCACAACAGATTAGTTAAACTGGACAAGCAAACCGAAAACAAAGTATGCAGATAATTGTCGTGATTTTGTCGCTGGTAAGTAGCGAAACAAAAAAAATTCCAAATTTTTTTTTGGAATTTTTGGATTTTTTTTTTTAAATGACCCCTGGTAGTGCTAACTTGATGCGAAAGTTAGCACTACAACCCCAGATTAGCTTAACTGGACATCCAAACCGAAAACTGAGTATGCAGATAATTGTCGTGATTTTGTCGCTGGTAAGTAGCGAAACAAAAAAAATTCCAAAATTTTTTTTGGAATTTTTGGAATTTTTTTTTTTAATTAAGTTAGCACTACCACAACAGATTAGTTAAACTGGACAAGCAAACCGAAAACAAAGTATGCAGATAATTGTCGTGATTTTGTCGCTGGTAAGTAGCGAAACAAAAAAAATTCCAAAATTTTTTTTGGAATTTTTGGATTTTTTTTTAAAATGACCCCTGGTAGTGCTAACTTGATGCGAAAGTTAGCACTACAACCCCAGATTAGCTTAACTGGACATCCAAACCGAAAACTGAGTATGCAGATAATTGTCGTGATTTTGTCGCTGGTAAATAGCGAAACAAAAAAAAAATCCAAAATTTTTTTTGGAATTTTTGGAATTTTTTTTTTTAAATGACCCCTGGTAGTGCTAACTTGATGCGAAAGTCAGCACTACAACCCCAGATTAGCTTAACTGGACATCCAAACCGAAAACTGAGTATGCAGATAATTGTCGTGATTTTGTCGCTGGTAAGTAGCGAAACAAAAAAAATTCCAAAATTTTTTTTGGATTTTTTGGATTTTTTTTTTTTAAATGACCCCTTGGGCAAAAAGTTGCAAAATTTGAAAATTTAAAAAAAAATTCCCTAACACGTGGTAATAATAAGTGATTGCAGTCAAGGGCCGACCGGTTCTTATCTAAAGGCGCGACAAAATTGTTTATGGCATTTTTGGCAAGAAGGAGTCTTACGACAATTGTTGTCAACAAATTTGGTTCAAAAAAGCATTTAGGGAAAAAAATTTCATATGGTAGTGCTAGGTTAGGAAATTTTCGAAAATCATCCCATATTCATAAACTAAGGGCGCGACAAATTTTTTTTATGAATATTTTGATTTATCTTGTTGATATTTATTGTATTAAGACAAAATGTATTATAGTCTTGGGCAAAAAGTTGCAAAATTTGAAAATTTAGAAAAATTTCCCTAACACGTGGTAATATTTAGTCATTGCAGTCAAGGGCCGACCGGTTCTTATCTAAAGGCGCGACAAAATTGTTTATGGCATTTTTGGCAAGAAGGAGTCTTGCGACAATTGTTGTCAACAAATTTGGTTCAAAAAAGCATTTAGGGAAAAAAATTTCATATGGTAGTGCTAGGTTAGGAAATTTTCGAAAGTCATCCCATATTCATAAACTAAGGGCGCGACAAATTTTTTTAATGAATATTTTGATTTATCTTGTTGATATTTATTGTATGAAGACAAAATGTATTATAGTCTTGGGCAAAAAGTTGCAAAATTTGAAAATTTAGAAAAATTTCCCTAACACGTGGTAATATTTAGTCATTGCAGTCAAGGGCCGACCGGTTCTTATCTAAAGGCGCGACAAAATTGTTTATGGCATTTTTGGCAAGAAGGAGTCTTACGACAATTGTTGTCAACAAATTTGGTTCAAAAAAGCATTTAGGGAAAAAAATTTCATATGGTAGTGCTAGGTTAGGAAATTTTCGAAAATCATCCCATATTCATAAACTAAGGGCGCGACAAATTTTTTTAATGAATATTTTGATTTATCTTGTTGATATTTATTGTATTATAACAAAATGTATTATAGCCTTGGGCAAAAAGTTGCAAAATTTGAAAATTTAGAAAAATTTCCCTAACACGTGGTAATATATAATGATTGCAGTCAAGGGCCGACTGCTTCTTATATAAAGGCGCGACAAAATTGTTTATGGCATTTTTGGCAAGAAGGAGTCTTACGACAATTGTTGTCAACAAATTTGGTTCAAAAAAGCATTTAGGGAAAAAAATTTCATATGGTAGTGCTAGGTTAGGAAATTTTCGAAAATCATCCCATATTCATAAACTAAGGGCGCGACAAATTTTTTTTATGAATATTTTGATTTATCTTGTTGATATTTATTGTATTAAGACAAAATTTATTATAGTCTTGGGCAAAAAGTTGCAAAATTTGAAAATTTAGAAAAATTTCCCTAACACGTGGTAATATTTAGTCATTGCAGTCAAGGGCCGACCGGTTCTTATCTAAAGGCGCGACAAAATTGTTTATGGCATTTTTGGCAAGAAGGAGTCTTACGACAATTGTTGTCAACAAATTTGGTTCAAAAAAGCATTTAGGGAAAAAAATTCATATGGTAGTGCTAGGTTAGGAAATTTTCGAAAATCATCCCATATTCATAAACTAAGGGCGCGACAAATTTTTTTTATGAATATTTTGATTTATCTTGTTGATATTTATTGTATTAAGACAAAATGTATTATAGTCTTGGGCAAAAAGTTGCAAAATTTGAAAATTTAGAAAAATTTCCCTAACACGTGGTAATATTTAGTCATTGCAGTCAAGGGCCGACCGGTTCTTATCTAAAGGCGCGACAAAATTGTTTATGGCATTTTTGGCAAGAAGGAGTCTTACGACAATTGTTGTCAACAAATTTGGTTCAAAAAAGCATTTAGGGAAAAAAAATTCATATGGTAGTGCTAGGTTAGGAAATTTTCGAAAATCATCCCATATTCATAAACTAAGGGCGCGACAAATTTTTTTAATGAATATTTTGATTTATCTTGTTGATATTTATTGTATTATAACAAAATGTATTATAGCCTTGGGCAAAAAGTTGCAAAATTTGAAAATTTAGAAAAATTTCCCTAACACGTGGTAATATATAATGATTGCAGTCAAGGGCCGACTGCTTCTTATATAAAGGCGCGACAAAATTGTTTATGGCATTTTTGGCAAGAAGGAGTCTTACGACAATTGTTGTCAACAAATTTGGTTCAAAAAAGCATTTAGGGAAAAAAATTTCATATGGTAGTGCTAGGTTAGGAAATTTTCGAAAATCATCCCATATTCATAAACTAAGGGCGCGACAAAAATTTTTTATGAATATTTTGATTTATCTTGTTGATATTTATTGTATTAAGACAAAATGTATTATAGTCTTGGGCAAAAAGTTGCAAAATTTGAAAATTTAGAAAAATTTCCCTAACACGTGGTAATATTTAGTCATTGCAGTCAAGGGCCGACCGGTTCTTATCTAAAGGCGCGACAAAATTGTTTATGGCATTTTTGGCAAGAAGGAGTCTTACGACAATTGTTGTCAACAAATTTGGTTCAAAAAAGCATTTAGGGAAAAAAATTTCATATGGTAGTGCTAGGTTAGGAAATTTTCGAAAATCATCCCATATTCATAAACTAAGGGCGCGACAAATTTTTTTTATGAATATTTTGATTTATCTTGTTGATATTTATTGTATTAAGACAAAATGTATTATAGTCTTGGGCAAAAAGTTGCAAAATTTGAAAATTTAGAAAAATTTCCCTAACACGTGGTAATATTTAGTCATTGCAGTCAAGGGCCGACCGGTTCTTATCTAAAGGCGCGACAAAATTGTTTATGGCATTTTTGGCAAGAAGGAGTCTTACGACAATTGTTGTCAACAAATTTGGTTCAAAAAAGCATTTAGGGAAAAAAAATTCATATGGTAGTGCTAGGTTAGGAAATTTTCGAAAATCATCCCATATTCATAAACTAAGGGCGCGACAAATTTTTTTAATGAATATTTTGATTTATCTTGTTGATATTTATTGTATTATAACAAAATGTATTATAGCCTTGGGCAAAAAGTTGCAAAATTTGAAAATTTAGAAAAATTTCCCTAACACGTGGTAATATATAATGATTGCAGTCAAGGGCCGACTGCTTCTTATATAAAGGCGCGACAAAATTGTTTATGGCATTTTTGGCAAGAAGGAGTCTTACGACAATTGTTGTCAACAAATTTGGTTCAAAAAAGCATTTAGGGAAAAAAATTTCATATGGTAGTGCTAGGTTAGGAAATTTTCGAAAATCATCCCATATTCATAAACTAAGGGCGCGACAAATTTTTTTTATGAATATTTTGATTTATCTTGTTGATATTTATTGTATTACAATAAAATTTATTGTAGTGTTGCACAAAAAGTTGAAGAAATTAAAAATTGAAAAACAAATTGATTGCAGTGAGGAATTTTTTTTTCGCTTCTTTTCAGCCACCAAATCACGTCAATTATCTACATACTTTGTTTTCGGTTTGGATGTCCAGTTAAGCTAATCTGGGGTTGTAGTGCTAACTTTCGCATCAAATAAGCACTACCAGGGGTCATTTAAAACAAAAAAAAAATCCAAAAATTCCAAAAAACTTTTTGGAATTTTTTTTGTTTCGCTACTTACCAGCGACAAAATCACGACAATTATCTGCATACTCAGTTTTCGGTTTGGATGTCCAGTTAAGCTAATCTGGGGTTGTAGTGCTAACTTTCGCATCAAGTTAGCACTACCAGGGGCTAACTTTTAAAATAAGTACGCGACAAATTTTTTTGTGTCACGACAAATTTACGACAAATTCACGACAATTAACTGCATAATTACTTTTTTTAAATTCCAAAGTTGTAGTGCTAACTTGATGGGCATAAAGATTGTGCATCTTTTGCTGACGTTGAAGTTAGGGTGAATATTTGATCGATGGTGGACTTTCCGGTTTTGAAGCCACACTGATAAGGACCTATCAGGTTGTTGCTTGTTGACGAAAGGCTTTAAACGGCACGAGGGGACTTGTTTGGTGCAGTTCAGGGGATCTCCTTTCTTGAGGATCGGGTATACGGTGCTGAGGTTCCATTTGTCGGGCATGCTTTCCTTCGACCAAATTTTGTAGATGAGCTGGTGCATACTCCTAACCAAATCATCTCCAGCTGGCTTTGTACAGTTCGGCGGCTAGGCCGTCTGCTTTCGCTATCTTCAATTCGTCAATGTCGTAGGTGGAATTCTTGGCCTTCTGCGCCCAAATAGAATGGTTCTATTGCTGGCGGAGTTTTGATCGTCATCACCATTCTACAGCTTCGAATATTAAAAAGTAGAAAAGAACAGATGTCTTTATGAATGGGTTCTGGAGTGGGTGAGTTCAAGTCAATATTTTGTGTTGAAGATTCTTTTAAGGCCGACTTCACACGAAAATTATTTTTTAATACAAATCAAAAACTGAAGGGACACCGAAAAGAGGACAAATCGCTTCATAAAAAAAGTCACCGGACAAAAGTTTTTTAGGTTAAAAAGAAGACATGTCCTCCATAAAGAGGACTCTGCATCTGAACTACATCCCACATAGAACTGATCTTCAGCAGATTTGTGACTTATCCAACAGAAGAGAATCTGAAGATGTTTACCACTTCATTGCTGTTTGCCCTATACAACAAGAAATACGACGCTTGTATTTCCAAGAAAGTTTTATTTCACTCAATAGCTTGTATGAAATATTAAATGGCGGTCGTGGATGGTCCAGTGTATAAATTTTGCAAGCACGCTTTGAACTATCGAAATAGTTTTTGAAACCCGTATTCTATAAATATTTTTCGAATTATAACTTTTTATGTTTGCAAATCATTAAAATTGCAAAAACCTAAGGGTTATCGCTCTTCCATTATTTTATTTTATTTTATTATATATTGTTTTGTAAATGGTACCTACATTTCAATTTTTTGTTTATATACAAACTTTATAAATTATGCAAATTATTTTGTAAATCTTTTTTTAATTACATAATTCTTTTTTTTTTTTAGTTTTCTTAATACTTTTTTATGAAATGTCATATCTGGCAGACGGCAGAGTGCCATGTCCGTATTCTTAAGTTTATTATTAATTTTGAATCGAAAAAATAAAGAATTAATCTATCTATCTATCTATCTCCTCCATAAAGAGGACGCCTGGTCAGCCTAGTTGCGTTACTAGGTAAGGAATAGTTTTGTTCGTTTGTTCTTCTTTTAATGAAAACAACACGCAGTGTTCAAGTTCAATGCTAATTACGAACTCGTGAAGCTCTGCAGGACTTTTCCTCAACGTTTTGTTCATATGAAATCATTGCTCTATTCATCAAAAATTTTCATTGAGATTGAGAATGAAATTAGCCGATGGGTACACGCATTTAAACGTAGTAGAGCTTTTCAAAGATGTGTAGGTATGTATCTCATTTTCACTTTCAGTTTTAAGGTTTTTCAGTTAGACATTTTTCTTTGTTTTGAATTACATATTTTGAATAACACACTTTTGTTTTAAGGAATTCGAAAGTTTTTTTTTACATGTTTCATATTAATTTATGTATATTAAAAAAATCTGTGACCACAACGAAAAACCGCTAAAGTCGAGTTTAGACAAAATTGAGATTTAAATGTCATTAAATTCAGGGTGTCCGAATTTATTTTGAAATTTTTTTTTAAACTCTGGTTCATAAAAATTGGACAAGCTGTTTCCCAAAAACATAAACAACTAAAGTCAATTTTGTTCTTCCTCCTCAAGGAAAAACAACTAAACTCAATCAACATTGAGCTAAAGTTGACTATACTTTTTTCTTCCTTACTTAAGGAACAACAACTTAAGTCAAGTTTAATTGTTCTTCCTCGATGAAATTTTTCTATAATCACAAATTTTTTTTGGGGATAACAGCTAAAGTCCAGTTTGGCATAGCCAAATTCTGTATTTCTAAGAGGAAAAACAACTAAACTTAACTTAATTCAATGAAAACTTGGATTCTCTTCAGGAAAAACGGCTAAAGTGTTTAATTTTCTTCCACGCTTTTCATTATAGTGTTAAGTAAAATGTTAAGTTTTATATTAATGGCGGGCTAAAAAACCTCCAATTCTATAATCGTTTCAAGGTGATCAAATGCTCCAATAACATTCTATAGCAATTTGTAATTTTGCGCTTTTCATAAAAACTTCAAACGTCTCTCCTGAAAATGTTGAAAATCGACTTTGGCGTTTTTTTCCTTGAGACCACAGAATTATCATGTTCTTTTACGTTTGTCTTTATTTGTTTAAATATTTATTTCAGATTTATACCTGCTGGTGATAACAACCAAGATCAAACACTTTATCCAAAATCGTAAGAATGAAGATTATTTTTTCAGTATTTTGTTTAAATCATCATATTATTTTGTATTATTTATTTTTTAATTTACAGAAAATTAGTCTGTGTATGGTTATACTGCGACAGAATGTTGCATTTTTCTGAATATATTTTGTTTGCATATTTTACTTATTTCAAATTTAGTAGTTCAAATTTAAATATTTTGGATTTTGCATACTCAAAAGCGTTTTGAAAACATTACAAAGACTAGTATTTTCAAATTTGCATTCAAACATCAGCACAAGTCTCCTCATCACAATAATTAATACCTATTCGATTTCATTTAATTCATGTGTAATAGACAGTTGCTATTAAATCAAAACGACGAAAAACTACCGAAACAATAAATGGCTGCCTCGGCTGGCCATGCAGTAGCCTACACTATCAGTGCAATTTGTAAGCACATTATCGATTGTGTGCAGCTGTATTTCACCAATGGCTTCACGAATATTGGTCCTTTAAAGCGTCAATTGTCTCTGGTTTGTTGGCGTAAGACTTATCTTTTACGGCAACCCACAAATAATAGTCCAACGGTGTCAATTCGCAAACGACATCTACTCTGCGGCTGATAATGCGATCTTCAAAAACATCGAGTGTAGCTTCGGCTGTGTGGCAGGTAGCGCCGCCGCCCGTCCTGTTGAAATGATGCCAATATCCTCCTCTTCAATTTTTGTGAACAAAAATTCGTTCAACATGGCCCGATAACGAACGCCATTGACTGTAACGGCCACTGCTTGCTCATTTTCGAAGAAAAATGGCCCAATTATGCCTCTGGACCAAAATCCGCACCAAACAGTGACTTGTTTTGGGTGTATCGGCTTTTCAATGTATCCATTCGGGTTTTTCGCCAAGATCAAAATGAGCTTCATCTGAAAAGAAGATTTTTTGGTAAAATCGGCATCTTCTCTAAGTCGATCGCAGGCCCACTTAGCGAAACGAAAACGCATTGGATGGTCAGTTGGCTTCAACTCCTGCACCAAATAGACTTTGTATGGTGTCATACCAAGGTCTTTATGCAAAATTCGTCTCAATGATGTCTCCGAAATGTTCAATTGTTGAGAACGACAGTGAATTGATGTTGATGGCGCTTCACGCACACTTTCTGCCACAGCAGCAATATTCTCGGGTGTACGCACTGTTTTTGGCTTTTCACGCTTTGGTTTATCGATGAGGATGCCAGTTTCTTTCATTTTTCTCACAAGATAACGAACATACGGAGCTGACGGTGATTCTCTTCTTCCAAAATCCGTACGCAATATTCGTACACATTCTGCAACATTACCATGATTTTCAAAGTAATGTCGCAATATTTCCCAGCGTTGTTCAAGCGTATACACAACCATATTCGTTCAGCGGAAAGATAAAACTAATTATCTGTCGAATCAGACATGAGCTAAGTGTTACCATTCACGAAGTAAGCACTAGTTGAAAAAAAAAATTTAAATGGCAGATCCTCTACTATGCATCATTGGAAAATCAGAATGTGTTTGCTGGCTTATTAAAGGGTTATTCCAAACCTGGTTGTTGAGTCTACATAAAAATCTTAAAAGCTTTCTGAATAAACAATATCAATTCATATTAAAATATGTCGCGTGTTGTAAAAATATAATGTCGCGACGTTCGTTGGCGTCAGAAAAAAAAAACGAGCGGTAGGAAATGTCCTTGTTTGAGGTCAGTAATGTATGTAAATAACCATTTTATTGCCTTAACTGGATATATTAACAGTTTGCGAATTTAGTTGTGATTCAATGTTGCTGTTTTAAGAGATTAATTTGTGTTGTTCCGTCAAGTGATATTAACTCTAATATCTTAATTTCATAGCAATTTATAAGGTCAAACTATTTTTTTTTTGAGTTCATTATAAATTTAGTCTGTGATTTAATATTTTAAATCTTTTGAGTGCAGACATGAGCTTTTGGCAGCTTTCCATTTTAATCCACATCTACCTTGCAAAATAATTCCCTACTTCCTGTAGGTATCCGTATAGCCCTTGTAAAAAATTCTTGGTGGTAAATAAACAGGATTAAAAATAGAATTAAAATATCCTGCTAATGGCTTGATGATTTTTTCGAGCGCCTCGTCTAGGAGGATCGACTTTATTATTTATGGGACAAAGTTATTATAAACACAATTATTGTGTGTCAACTTTTAATTATCTTGATATTCTCGTCAAAAAGGACTGAGTAACACTTCATCGGCTGTGGCGTTATTTATTTTTCATTTTTTATTCTTTCTCGTGTTTGCTTGCGTGTAAAGTACTTTACGATTTGAGTGCTTATTTGTTTCCGCTCACTTGCATTCAAAGTTGTTATTTTCTTCACAAGGCCTATTTGAATTCCAGCACGCAGCAGACGTCTATTGGCTTAAAGGAATTACAAAAATAAAATAAAATAAAATAAAAGTAATAAAAACAATAGGGCAGACCTATTTAGACTCATTGAGAGGGTTTAAGGGAGGTATTTCACTTTTGAACTTTATTAGTAAGTTTGTTCTAGTGTGTGTTCACAGTTTATGTAAATATATCACTTTTCTACACAATTTCCTTAGACAAATGTTTATTTTATTAATTCCTTAATACAAACAAAACTTAAAACTAAGACTTAAAAAAGAAAAACAAATGACACAAGGTATTTGATAAAAAATAAAAACAAAAAATAAATAAAATATTTTTTTTTTACATTTTTAAATAATCTTATAACAATGATATACAAAATCTTGGAGGAAAGAGGAATCGGAGGAAAAATTGAGTTATGATGGCAATCGTAGGAGGGAATTTTAAAGAACGGATTTAGAAAGACATAGGTCGAAGTAATGAGTTTTGTTTGCCTTACGTAGCAATCTGTTAACAGGTTCCTTTATGCCAAACAGGGTTCGATGAAAAGGGAAATGAAAAAAAGGAACTGATCTTAAACGGCGTGGATTAGTACATAGGGAAATATTTTGAATGTTACCATTCATTGGTTGATGTCTAAAGACATCGTCGGCATTTTCACGGCGAATGAATAAGGGATTTATTTTTGATTTTATTTTATTTTATTTAGCTTAATCCAAGCTCTGACTTAACTTAAAATTAACACTAACTTAAAAGTATGTTTTTTTTTTTTTTGGTTCTTGTTATCGATTTCAAAAGTTAAATCGTTTGGGCCCTTAGGCCCACTTAAAAGTTCTTTATTGAACAAGAACCAAAACAATTTAATTTTTTATTTTTTATTTTTCTTCTTATAAGTAACTAAAGTTAAGGAGGTCGAGGGGTAGGGTCTCAAGGAAGCGGGTAAAAGTAAAGGGTATTTTTTAGTTGGGATTTAGAGATGTTGAAATCAAATACAGAATTTGCAGCATTACAGTGACGAAGAATTCTGGACATTGGTTCAAAGTACCCGTAGTTTGTGCGGTGATGAGGAATATAAAAAGAGATACAGAACGCACGTTCCGAGGGTAAGTGTTGAGTTGGATTTTACTCAGGAGTGTCGGAGAATCTATATTGCCCAATAAAAATTGCTGAGCAAACAATAAATCGGCGATTTTCCGTCTTGTACTTAGGGGTTGCAACTTGCAAGCCTATCAGCTTTAGTCGGTCGGTGTAAGAAGGCAAGTTGGAAGGATCTTCCCATTGGATGCCTCGAAGGGCAAATCGAATGAAACGTTTTTGAACGCTTTCAATTCGAAGTGAATGGAGTTCATAGAAAGGGGACCAAACTTGGCATGCGTATTCAAGATGAGGTCGGACTAAGGAAACGTAAAGGGATTTTGTGACATAGGGATTCGAAAATTCCTTAGACCATCGCTTAATAAAACCAAGAGACCTATTAGCTTTATTAATAATTTGGTCGAAGTGGGAATGGAAATTCATGTCTTTATCAAACATTAAACCGAGATCTCTTACAGAATCGACTTTGTTAATGGCGTCATTTGCGGGTTTTGCTTCCGCGAGAAGGTAATTTGCTTACATTTATTTATATTTAATTCAAGGAAGTTATGAGAGCACCAAGCAGAGAAGATATTCAGGTCGTTTTGTAACAATGAGGAATCCGCTGGAGTTGAGATAATTTTAACAATTTTCTTGTCATCGGCGAACATTAGGATATCTGAATGTTTTAATATAAAACAAACATCATTTACAGATAAGACAAAGAGAAGGGGACCTAGGTGACTACCTTGTGGAACCCCAGAAGTAGCATGAATTGGACTGGAGACAGAATTACGGAAGATGACTCTATAAGTTCTATTCTCAAGGTAGAAGCTTATCCAGTTTATAAAAATTGGTGGAAAACCAAGAGCTTTGAGTTTGAGATAGATTATCTTGTGAGATATTTTATCAAAGGCTTTGCTGTAGTCAGTGTGTACAACATCAACTTCATGGCCATTTTCGAGGGCTGATAAAACATTTGATACAAATTCAATTAAGTTGGTCGTGGTGGATCTTCCTTTAAGAAATCCATGTTGATCGGGAGAGAATATTGGTTTACAATGAAAATAAACTGAATCGTAAACTAAGCTTTCAAAAAGTTTAGGGATACAAGAAAGTTTAGTAATTGGTCTATAATTATTAACTTCGGTTTTATTGCCTTGTTTATGGATCGGAAATATATAAGAATCTTTCCATATCTGGGGAAATATACCTTTAGAAAGAGAAAGTCTAAACAGAGTACAGTAATCCCCGCTTAGTTGCACCTCGCTTAATTGAACATCCCGCTTAATTGATCGAAAAAATTGGCTTCGAAAATTTCTCGTATTAGTAGCAAGGCTTTTTAGACGGTTAATTGAACCCCGCTTAGTTGAATTACTCGCTTAATTGATCTGAAAAATATGCAGCAGAAAAACAAAATAGATGGACATTTTTCGGATAATTGGAATTACAAAAAATTATAATGAAACAAACCTAAAAATAAATTCTCTTAGTGGAGGCACTAAAATTGTCAGCACTGGTTCGCTGTAAAACAAATGACATCTATCTTTATCCAAATCAAATATGCAGTACAGGGAACGTACATTCTATCTACAGAGGAAATCCATTACTTTGTGTGAAAGAAACAATTGGCAAGGGTTACCGTAGGTTATATACTAAGACCACAGATAATAAACTTATACAGATTTCTCATCGCTTTAGTAAGAAATGAATCATTTTTTGCCCTTAACAGACAAAGCCTTAACACACAAGGAGCTTTCGGAAGCTTTTTCTTAAGCCTAAGTATTCATTTATAGGCAATGAGGTGAGCAAAAATAGATTTTGTATGCATTTTGGAAAGAGCTTTTTTTTTGATAGCTTTCAGTTTCAAATATCATTTCTCGCCATAAGGGTGAGATACCTGTATAAATTTATTATCTGTGCTAAAACTGTAAAAGCTCTCAGAAAAATCAAAAGAGTTGCCTTGCATATTTTATTAGTATTGTCTTAAAAAAGATTTTCATTTAGAAAAATTATTTAATACGAACCTAAGATGGTTTTGAATTTCTTAATTTATACAACCGAATTATGTATATCAATTACGTAATTCGAAATCTTAACTATGAATATTTTGAAAGTGTCAAGTTATGAAGGGTTGACCTGATTATTTGAGTGATATTTTCGTTTTTACGCTTAATTTCACTTAAGACATTTTTTGAGAAAAACGTATGGACTATTTACCTTATAACGCATTTGTCAAAGTTGTCGACTTTATTTGCATTCCAATTTTTTTTTTTTTGGTGAGGCGATATGGCCTTTGGTCTTGTTTTTTTTTAGGATATTATAAACTGTTCATTTTGAAACCGAAAAAAATCGCGCACTTGCTTTATAGCTTCGGTTTTAACGACTTTTGATTTTTTATTCCAAAGCATCAATAAAAAATGGGACGGCAACGAGTAGCTTAGAAAAAGCTACTATTCTTGAAAGCTCTCTTACAGAATCGAAATAAAAATGAGCATTATCATTTCCACGGCAATACTGCAGATTTGTTTTGGACGAAGTAAAGCTATTGTTTGTTTTTGTTTTTTTTTGTCATACGAAATATTTTAACATATTTGCTTGTGTATTCCTTTTAATTTGTTTTCCAGGTTTTCGTAAGTTGACACTGAAATGTTTATAAAGTGAATTTCTGGGATGAATATTTTATTTTCTAGTTGATCTAATCGTGCAATTATACGGGTTTCGCTTAATTGAGCAGATATGTCAATTAAGCGGGGTTTCGTTAATTGAACCACCCGGATAATTGACCGAAAAATCTGACAAAATGGTCAGTGCAATTAAGCGGGGAATACTGTAGCTAGGGGCTTTGATGAAGCATGCATACATTTTTTTAGAACAACAGATGGGATGCCATCGGGCCCGGGACTAAAGTTTTCTTTAAGGCTTTCAATTTTGGCAAGAACCATTTCCTCAGTTATTGTAAATGATGAAAGAGAGGTCTGAGTGCAACCTTCTAAATAACGAAAGTAGCAAGGATCGGGGTCATGATGGTGTTCGGTATAAGATTGGCTGAAGTATTCGACAAAAAGATTAGTTATTGTCGTCGGATCTGAAGAAGAAATATTTCGGAAACTTAAAGACGGTGGAAACCCATTGGATTTCCGTTTAACATTTATGAATTTGAAGAAACTCCTCGCATCAGAGAGAACGTTGTTTTCCATTTGGTTAAGGTAGAGCTTATAAAGATATTCATTCAATTCAGAGAAAGCATTATAAGCCCGAAGATAATTATTGTAGTCGGCGTCAGATTTAGACTGTAGAAACATCTACATTATACATACATTGTAATATAATTAGATAAATTATAATCATTTCTAATCATCATAAACTTGTGCCGCAGGGGGGCGGGGATAAAGATACATTTTTCTCCGTTATGGTTGGGACTTATTGGGAAACACAATTCTTTAGAAGTAAGTATAAAGATTCAACTTTAAAGTCAATAATCGACTTTGGGTCCGATAAATACTTCCCTCTAAAAACAAAACACTTATTTGGGAAAATCTCTTAGCTTACGAGATAAATATTGGAAATGTGAAAATGTCCCTTTGTCTGACATTTAGATCGGAGTTGCCCTACGATCATTTTGTTGCACGATGATTTTTAACTTCCCATCAGAGGAAGTTATTGCAATAGGATTGATATTGTGAATCCGGAGTTTTTGCATATATCCATGTTTCGAGGTCACTAGAACTCGAATCAATCCTTTTTATCATGATGTCTGTGCGTGTACCATGGTTATAAGTTAGGTTACATGGGCTGACAGTTGGTTTTGTTACCGTCACACTTAGATCAATGTAGATCCCTTGTGATACCCTGAAGTATTGTAACTTCTGAAAATGTGATTTAACCTATGAATTCCATGGTTGGTCGAGCCATTTGGTGTGTGTACCATACGGGATGAATAATTTTTGGACCAAAACCGGCTTTAGTCTTTAGTCCATGCACACACGAGATGATTTCAGTTTGGGGGAAGAAATGTATGAATGAACCTGTTTTGAATATGTGTGTATTTATACCGTACCAAAACTGTCAGCTTTTGTGAACGTGTTAGTTTTAGTCTTCGTTCAATTTTGGTTTCGGGTTTAAAATTTCTTTCCGTATCATACTGCACACTTCGCTTCCCTTGCTCACAAAACTGGTTTCAGTCTGGATGAATAAATCTCGTGTGTGCAGGGCCATTGGCATGAGATTGCTTTGATTCGACGCGGAGTAGCTTGATTATTTTTTTATCGAAATCGGTTTAGGGGTTTTTCAATAGAAATAAAAACAACTAAAATAACTTAACAAAATCTGAAAGTCGCAATATATCTCGAATTTATGTTTTGGCTCGTTAAACAATTCTCCCAACAACTCTCCCTTAAATTTGTTGAGACTCGGTCAATGGATGAGTATAATAAAAGAAAAGTTGGAACAGCTTCTAGTTTAGCTAGAGCTGATAGTACTAAAGCAAAAAACTTCTTATAGATGGGAAAAGCTTGGGTACATCAAGTGGAAATGTGTACCAAAACATAAAAAAGGGATGGGTTACAAACATTTCTCAAAACGGAAAGTTCGTTTATGTATGTATGTATGTATCACAAGTTGTATATACAGGAGCTACTCAAGAAGAAGAATACGAGCACAACTGCAAATCAAATTTGGGATTATGTTCTTAAAAATATTTTATTACAATTCTCCGAAAAGTTAATGGACCGTTTTTTATGATGAAGATAGGAAGTGCAACTTGCACTTTACTTTATTTTCATCTTCTTAAAATTTTGCTTCAGTTTCAGGTGAGCATAATTTCAATGATTCTTTTCAACTTTTATGGCATTGGATTGGAATATTTTAAACTGTCTAAATTGAAGAGGTTATGCATGTCGTAAAATGAACTGGGCTTAGAGGAGGTTGATACTTATTTCCCCTGCAAGTGCAGGATGCGAATTAGAGTCGTTTCATCTATGGATCTTTGGTTAGATATATAATGCTTTCTTAATAAAGGTGAGACGATCAAAGCTTGATGCTTAATCAAGCAAGTGTCCTCAGTAGGTTCTTATCTTATCATCTTTTTTGATATTGAGGAAGTCGAATGTGAATTATCAAGAAAACTTCACTATAAGAATCTTCCTCATTCAATTTATGACTTATACTGGCAACTACTTTGGAAAAAGTCCAGAAATTGGAACATAAAATTTAAAATGACCCCTCGCCAAGGAAACTTGTTCAAAATTATGTCGCTTTCAATATATTTTATTCACACTGTGCTCAAATTAAAAAAAAAAATTAAAAAAACACCGTAAATTTGTTCACCCCAATTCATTTCTCAAAAGAGTTTGTTTTGTATACTTCTTGACCTTAAGTCGACACCACACTGTGTTTCCTCTTTCAACAGGTTTATTTCGTATTAAAATAAGTGACTTTATTTTGTTTGCTACCTCTGATACACCAAAACACCACCCGCCAATATTATTTATGACATAAACTCAGAAACTTTATTTCCCGTGCCGTCTTATCGCTAAGTAATAATTAATCATACACGATTCTCGGTTGCCTTTCGAATAAAACTACAATAAAAGTTTTATTCCAACTTGTTCAACCGTATGGGTTTTATTATATTGACTATAAGAAAGTTTTTTTCTTGTGAGACTGCCTAAACTATTACAAGTACGAGTAGTGACTTCTGATGTTCTGGCCATGTATATACGAGTTTCGAATTCATTACTTACTTACACCATGAAGATGTCGTTCACCAACAATGAGGTTAACCATTATGTCAACCCAATCCACCTCCTAAAATTCAGGACCATTGATGGAATTTTGTCAGAATGCCAAAATATCAACAGCTGCCAGCTGCCTGTGTTGTGGTGTCTTTCGTTATTTTTGTTGGTTAGATCTTGGATACAAGAACACTTCAATACAAATAAACGAATAAACGATTCGTGTCCAAAAAACATTATTTTAAACATTTTTGAAAGACATAAATTGACATTGTGTGCGGGGGAAATGAAAGAAAAACAATTTGAACGTGGAGTTTTTGTTGTGCTAGAAAAGTTAAAAGGTTTATTTTTTAGGAGGCTTGAGTTTATGGATTTGGCAAAAGTTAATTGACATTGAAAGACATTTTGTCATTAATTTCTGCCAGTAAAGTTTTTCTTGCTTTTGTCTTTGAGTTCAAGGAGTTGTTATTTTGTTTCGAAAGCTATAAGACTTCTTTAACGATCTTTAACGTCTATTTTAATGTTTTCTTCAGTACCTACGAATATCAATTTTTCAATTCGAAAGTTGTGAACATTTAATTTCTTCTGTCAAGTTATATTTTATGGTGATGAATCCAGATGTTAATTATGGGCACCAAGTACTTCAAGCACAAAAGTTCAATACAGACAACTGAAATTGTGTTCAATTTGCTCCAAAATGCATTAATCGATCGAAATTGGCATACCAAAGACCATTACAAGATTTAATGGTGGTTTCGAGACAAGAGAAAATCAAGTCTAATAATCAACTTCTTCGTTTCTAATAATGACATGATTTTCGAGAATCCAACAACTTTTACACAAAACAACGCTTTGAGTTTTGATTATCATACTTCCCTGCCGACCTGGCTCATAAATTGTTTTGGTTTTTCTTCCGACATATCCTATCCTATCCTATGTATCTACAGTAATTTCTTGTTGATCTACCAAAGGTGGTAGCTATGGATTTGAAGTTTGTGGGTCTTCTCCAAGATCTGCCGTAGAGAACATTTTCGAGGTGCCGTGAACGAAGGCCATATGAACTAACGCCATAATGGCTTTAATTCTCATTCAAATGTGAATTAACGCCATAATCCGATTATGGCTTTAATTCACATTGGAATGAGAACTAAAGTAATATGGCGTTAGTTCATTTTAAGAAGTGGCCCAAGTACTCATTTCAATGTGAATTAAAGCCACTAGCAGAAATCCAAATAATTTTAATATGATATAGGAACATGAGGAGGTAAATATATGGTTTAACGAAAAAAGGATGAACGCTCTATTAGTTAAGCGGGCGTTAGACACAAATATTTTAAACACAATTTACTATAAATCAAATTCAAAAACTAATAGTCACACATTTGCCTTATTCTTAACTTATATTATACTTTCGTGGTCCCCTCTTTTTTTGGCTCCAGAATCGAAAATCATCCGATTTCGATGATATTTTTTAACTCTTCGTTTTAACGGCGGAGTTATGAACAAATGTACGAGGATGGACAAAAAAAATAAAAACGTTTGATTGTTCATAATGTTTTGCAAAGGAATCGAATGAAGTTGCTTTGTAAATAAATAAAAAAATCAGTACAAAAATGTTGGATTTTCATATCTCTATTGAATTTCAGAATGACTAAATTTCTCAATATTTTCGTAGATGCTTAATTTTCCAAACTTTAAAAGAAACCAAAAAATCGCGTGCGTACTGCAGAACTGGAAAGCGAGCGAAGCGAGCCGAAATTTTTTTTGGCAAACAGAGAAACAATTTGGGGTGTGAAAATAAAAAAATTCGCGCGAATTTTTTTATTTTCACACCCCAAATTGTTTCTCTGTTTGCCAAAAAAAATTTCGGATCTTCGTACGCGATTTTTTAATTACTTCAGAGTCTAGACAACTAGTTTTCCGAACGAAGCATCTACGAAAATTATTTGGTGGAACACAATTATCAAATCTCAGTGAGATTTTTTGAAATTAATGACTGACCAAGAAAACCGATCCACGCATTTTTTTTTTATTTCAGAAATTTTAAAAGAAAATATCAGCGCTCGCTGAGAGTGAGATCTCTTGTTCCATTAGAAATATCTGAGGTCCTTGAGATCTCGATGAGATTTTGTTAGGTAATTACTTGCTGCTAACTTTGCTTCAAAGCTCAAAGTATTTTATGGCATCAGTTCTCATTTGAATGTGAACTTACCCCATATGGCGTAAGTTCTCATTCAAGTGATGGCTTTAGTTCTCATTCGACTGTGAATTAAGGCCATAATCGGATTATATAGCTTGGAAAAGTGGTCTTTCCATATCCTCAGCACTGACTGTGGTTTGTTAGAATTTAGAGCAGGAGATTGTCTTCGTGAAGTGGTATGTTTTTGCTATGAAATGACTGTATAGCAATGCATTTCTTTAGCTTATGATCTGATTTTCTCCTCTTTCTCTAAGGTGTACACTTTAGTTAGTTGAATGGTTAATCGTCTGGCTTGGTGCTTTTCTCGCTTCTTTTTCAAGGATAATACTTTTTCCTAAGCTGTTTTTTTTTTGTTTGCAAAGTTTCTGTTATTCTTGCCCCAGCCTTTTGCATTGTTCTTTATATTTAAAGACTTATGTCAACCTTTCTTTCAGATATTATTTGCAACTAAACAAAAGCGTTGTGGGGTCTAAATTGAGCAAAGGAGAAGTAATATCAGCTTGTGTTTGTCTTGTAACGAGTTACTCTATTAGAGCGATACAAAAGGATTTCACTTCGATAATACTCTCATATGACCATGATACGGTCTTCATACTGTTTTTTCACGTAGAGTACACTTATAACCTTGCAGCTTCGCTTGCTTCAATGCAATAATACTACTTACTAAAGTGGTTTATTAACTTATGGAAAACATTCGAAACACCTTCTTTTTAATAATTTTTGAAAATATAAAAAAAATTGCAGGTTCACTGAGGCGTATGAGTACTATTTTGTTGAATTTTCAGTTATATTGTGATATCAAAAATCTTTGTGGATTATTTCTCTTTAAGGAAAGATCAAAATAAAGTCCTTGTTAAATCGACCGAGTAAAGGTTATGGCATTAGGAAACGATGTGAAACAAACCTTTATCTGCTACGATATAAACAAATTATGAAGAGTTTGATAGCATGAGTATGTAATCCATTCGACATTCATTTCGAAATCGTTCGAGGAAGGAAAAAATTAATGTACATGCTTGTAAGTGAAAGGAAAGAAGGAACTGGTAAATTGAAATATTGATAATAAAAATCCATAAACAATCCGACCGAAATGAAACAAGCAGAATACGTTAATGGTGACGTGAAATAACGCCCGACGAAATAAGGCCCCATAGGGCTTTATTTCCATTTCTTATGGAAATAAGACCCCTACAAGGGTTGCGGTCTTATTTCCATTGCAACTTAAAAATAATGCCCGTGGGGCCTTATTTCGGTTTTTCTGTTTTGATTAGAAAGTTGGCGCAGGGAAACTCGTTCCGAGATCAGAATTCACGAAAATTGTTTTCGGAACTTCTTATCTACTATGGAGGGTCATTAGTGCCGACTTCGATTTAGGGATTATTAATCCACTATGGTGGGTCAATAGTCCCAATTAGGTTTTACTTTTAATGGGACAAAAGTACAAATTAAAAAAAAGTGAAACAACGAATGTTCTTGCTAAAAAAATAAATAAAAACCGTAAATTCCTGTATGTATAATTGTATACTACACTACAAAAAAATCTTACAAATAATTAGGACCACATTTCTTCACTAGCCGTCGAAAAAATGGTCAGAGCAATTCATTTTTCAAAGCTGTTGAGGTTTCCTTTTATTTGGAAAAGCAACCACTATACACATCCTATAATGCAAAGAAAGATTTTTGTAAGAATTTTAATTAGCTATTCAATTTCAGCATCTTTTTGAATTTCGACTGAAGATGAGGCCGATACGAAATATTCAAGATCGATTGCGAGCGAAGCGAGCGGAAAAAATTTTGCCCAAAAGAGAATCAATTTGGGGTGTGAAAATAAAAAAATTCGCGCGAATTTTTTTATTTTCACACCATAAATTGATTCTCTTTTGGGCAAAATTTTTTCCGCTTGTGTCCATCCATCTTTCTGATGCAGCTTTTAATGTAATTGAAACAGCTTGGTTACTTTAGGTGATAGATAATTGCAATAAGATGAAACTGACTTCAAGTATAGTGTACTTGTAGAATGCCGTACCCTCATAGAAATTTGACATCCCAGAATGCAGAAGAACGTTTGCATTGGATAATGTTTTCTTAACGTCACATAGACTTAAAGCATGCGGCATGTTTCAACTTTATGCACAGAAAAAACCTTGAATATGTAATAACCTTATTTTAATCGCGAAGGTCGGAAACCAAGAATTAGATTTCTGGACAAATGAACCAGCATAGTGGGTCAGTAGTCGCAAAATGAAATTCGGCACTTATCACCCATAATAGTCAGCCACTATTTTTATCTTCTGGATATGCGGCCTTATTTCCATGTAAAATGTGGCCTTATTTCCACAATGCAATTGAAATAAGGCCTGTCGGGTGTTATTTCGATTTCTTCATGGAAATAAAGTCGCATTTAAGGTGGGGCCTTATTTCGTTGGGCGTTATTTCACGTCACCTACGTTAATAGCTCTCTAGTTCCTTGTAATCTCTAAACAAAGCAGGTTCACAACATTGTGTTGATTAATAATTAATTGATGTCTACTTAGTCCATCAGATACTGTTTATCAAGTCCACCAACACACCAATTTTGTTCACATTTTATCCTTTTTCCTGCCGATGGCAGTAAGTAATAGATACAAGCCATTCTCACGATAAGACAATGTCATCGTGTACATAGTTCTTTTCTTCGTTTTGTGATATGATATTGCCTCAAACAGGCAAAAAGAAACTTTTTTCCCACCCAAAGTCATTCCCGCCAACAATCGGTAAGTGGGTGGTGGTGAGTGGTTAGAGTCACTCATCGACAGACCACAATATGTACACAAGGGAAGTATAAAACCAAAAGGAAGTGTAAGCAAATCCGAGGCGCTATAATTATTTAACAAATGCTATTCGCACGGTTGGTGCTTTAATTCCAATAAATTTCCTTCCGATTGTGGATTCTAGGACTGTGGTATTCGCTTACTCTATAAATTGTTGTGTTGTTAGTATTTTGGCATGAACTTTTTTGTCAAGGGTGCGCCAACTTTGCAATGCAAATAGCTTTGGAATTTTATGGAAGTTTAGTGTTTGTTCCTTAAGAAAAAGAAAACTTTATGGTATCATTATTTTAGGAATGTTGCGACTGGTGAAGTTTGCGGTGCAACGCTTGAAATATGGTTTTTGTAGTTTTTCTTTCCTAAAAAAAATATTTCATTGTAGTTTATTCTCTAAAGATGTTTTTATTTCTAAAGTTAAGAAAACAATAAGTGTAAGCGAACAATCGCTGTTAAGAATAAATTAAAATTACAAAAATAAGTTAAATCTTTTTATTAAATTCACTCTAAAAATACATAAATCTGAAAAAAAAACACTACTGTTTTTTATGAATCAAGACGTTAAATAATAAGCAATTGCTTTATGAGGTGTGGAATGTGTTCATACAAACTTAATGTAAAAAACAAAATCATCTACCGATATATTGTTTTGAGGGTAAAGTTTCAAAATCATCCGAATTTATTCAAAATGTGTTAAGCCAAAATACATATTTGTACTCTGACGAATAACCTTTCAAAAGCATAACCTTGATAACCGCGATATATTTTACGGATTTCCCCAAGACAATGGGGTGTTTCAGAAATCTATTGGCGGATCGGATAATTATGGACATGTGCCTACGATGAAGCGGTTACTAGAGTAAGATATGCAGCTGTAAGCATTAAAATTGAATTAGGTGTACACTAGGGAAGCGCTTTGAGTGAAGGACCTGAATGCTGTGCATCAGTGTAGGTGTGCCGACGTGTGATGGTGCCATCAATCTGATAAGCTGATATTCCTGCAACGAGTGTAATTTACTGCTTCACTTGATTTAATAAGAAGTGTTCTAAATACTATGTGTAGTTTTTATAATGGGCTTAATATCTGCCATATCAATGCAGGAAGTCTTAGGTCAAAGTACACTATTTTGCGCCAAATGTTTAGTAATTCGCGAATGGATGTGGTCATGGTTTCTGAGTCCTGGCTCAATTCTAACGTAACGACGAATCTAGTAGCAATCCCAGGGTTTAATTTACTCAGAAATGATAGAAAGGACAGGATGGGGGGAGGTGTTTGCATGTATGTAAAAGAAAATATTTGTTCGAAAAACATTTACTCGTCGTCACTCTCCCCTATCAAGTTTCTATGTGTTGAAGCTAAAAATGAATCTGATAAATACCTACTTGTAACAGTGTATTCTCCGCCCTGTAAATTTAAAGAAGAAAACATAAAAGAGCTAGAAGATACCTTTAATTAGACTAAGCACGGTATTTAGTAGAATCTTGATTGGAGGGGATTTTAATGTTAATATTTTGGGAAATAATGCCGTAACTCGCTTACTCTACCATCTTTGTGATTTGGTTGGGCTTGAAGTTGTCAACAAAATATTGCCAACATGCTTTCAATCAGATCAGAATCCGTCGCTTATAGATATGTTCCTGGTTAAATCTAGAAATCAAATTGTTGGACATAATCAGTTGGGACTCACATTAGATTTCAACCATGATCTTATATACTGTTCTTTAGACTTTCAGATCCCCAGATTTTCTACCAAACAAATACGTTACAAAGCGATACAAAAGACCGATTTAAACCATTTGCAACAAAAAATAAACGATCTTGGCCTCAATAACATTTATAATACTGCTAGTCTGGACTTGAAAGTATCTATTTTGTCTGATATTATTAATGATATATATGAGACGTATGTACCAGTTTTAACTAAGGTTCTTAGAACCCAAAATTGCCCATGGTTTACTCCACAAATAAAGATGCTTATTTTGGAACGAGAAATGTTTTATAAAAAGTTTAAAAGAATCCCATCGGATTTCAATCGACGTCAGTTTACGTAATCCGTAATACCAAACGAGCATTCTTCACGAAACAGCTAGACCCTCAATTGAATCCAAAAACCCTCTGGAAAAATCTAAGAAGTGTTGGTGTAATTCATGGTGAAACCCCTAAATGTCCTTTTAATCCAAATGACATGGCTATGGTTCTTGTACCTGACTCTTGTTATTCAATCCCTTTTGGTTTTGATCATGTTACATCTGAGAGCAATTTTGATTTTCGTTGTGTGAATGAGATTGAAGTGGGTGTCGCAGTTAGATCAGTGAAGTCAAACGCGATTGGCCTCGATGGGATTCCATCGAAACTTGTTAAATTGATAACTCCCGCAATACTTCCCTTTTTGGTGCATATTTTTAATTATTCAATCTTAAATCCTCAGTTTCCTAACAAGTGGAAAAATGCTAAGGTGATCCCAATTCCAAAAATTAAGAACCCGAAAAGCCCTTCGGAGTTTAGGCCGATAAGTTTGCTTCCATTTCTTTCTAAGGTTTTCGAGAAGTTACTAGCTGTACAAATTCAGGAAGACTGGGAGAGGCGTAATAAACTTTCAAAATGGCAGTCAGGTTTCAGAAAAAAACACAGCTGTGAATCAGCAGTCATCAAAGTCACCTCTGATCTGCGAGCTGCAATGAACCGTGATGAAATCAATATAGTTGTGTTACTTGACTTCTCTAAGGCGTTCGATAGTATTGATCACTGTATCCTATTGCGAAAGCTCAAAACTAAATTTCATTATTCAAGTTCAGCGCTCGAACTTATTTTTAACTACTTATGTGATCGCGAATTATTGGTAGAAACTGAAATTGGTATTTCTAATCCCATTCTGGTCAACAAAGGTATTCCCCAAGGATCTATCTTAGGGCCATTGTTGTTCAGTGCTTACATAAATGACCTTCCAGATTTAGCAATCAACAGCCACATGCATATGTACGCGGATGATGTTGCATTACACTTTTCCAGAAATCTTTGCCTGCTGGAGGATTGTGTGGCAAGAGTTAATGAAGATTTGTCAGCTGTTCACTCTTGGGCTATGTCAAACAAAATCTCATTAAATCCCCGTAAATCTGTAAGTTTAGTTCTGTCCAGACATGATGTATTTATGCGGGATATCCCTAAGCTCGTGTTGAACGGAATTATTTTGCCTTATGTTGAGCAAGCAAAGTACTTGGGATTCACAATTAACAATAAATTGAGCAGTTGTGGTGCTACATCAGATACTATTAGAAGAGTTTACGGTGGTTTACGTGTCTTAAGATCATCCTCTAACTTATTGCTACCGAATATAAAAATGCATTTAGTTAAATCTCTTTTGTTTCCATTTTTTTCGTATAACTGTGTTGTATACCCCTGTTTGGATTATGAGTGTAAGCGTAAGTTAAACGTCGCGTTCAATGATTGTTTGAGGTACATTCATGGTCTTCCAAGGCATACTAGTGTCTCACAATTTAAAACTTCGCTGCTTCGAATGAGCCTTGATGATTTTTATGAGTACAGGTCTCTATTGAAACTTCATGACATAGTTTACAATCGCTGCCCAGAGTATCTAAGTGAGTTTTTAAGCTTTCAATAATCGCCTAGAGGTCTTAAATTGAAAATTCCGCATTTTAGGCATAGTTTTAATCTTATAACTTAATTATAAGATTAAAAATCTTGAAGTTTATTGTCATCATATTATAGGAAAATAAATGAAAATGAAATGAAATGAAAATGAAACTTGTGGGGTTCGTCGGGTTGGTCCCAGGAAACGTGCATCGGCAGGCCTCCCGGTTTTGAATTGTTCCATGACAACTGAATGCAATTGTCGTTGTCTTCGCGATTGTGTTCGAACGTGCGTCGTATGTTCTCGCCTTTTGTACTAGGTTCTAAGGGTTTCTTCTTTGTACATGACGGTACCAGCTTAGTCAGTCGTACTGTATTTTACTCAAAAACATTTTAAAAATAAAACTTAGGCTTGATGAAGTTGCGACTGGATAAAAGAATAAATCGCGACTTGATTTGAAAAACTTTCATTGACACACCGTGTGCCTAACTCGAGTGAATAAAGTGAAAGAATGAAAGATGAACCACTCCGAATTACCTTTACTTGACATTTTTCTTAATTAGACATACCTAATTTTCGAAATTCGATTTCGTGTACGAAATTCTATTTGCTCTCGTCATCGCATTTAAAAGCCTCGATTAAATTCTATACAACACAAAAATGATTTGGGGTTGGAAACAAAAATATCTGTTTCAAATGTTGTTTTTTACGATATTATTAAAAAAATAGTACGTATACGCCGTAGTGAACATGTGTACTGAAAGGATACGCTACAAAAGTATGCCTAAAATTTCGTGTTACAAGCAAATGCAACAAAACTAGCATTCAGTAAGCCATGAATCGATACTTAGCCGGATGGCTTGTCACCGAATTCTGAGGTCCAACAAGCGAGACGTTGAGAAATGATGTCCCGATATCGGCAGTCCCTCACGGCTAGTATAGTTCCCTGTTAAGTCTTCTTCTAGATTCACCTTTTTCGTAGCGTGAAATTAAATCAAATAAAAATGAAAAAATTCTGTTTCGATGGGAAACTTTTAAACTCTGTCAAGAAATTGTTCGGATTAATATATTTTTTTTCACAAACGAAGATACTTATACACACATTTATTTATTCGTCACCAGAAAATCATTGGCATTTGTAGGCATATTCAGGCATCTGTTTTGTATAATTTTTGAACTGCCTTCCTTTTTAAATGTTCCTCTGTTCTTAATTCTGCATGTATTACCCCGACCCAAACTCTTCGAAACACCAAAAATAGACAAAAAAAACAAAAAAATAAACTGTAAAAAAATTAATCCTCATGAATTCACACTTTCCATAATTGAAAAGAAAACTCCTGTTTCAGAATAACTGTAAGCAAATGTTACAATAGAACTAAGACATATCAACATATCTATAAAGACATTCACCTTCCCATCCGCAAACAATTTCTATTGTACTGTCATTCTCAATATGTCTTCTTAGAACTTATTAAACAACTTTTATGCTAAAACACCTGCGTGATTGAATTCCATTCCCATCATCTCGCATCCCCACCTCTTGTTTACCTTTTCCCAAGAATTATGTTTTCTGTTTATTTTTGGAAATCCAAATTTGTATTTGTGCACGAACAGTGAACATCAGCTACACAACACACTCCAATGAGTTTCCCTTTAATTAATACCAGTTGACTGTACGTGGAAAATGTAAACATACACGATATCACCCTCACAAAAAACCCAAATAACATTTTCGAAGGCTCATTCAGTCAACCCTGCTATATTGCATACAACTTTGCCATAATGTGCATAAAAACAATGAAGCTCAACTAAACTGAACGTTCATTCACTCCTCATCGTCATCGTCATAGTCGCCGCCGTCGCGTCGTGTCGGTCGTCGTCACCGTCGTTATCGTCTTTGTCAGTGGTTTCATGAATTGATGGTGAAAAACTAGTCGAGTGTAAGGAATACAGCTAGAAGAATCGAAATGATTTCATAGTACACTGAGAGAATTCGTATTAATAAATAAATCAAAGCTTTCCTTATATACGCGCTGGAAGACAAATTTTGTGCTTATGAAAGTTTCTTCTCAGTGTAATTTAACCAACTTCCGGTAATGAGAGATTGTAAAGAGGTTTACCTTCTCCGTATGCATTTTAAAACTAGAGAAAGAAAACAAACAAATATATCGTGTAGCAGGTGCATGGCCGTTTAGTTAAAAGTGAACAATTTTTCATGAGTGACTGAAGTACCAGTTCGCGACGACATTTCTTTTAAGAATGTGCAAACAAGTTCCGAGTTTCTTGAAGAATGCATTTAATGGCTATAAGTATGTGAAAATAAATGGGAAGTATTTTATGATCACAGTTGGGACCTCTTATCGGCATATTGTCTATAGTAAGCTTATAAGGGTAGAAGAGGTTCAAGGAGCTGTATTGAGTGTGTCCTTAGAGACAATCAATCTCAAGTGTTGATTTGATGAATGAAGTGCCTAAAATGTGTCTTCTAGTGAAGTGAAGACTGATTGATGACTGATGGGTGTCGTTTTTATTTATTCTCTTTTTATATCCGATATTTTATGAGTTGAAGTTTGAAAGATGATTTTGCCTGTATTGATTTTTTCCTTTCATTGTCTTGATAAACAAATTGATGCATTTTTGTAGGCTTACAAGATTTTATAAATAAAATTGAGCCCAAAAAACTAATTAGATCGGAATTTAATTTTTAATAATTCAAAAAGTAAGTATACGCCACAGTGATCCCCAGGATATATTTACTTTTACTGTTTTTGGTACTGAGGAAATGTATTTTAATTTAAGCAAAAAGTATATTGACAAACATATTGGAATCCTTGTCACTAAAGATGGTAAGATTTTTTGATTTAAGGAGACTTACTTGCATAAAACAACAATCCGATGAGCTCTTGTAGATGTTCTTGATTCAAGGATTTGTTGCTCCTACGAGAGGGAGAAAAGGTGTCAGACCGGTCTATCCCCTTATCTATTGAAAATGTGGACGTTTCTGATAATTACGATAATGAAATGGCTTGGTTTGGCATGAAACATATCCCACATAGTCTTATCAGTTTATTTGGGATGCCGACTCCTCTCATGACTTTGTAAAACTCTACTCTGGCTATGCTGTCGTAGGCGGCCTGTTTTTTCAAAGATTTATTGTTCCCAAAACTCATTTCGAACAATTTTATAATAAAGTGCAGATACGTGTAACCTTGATTTACATCTTAAATCATGAATCACAAATCTAACATTTAAATTAAATTCTTTTATTTCAATTCACATAATTTAGTTTTTCTTGTTGGAATTTCTAAGTCAACCAACCACAACCATAAAAAGTTTCATCCTGAATTTCTCGAACACAAGGACTCTAAATGGCAAAATGACATTTAACCCCGCAAATGAACCAGGTGCCAAAACTTAAACCATTACAATAATTCATTCTTATGTACCCACAGTCTCCACCAAAATGTTACTACCTTGTTACATTATAATTATTCGGATATTTTGGGTGTTTGTCTGTGCAATGAATGTAAACGAATATCCCAGAACCATCAACAAACAGAAGTTAAACTTTTGCCACAAAAGGAATAAACAAAATGAAATTTATGTTCAAACCAAAGACTTTCACAACTGACCTAACTTAATGAATAATAACCAAATTTTGTGGGTTTGAGCAAAGATTATGTTGATTTTGGTAAATTTGCAAGTATAAGTAGTTGGACAAATTGATAAATCTTCCTGAAATATGTTTTATGAATATTTATTTAAGTATGTGGAATATTTCCTGGAGCTTGATTGTGTTGTATGCTTTTTCTCTTAAAAATACAAAAATCAAATACATCAGCCAAAACATATCTTAGGATAAGAAGGCACCCACAAATTTTTTTAACCGATGTCGTCTGCATAACCCGAATTTTGGCTGGACTTGGTGACAAAAGTCCCTGTTGTAGATGTTCCAGAGCATCCGTGACTCTGGAACATCTACAACAGGGACTTTTGTCATCCGTGACTCTGGAACATCTACAACAGGGACTTTTGTCACCAAGTCCAGCCAAAATTCGGGTTATGCAGACGACATCGGTTAAAACAATTTGTGGGTGCCTTCTTATCCTAAGATATGTTTTGTTTTTTTTTGGCAGTCTATACACAGAATCTTTAGAGTCCATTGAAAATATTAGCGAGTTTTTAAAATACCTTAATTTGGCTTGTAATGTTAGTCTTGGTCAGTCTTATGAGTTGATTTAGACAGACAAATTCCTTAACTACCTCGAATTAAAATCTGTCTGCTCTGACTTGGCTCCAAGACGTCGATATTGGGTGTCCTTTTTTGTTGACAGCATTTACTTGGTCTTGCCCTCGTTAACCGCTTGACCCATCTTCCTGGCCCCATTCCAAAGGCTCACGAACGTTCCACTGACATCACGCTGGACTTACAGTTCAGCGGAAAGGCTGTCTGTTCCATCGGCTTTGTTCGACTTAATTTTAGATATCGCTATCTTCACTTCGTCAATGTCGGGTGGGTAAAAATGGTTGCCTGCTTAACCTAAATTAAATGGTTCTGCATAACTGGCGTGGTCCCATTACGGAATTCATATGATGGTCTCTACCTACAGGCTTCGGTTCAAGATGTAAAACGTCTGATAACTTGTTTTCGCTTTTTTTAAACTTACGAACCTCGTTCCTGTTGTAACATCCCTCTATCTTCTCGATCACGCGCTTCTCATGCTCCCATTTTTTCTTCGTGAGAAGTTTATACTTCTCTCTCCTTTTCTCTTTTCTCGCGAGCGGCAGGAGTCCCTCTTTGCACCGCGCGCCGCTTTGTATGCCTCTTGTTTAACTACATGTGCTCGCCAGCACTACATTGTCTTTCAGCGAATTCGATTGCCCTGAATCCGTTATCGGATGTGGTGTCGTATAGGCTAAGTCCTCCGATTATTCCGCCAAAGATTTCTTCTCTGCCGAGCTTGGCATTAAAATTTCCATATGCATTGCGTTGATCATAGGTCTCGTTGAGGACCTCGTAGAACATGTCTTTGGTGTTTTCATCCTTTTCCTCAGTGGAGGCGTGAGCGCAGATGAATCTTGTGTTGCTGAAGTAAGCCTTGATGCCGATTGTCGTGATACGCTCATACACATAGTCGGAAATGAAGACCTTACTCTTGAGTCGAGTCTCACCTACAAATCTAAATCCAAACAGACACTTATTTCGCTCCAACAGCTGCACAGGCACAGGCTCAGGCTGCAAGATCCATGTGCAAAACCGCAATTCATTGTCCTTCAGTCCTTTGTATATATCGTCCATATCCTTAAACTTTTCTTTATCTGACCAGGCAGTCAACCTCAGATATTTTAGTCTAACTCCTAAGACTGGAAGCCAGCCAAACTGTTCCCTAAAGGCCTCGGTTGCGAGTATAGGAGTTCATAGACAGAGGTTGCTTTGGATGCTTGTGATCTCTTGAATGCGCCATGTGTACCCTTCAAACATTTTATCTCATTTATATTTGGCTTTAAATAATATGTATTTCCATTTTACTTTAATTAAAGTATTTCTATAAAAATGAGGAAAAAACATAAAAAAAATTAAGAACTTCGAAAAATGGGCCAGTTTGCAAAAAACAAATACTCATACCTAAAGAAATGGGTTATTTTTTAGCGAAGGTAATTTCATAGAAATAGTTTTTCACATAAAGTTGCAAGCACATGAAGGTTACAGACAGTGAGGGTAATGAATGCCGTTGAACAGCAGAAGGAATCTAAAAAGTTCTTAATCTCTCTTAATTCCAAATATACTTAGTCCAGTGTGAAAGCTTTTTTCTATTCCTTAGTAACTGCAAGAAAATTGCAAAAAAGAAAAATGTCTAACACTTTTTTGTAGAAGACAATGAAAAATTAGATTCTCAATTAAGTAGCCTTTCATGCACCACTTATTTCTTATTACACTGTTAGTTAAAGAGCAGTATTGGGAAGGGTGGTTTTCGCCTGCTGTTTTTTGTCAATTCACAAGCGAATGTAAGCTTTTTCCCATTCTCTACTTTTTCAGACAAAATTTGAATAGAAAATAATCTTGAATTAATTTTATCCAGCTATCCATATATTTAACGTTTAATGAGTCAATTTTTTTTCTTTTCAACGAAAGAATTTAAAGAAAGAAACTTAGCTTCTGTTTCTTTTTTGTTTAAATCAGTTAGTAGTTAGTATCGGATGCTAATATCACAATGAATTAAGGTATACTCGTTAAAGTCATCGTTTGTCATGTAAAAGACGTTAAACATGGAACACTTTTTATTTGGTGAATGAATTCACTTATGGCTGCATTAATTATACTGCTAAGACAAGAAAAAAAAATTGTGTTGCGAGTTTATCATTTACCTTAAGGAAAAATTATTCTTAAAATCAAATCTTCGCTTTTTCATTTTCCGACACATAGGAATGGTTAGAGAAATCTTCCGCTCATGAATTCTTTTTCCACCAGTATTGTGTCAAAGCAAATCGGAGTCATTCAAGATATTCCTCAAGTGTTTAAACTTACATTGAAATTAAATATTAAAAGCGTGTAGTCACTTTGCGGTTGATATCCTTTTGCGGGTGTCAAATCGTTATCAATGATTTATGAGAACCACAAAACAACAAACAACAAAACAAATCTTTTGTTACATTCTTCTTCAAATGAGACGCTAATCAACTCAACCCTCTGTGGACAAAAAATAACACTCAGCCATTCTGAATAAACATATTTTCCTTTTTTTTTCACCAAAAGCATATAGATACTTTTTATTGGTTCTTGTGTGAGTCATATTAAAGGCACCACACCTCCGTTATTGAAGAAAAAGTTGAAAGTCACACGTCTGCAATTTGTTTGTGAGGCGTGCCTATGCAACCGTATCGTAAGGAATCGAATGATTGTTGAAAAACATCTGGCAATAATGTATTTTTAATGTATTTCTCCCTTTTGTATTTGACTATCGAAAACTGATGGATTTGCAAATAAAGGTTTTATTTTCGTCTATTTTCGTGTGATATGTGTTAAACAACGACGTAAGAAGTGGTTAACCTTGTCAGAATGTGTTACATCATTTGGTTAGATTCTACTCAAAACATGGATAGCAAATAATATAAGGAAAAATAAATAAACAAAAATGTTGTCTAAATCTTGCAGACTTTTAAAAAGGTCTATTCATTCGTGTGAAAAACTCACATATTCCATGGTTGGTATAACATTTAGGTACCGTAAGCATTACCTTATTATTTAATCGACAATAATTGTGTCGAAAACATTTTTTTTAGGTAACTTTGTAAATCCGGAAATTATTGGAAAATAAGCTTTCCGAAAGTCAAACAAATTATGAGAATTATATTAACTTTTAAGCCATCACTCTAATGGAAGCAAATATGAAAAGAAGGTGAAGTTTGTCACTCATTAAATGTTTTAAGGGTCTATATGCGTTAAGTCAGTGAAAAAATAATGTTGTCCAATTTTGTGGTGGAAAAAATATTTCGAAAGAGAATAAAGAAACTTAACCGATGTGGAGAAGGTTCAAAACTCCTAAAAAGACACAACTTTTAATGTAAAGAAAATTAAATATCTCTGAAAGCTGCATGAACACTTGGATATTGGACTTTTAGTTAGAATTGTAAGATTTATTCAATCGAATATGTCTGTATATTTTATTCTAATGCATAGTAACTAGTTCACCAATCGTTTTGCCAACAACCTCATGACGGTCTTTCTGGAAAACTACGAACTCTTTATCAAAAAGTTTTGTATTTAATATTGTGCCATTGAGCGTAATCTCAGAGAAAGCAAACAGTTTGCATTTTCAGTTTAACATTAAGACCTGGGAACGAGTTTGGTTGCGATCTCCGTTCTAACCTTATCCAATTTGTTATGGGTATAGATATTATAGTGAATGAAAGACAGTTATTTTACTTATATAACTAAGAACACTTGATAAGAGAAAATAAGTTTTAAAATTAGATAAAATTTGTGTGAGGATTTGCAACTGTCATAATAATTTCAATATTCGTTTCAACAAATATTCTCCAAGTGTTATAAAACTGTTCCTACTTTATAAACTTTTTCACAAATCACAAAACTCAAACACGGATAGATATTTATTTATAATTTATTTAGCTCCGTCACGCTTGGCGGCCTCAAGAAGAATGAACAGCAATGTATAGGAATGTACAGGGATGATTATAAAACATTGAGGCGTTAACACAATATATCTTTATAAAACATTAAGGGGTTAACACAATACAATATGCTGCGTTACATTCGGCCATCCTGTGATGTAAACGTCCTCGTTTCACCTGCATCTACCATGTTGTCAACGTCTGGATCTATTTGGCACCACGGTTTGATTTTCTCAGACGAATAAACTGATGTGTAAAATCGTGTTGACCTCTGTATTCCAGGTACATCTTCGACTACGTAACGGTCGTTTGGAAGAACTGCTGCAATAATAAAGGGTCCTCGGTATTTGGGCTCAAGTTTTCGAGATTCACCAGTCGATGGTGGTTCAGCTTCAACTACTACTAAATCGTCTTTTTCGTACTTCATTGGTTTCTTATAACGTCGATCGTATCGGATTTTCCACTTAAGTTTCTGTTCATCTATAATCTTGGAGGCTTCTATGCGGTTAACAACTACGTTGTTTGATTTAGGTTCTTCGGTATCTTGCAAGGCTAGCAGGAGTTTGTTTTGTAAGATGTCTCGAGGTCTGAAATCAAAAAGAAGTTCGTTCGGGCTTTTCCCCGTGGTGTTATTTGAAGAGCTGTTAACCGTCCACTGTATGTTGCGTAAAGTTTTGTCCCAGTCTCGTTTACTTTCTTTCTCAGTCATGGTAGTTATACCAGATAGCAATGTTCTATTCATACGTTCGACTTGTCCGTTTGCCCTTGGTGTTCGGACGGCATTTTTAATATGTTGAATACTGTTATCTTCACAATAGTTTTCAAATGCTTTGGAAGTATAAGACGTACCTCTATCAGTTATAATCTTGGTCGGGCAACCAAAAACAAGTGTTGATTCGTTTAGAAATTTTAATACGTGAGAGGTTTTTGTATCTCGTACTGCTTTAAACCAGACGAATTTCGTGAAAGCATCGATGAGTACGATTACATATTGATTTCCACTTGAACTTTTTACAAATGGACCTAAATGATCTAGATGGATGCAATGAAAGGGAATAGGTATGGTCTCCGAAACATGAAGTTCGCCCTCCTTCTTTCCTCCCGGCCGTTTGTTATAGCAACATTCAACACATGCACGTATGTATTTGGTTATGTATTGTCGCATTCTGGGAAACCAAAACGATGAACTAATCTGTTGCAATGTTTTTTCCACACCAAAATGTCCTCTTTCGTTGTGGAAACTTCGGACAATTTGCCAGCGAACGCCAGCAGGAACAACCCACATTTTATGCTTGTTAACGTTACGGAATAACTTGTTGTTCTTAAGCGTGTAATCAATTCGAAGTTGCTTTGTTTCGGTGTTATTCTCATTGGCTTTCAATTTATCGATTATTTCAACTAGTTTCGGGTCTTGGCTTTGAAGCGATACGACCCAGTCTGCGTCACTTATCGTGATTTTTAAGACCTGATTTGTGTTATTGGTTGTATTTTTGATTTTGGCTTGTCGACTTAAGGCATCAACGTGTTGCATTTGATTACCTTGCCTATGTTGAATTGTGTAGTCGAACTCCGAAAGGCGCAGCCACCATCTTGCTATACGTCTATTTAGAGTTGTACTGTTCTTAAGGGTTTGAATGGCTTGGCAATCTGTGACAATGTTAATGTGCTTGCCCAATACATAGATCCTAAAACGTTCAAGGCTTTCCACGATTGCAAGGACTTCCAGCTCGAAACTTGAATAGCTAGCCTCACAACCGCTTGTCTTGCGACTAAAATACTGCACTGGTCTTAACAGCCCTTTTTCTTCTTGCATCAAAATTCCTGATAACCCAATAGAAGAGGCATCAGTGTGCAGTTCATGTCTTGCCTGTACGTTATAGATTGCTAATACTGGTTCATGGCATAGTAGGGATTTTAAATTCTCAAAGGCTTTTTCTTGACTCAAACCCCATAAAAATATTGAATCCTTGCGAAGTAATGATGTCAATGGTTCTGCTAGATTTGCATAATTTTTAATGAATCTTCGAAAATAACCACTAAGTCCCAAAAATTGACGTGTTTCATGAACGTTTAAAGGGGTTGGGTAGTTTTCAATAGCCTGTATTTTTGATCCTGGTTTTATACCAGTTTCGCAAACAACATGTCCCAGCATTTCGACTTCAGTGTAAAAGAAATTACATTTTTCAAGTTTAAATGTCATACCACACTCCCTTACTACGATAAATAAATTTCTCAGTTTATCTAATCCTTCGTCAATAGTTTTACATGGTACAATTACATCATCTATATAAATTAAAACTGACTTATCTCCAACTCTCTGCTTAATTTTAATCATTGTGCTTTGGAACTCGGCGGGAGCATTCTTTAAGCCAAAACTCATTCGGAGAAACTCATATTGATTGTCGTCAGTGCAAAACGCAGTGAATTTTCGAGATGATTCCTCAACCGGAATTTGATAGTATCCGGAGATAAAATCTAGACATATGAAATACTTAAACCCTGCAAGCTGCGCGAGTTGTTCTTCGATATTTGGCATTGGGAATTGTTGACCAACAGTAATTGAATTGATTTGCCTATAGTCAATACAGAGTCTCAATTCATTATTCTTTTTTTTAACTAGCAAAAGAGGCGATGAATACTCTGATGTGCTTTCTTGAATGATTTTGTTTTTGAGCAAATTATCTATTATTGCTTCGATTTTATCACGCTCTGTGAAGGCGAGTCGATATGGTTTTCTATTTATGACCAGATTCGATTTAAGTTGAATCTTAAATTCGGATATGTTGCAAGACCCTATTTCACAAAAATCTTTTGCAAAGCATTCGCGAAATTCATTCAAAAGGCTTAAAAGGGATTTAACTTCCTCATCCAAAAGGTTTTCATTATATTTTATGTCTGACAGTACAATAGCATCTCTTGGTTCTGGCTGGATCTTAGATTTTTCTATCTTTGACTCAAAAATCAAACTATTATGTTCTTTCACAACACGAACATGTTGCTGATCTATGAAATCTCTGCCAATCAGAACATCGGTTTTAAGTAGAGTATTATCTACTACAAGCAAAAATATATTCGCAACAACATCATCAATTACGACTTTAGCGTAAATTTTCTGCAATGATTGATATGATCCACCAGCAAAACCCAGCAATTTGTTCTGACAAGGCATAGAATCTGCCTTCATATCATCGACACATTTAAGTTTTATCATGCTGCATTCACTTCCAAAGTCAATAAAAGCTAAGTAAGACTGTCCATTAATAGAAACTATTTTGTGATATTCGTCGGGGATCGTTATTAAATTGACCCGACGAGCCGTAGTTTTACCATCATCATTCGCCTTACTTTCTGCTTTCTTTCTAAAGCATTGATTATCTGTATGACCGCTTCGTTGGCAGTAATTACACCTAGATCGTCGAGGTGGCCTGGGGCAGTTCAGTGAAATATGTCCTCGTTCGGAGCAGTTGAAACATATCCGATTATCCGATTGTAATGGACCAAGTAATTGACCTCTGCCAAACATGTTTACATTTTGTTGGTCCAGTTTGAATTCGCGACTATGAATAGTACTGTTTTCGAACGATTTTAATCTCATCAGCAATTCATTTGTTGATGGAAATACAATGCCAGTTAAAAGATTTGCAATCGTTGGATTTCGCAATCCAGATATTATGTATTGGCATATGGCGGGGTCAGAAAGTTTGGCTTTAGTGCCCATAGCGCACATTGAAAAGAAATATGTGTCAAGGTCTTCACCAATTCCTCGACTTCGATTGGATAGCTTCGAATGTATGTCAGCTTCATTTAAAGCACAAGGAAAACTCTCTTTCAAAGCCTGACAGAAAGAGGTCATTGAATTAAACAGCTCTCTTTGGCCATCGTACCAAATTCGTGCAGCCCCTTTTAATTTTGCTGAGAGTGCAAACAAAACTAGCCTATCTGACCAGCTATACATTTCCTGCAGAGCAGTAACCCTTTCAATAAATTGTACTGCGCTTAGACCCACAAATTGCTCTCCAGGATCAAAACTTGGAAGAATTTCAATTACATCTCTAGGATTGCAGAACATTTTGTTGTTATCGACCGAATCCGATTCCGATGTAAGCGGCAAATTTAATTCGTATTGCTCGCATTTTTGTTGAAGCTCTCTTACTTTTGCTTTCAATTTTTCTACCTCTGTTTGTTCACCTAACAAATTAGAAAAATTGCCATTTACTTCTCTCAAAAGTCTGTCACGCAATTCTGACACTTTTCCCGATACTTCCAGTTTTCTTTTTCTTAAACATTCTCTTAATGTTGTGGCTGTCATAGTTTTTATTTGTTGTTCTATCGTTGTAATGTCAAATCAACAGTCGAATAACACACACAGATCAAACCCAATGATGTAAGAAAAAAAAATGACTTAAAGGTGTAAAATAAAAATAATAAACAACAAGGCAACAATTTTATTACGAAAAGAGGAAGAAAGGGAAGAAGAAAGAAAAAAAATACTTCACCATATAGACATGCTGACACATGAACGAAATTTGGATAGACTGTCCAGTCAATACATTTAAAATAATAAAGCAAGCAATATGCGCAAAGCGTTTACCGGTTAAAGTATCGACGCATTCCTGACTATCGCGTACAGCAGTGTGTGTGCGAGTTCCTCGTTTTCTCTTTTTCGACACAGGCTCAGGCTCCATATCCATAGCTATTGTCTTTAATTCAGCTGCTAAGAAAATAGAATCAAAACAAAAAGGAAATACAAATACATACAACCGTTTTTTTTTTCGTTAAGATTGAAAAAGAAATCATAGTTTACTTATCGTTTATTTTTTGAAAATATAATAGGATACATACGCCATACATATCCATACAATACATATTTCGCTCTATTTCGTACAGAATCAAAAAGAAATCATAATTTGCTTATCGTTTTTTTTTTTGGAAATATAATTGGCTACATACATTATGCATATTTCGCTTCTTCTTTTTCTCTCTTTTTTTTAATATTTCGTTTTTTTTTCAATCGTTTTATTTTCTAAAATATTTCGTTCTAGATATTTCGCTTTTTTTTTTGTTTCTTTTTGTTTCTAAATCGTTTCTTTTTCATGTAATGCCTTTCTTTGTAAATATTTCGTTCTACATATTTCTCTTTTTTGTTTTTTTTTCTTTTTAATCGTTTCTTTTTGTTTCTAAATCGTTTCTTTTCTCACCTTATACTTTTCTTTCTTTTATTTTTATAGAAATAGTACCCACCGACACACAGGACTCCGTTTTTTTTTCTTTTATTTTGTTCACCTTTTTTTTTTTTTTTTGAAACACACAAATTAACGTTTTTGTTGGGTTATCCCACTTCTGAACTGTTATAAAACTGTTCCTACTTTATAAACTTTTTCACAAATCACAAAACTCAAACACGGATAGATATTTATTTATAATTTATTTAGCTCCGTCACGCTTGGCGGCCTCAAGAAGAATGAACAGCAATGTATAGGAATGTACAGGGATGATTATAAAACATTGAGGCGTTAACACAATATATCTTTATAAAACATTAAGGGGTTAACACAATACAATATGCTGCGTTACACAAGGAAAGTTTCCTTGAAAATGAATCTACATTTACTGATGCCGTGGCTCTATACCTTCTTCTCTTTATATTTTGTTTAGAGTTTGTTTAGCCATTGTTGATCAAGGAGAGCTCAGAGCTTGCTTATCAATTCGCTCTTCTCGAAGTGAGTCTAGTAAATCGTAGATTTGTTTCAACTATACGCGATTATATGTAAATGCTGACAATAACAAACATGGCTATTAGGGCGCCCCTAATAGCCGTGGCTGTTCAAGCCAAACAACACTAGTTTGAATTTGAATGTTCACTTGAAAAGTCAGTTTCTCTTCGAATTTCCGAATAAGTTCCTTAGAATTTGCTTCAAAAGACAGTTACAAGACAGTACAAGTTCAATTGGATCGGAAATTGATTCCCTTGGAAGTTTTGCGCCATTTTCTTAACAACATTTAATAAGACAGACAGTGTTGATTTTATTTTGTGTAAGTTAGTGTCTTGACATAATTTAACAAGTTCTATATCTCTCTCGAACAGCATTGAATATAATTTTACAGTTTTCTGCGACCATTCAATGTATACATAAATCACATTTTGCTCTTCAAAATTTTAACAACCGAATAATCTCAAAAAATTGTCAAATTATGTATCAGTAATCTCGTTCATGTGATTCTTTGCTTTTGTGGGAGTATTGAAAAATATCTGGTTTATCATGATAAATAAGCAACGAAAGACCATTGAACTTACTATTTATTTGCAGTTACTGTTGAACACAAAACTGTATTTTAGCTTCATATTATTTTTCAATAAGTCAAAACACATGATTTTCTGTATAAACACGATAACATAATCAATTTGCAACAATTTCAGTTGAAACCAATTAGAGATTTCTTTCTCTCCACATCGCAATTCTGTATTACCCAACACAACAATGGCATCTCAGAAACGTAAAACTAGACTTCCACTTTAACGCCTGCTTACAATTCGAGGTATTCTCTCTAAATTCTTCCAACATTTTTTCAATAAGTTCATACTGTTCATCATACATCTCAATAAGCTTAAGGTGTCACATGCGGTTAAAGGGAATGCAGGGATGTTCCCAGTTTTTGGTTTAACAGATATGTTGATAAGGTTATTATTAGTAAAGATTCTTGTGGTAGAGACGCAATTTCTTTTGATCCCAATAACTTTCATGATTAAATAATTTGAAGATTGGAAGTCGACAAAAGAAGCAAAAGTCGATGATGAACTCTTACTCTTACTACAAGTCTAAATGCTCATATAACGACATGATTAAAACATCATTTGAGTGAAGATTAAAAATTCTCAAAGAGTTTCTCTTTCTTTCAATGCTCACAAGCAAATTTCTCATTTACATAAATTCCAAAAATCGACCCTCTTTTCAACCCTGTTCAAATCAAATTACTTGAACCAAAACCTTACCCTTAATGCCTTAAGAAAAATGTGTTCTTACTTAAAAAATATCAGACAGAAATAAATTCTAATGTTCTTGAATCCTGAACGTCTTTTTTTGGCCTTCTATTTATTTCCATTTTAAAAGGAAAGAGAGTAAAAAAAATATAAAAATAAAACAAGGCTTGATGGGAAGGATATAGCACTGAGAGGGAACAAAAGATAACAAAATAGGGGGCGACGCGACGGCAACATAAAAGTTATTTCCTACTTACGTCTATGATAAAGAATATCCGAATGCCCTTTTTTGCACCTCCTTATTTATTCTGGGCTCTGTGACAAGACGAACTATTGCTCGACTGCCCATCAGTAACGCGAATTATCCTCTTATCCATACATTTATTATGTATGGCCAGGACAGGAATAGCAACGTCGTTCGCTCGTCGTGTGTATGAGATATAAATAAAATGTATAGCGTTTTTTGTATCCTATTTTGTGCAATATTCTCGAACAACAATATTGGGTTATATGATTATAACTTTGGCTATGGAATGAGAAATAAGGACCAAAACAGACACACGAGAATAGATTTAGTGAGTTTGAAGAGCAAAAACCTCAACAAACATTTCGTTTGGAAAGAGGCTTATATTATTTCAATGATATTAAAAGTCAATGGTCGAATATTTTAGCCCATAAGACGCAGTGATGTCGAGGACCTCTGTGATAATAACAAGCTGTTGAAGATGTTTATTTGACAAGAGAAACAGATTTAATAACTTGAGTCGTAAGTACTTTTTTCGGTATGTCGTGACTCGTGAAAGTCTTGCAAATAATTGTTTTTCTAGTAAAATCTTTCACATGTATACGTAAAAATAAAGCAATAAACAACGATGTACATCTGTTTTGACAACCGAAAAAAAACGAATTAACAGAAAAACGACGACTTTTTTAATTAATGTTACACAGTTCCTCAAAACCTATGAACTCTTCATCCACTTGAACACAAGAGCACTCGTTGAAATACCTCAAGGCCTTACACTACATTTGTTCACTCTTTTCGAGCTTCCAGTCATTAATCTTAAAAACTAGAAAATATCACGACATCATCAAGAAGAGGAAAGTACGACAAAAATATGAAGTTCACTCCTTCCTAAAACTGACATTGAAAATCCTTCTTCAAAAATCAAAAACACATATAGACTGCTAAATGGTTTCAATTAAATAAACACACACAACAAAAACGTTGAAAAGTATCACAATTTAAAACCATGTTACCTAGTCTATGCGAAAAAAAGAGTGTCGAACTAATAATATTAAAACAAAGTGCTTAAGCACACACAAAATGTTAAACTCTAATAAAAATAACATCCACGTCTTCTTGGATAAACTTTTTTTAAGGACCGGACCAAGGACAAGTGTTCTAAATTCAGAGGAAAAAAGAAAAGAACAGAACAGTGGAAAAGAGAAAAAATGGGCCCAGCAGCTAGCTAATGTATAGGGTAAGTTCGGGCATTATGGCGCACCGGGCATTATGGCGCACCACTCAAATGTCATAGTTCCAAAATTCTAATTTAAAAAAAACCAATGCAAACATATCGGTCTTTCCTTAACACGTGTCCAGTGAACATCGGTCGTCGATACGACGAGATTCACAGAAGGAAAAAAAAAACTTTTAAAATTTTTTTTGCGTTTTTGGTGCGTTTTTTAATTTCGCTTTATTTTTAGATTCGTGTTTCTCGGTAAGTAGACAACGCAGGTGTTCGATGTATAGAGCAAAATACAGAACATAGTTTCAGTTTTATTGTGTAACGAGAAATATTTGAAACGAAAAGAGATCTTAGGTTTTTTTGTTGACGTGTTTTGAATAAGTGTTTTCGGGTAATATGGCGCATATGCTATGAGGGCATTATGGCGTGAGTGCGCCATAATGCCCTTATGAAGTTTTTATATAAAGTGTAGTTTCCTACCTCGATCTCTTCGTCTCTTCTAGATTTTTTTTTTTATTTCTGTACGTGTTGCATAGCTATGTAAATGATAGATACAAAGTGCATGTTTCAACTTTAAGTTATCAATAATTATTTCAGAAATGCCAAATATCCGCCCAACAAATATAGGGATTCGAGACAAATAGGAAGAAGACCATTTACTTGCTGCTATTGAGGAAAAGGGACGATTACATGCAGTGTGTCTTTCGTGGACACTGGTCCCACGACTCCTGCACTGGATTTAAGAACACATGTGATCAATGTGGGGGTTCAAATCAGAAATAAAATTTCTGCGCCATATTGCCCTTAAGGGTGCGCCATATTGCCCGCATGTAGGGCAATATGGTTTTTTTAAGCATTTTTTGAATTAATTTTAATTTTGTTTATTTCGTTGAATTACTATTTTAATTTTATTTATTTATGTTCCTATTTTGTCTTATTAAATAAAAAAAAAATTACTGAATTAAGAAATATTGTTCATTTTAAAGTTATTTCAGATTTCCGTTAGGTGCGCCATAATGCCCGAACTTACCCTACCTTCAACTTGACAAAGAGAAGTGTTCACTTGTTTCAAAATACCTTGGGGGAGCCTGGATGAGTTTTTTTCTTTTTCTTGTCTTCTACTTTCTCTGGTCCGATTCTTGAACTTTTTGCTTCAATTTTCCTTTACTCGATCTATGAGTTCCGTACGTGGTGGTTGGGATGAGTTTTTTTTTGAGAATCATTAAATCTTAAGTTGCTTCTTCTTTCAAGTTATTTCTTCAATGAACATAAGAGTTTTGTGTATGCGGATATGTGTTTTTCTTTGAAATTAAAAAAAAAAACAGCTTCTTTTTGAATACACAGGGCTGTCGTTTATCACATTAAGGTTTGTAAGGAGTCGACTTTCGCTTCTGTATTTTCTGAATCAAAAATATATGGACTTCTTTTAATTTTTAATAATCTTTAATATGTCAGCCGATAGAAAGTGTTTCAAAATGTACAAACTCAAACTAAACAACTTTTTTTGCTTTTACGTAACGTAGACTATCAATATAGGTATTTGCATAGTTTTAGACGACTGCTCTGCTTAAGTAGTAAAAAGAACATGAGACAGTTAAAACACTTCATATTCCTATACACGACATGATTCCAATGTAATTCAAAAGGAGGAACAGGAATGAAAAACTTCGAGGAAATATATTTTATTTAACAATCCATGATAAGGAGCAAGAAATGGAAGAAGATTTATAAAAGTTTTTAGTGAAAATTTATGTCTGTGAAACATGCAATTCATTCAGCAATTGAGTAAAAGAAATTGAAATAAAAAAGATTTTGCAATACGCAGCTTGTTTAATAACATTTTTTTCTGGTTGTATTGACTCTCATTTTTCCTATTAGGCAGAAAACTTGTGTGCTTTAAATAAGGACCTCATTACGAATTAAAGTATCATGTTTGGACATTTCATAAAGACACAAAATAACATAATTGTATCCAGAATCTTCTTGAATGAAATTTGTTATTTATAAGGCAGACTGGGATACATTTCTTATGAACATTTTATTCATTGTTAGGTTTGGATTTTGCCATTGATCGGAAAAATAGTGTCATTCAAATGGCTACCTTGGAAAGATTCGCCGATATAATTTAAAAAAAAAAAACGGGAAACTAGACGAAGCGGAAATTTCTACCATAATATAAATAAAAATAGAGTGGCGAAACAGCTCTTGAAGAGCCAAGGCCTAAGTGGCTTTCTCTCATCAACAATTCTTTGAGTGCGTGTGAAGAATTGAGGGGACCTACAGTTTAACGCCGATTCCGAACGGCAAAGTTGAGAAGCACTTTTTCTTGACAGATTGATACTCTTGAAACTTTTGTCGGTTCTTCGCAAGAGGTAGTGCCCCTGAAAGATGAAATAAAGACTTTATGGGCACGAGTAGGACACGAACCCACGACGTTCTGCATAGCAGCCAACGTACCTAACCACTAAGCTACGGACACTTCCATAATATAGCCATTAAAATAAATAATTCTAATTTTGACCGTCCCAACCAGCCATTTGTTCTTTGCCATAAAATACAAATTGCCTGAATATTTTCTGAAAATTGAATAATAAATAGGGGTCGCTACCGGCAACCTAATAATACAGGATTCTCCATAGTATAGTGAATTTTTTGGACCAATTTCAACAACAAATGATTTTATTCTATGTATTAAAAGTAAAGCAACATAAATATGAAGGGCTCTTAACTTGAACAAAGTACATTTCTTCCTGTCACGGTATTTCTTTCTATCGGGTGATTTTTTTGAGGTTAGGATTTTCATGCATTAGTATTTGACAGATCACGCGGGATTTCAGACATGGTGTCAAAGAGAAAGATGCTCAGTATGCTTTGACATTTCATCATGAATAGACTTACTAACGAGCAACGCTTGCAAATCATTGAATTTTATTACCAAAATCAGTGTTCGGTTCGAAATGTGTTTCGCGCTTTACGTCCGATTTATGGTCTACATAATCGACCAAGTGAGCAAACAATTAATGCGATTGTGACCAAGTTTCGCACTCAGTTTACTTTATTGGACATGTGGTTTCAACAAGATGGCGCTACATGCCACACAGCTCGCGATTCTATGGCCATTTTGAGGGAAAACTTCGGAGAACAATTCATCTCAAGGAATGGACCGGTAAGTTGGCCACCAAGATCATGCGATTTGACGCCTTTAGACTATTTTTTGTGGGGCTACGTCAAGTCTAAAGTCTACACAAATAAGCCAGCAACTATTCCAGCTTTGGAAGACAACATTTCCGAAGAAATTCGGGCTATTCCGGCCGAAATGCTCGAAAAAGTTACCCAAAATTGGACTTTCCGAATGGACCACCTAAGACGCAGCCGCGGTCAACATTTAAATGAAATTATCTTCAAAAAGAAAATGTCATGGACCAATCTAACGTTTCAAATAAAGAATCGATGAGATTTTGCAAATTTTATGCGTTTTTTTTTTTTTAAGTTCTCAAGCTCTTAAAAAATCACCCGATATATTCCTTAACTGCTAGTAAGAGAAACTGCTTGCTTCATTATAGACCCTGTCCTCAGGCCAGTCTTTCAGATTTCTAGTCAAGAACTCCGACGAAAATCCAGTTATAATCAAGCGAGTATTTAAGTTTATAAAACCTTTCAACCCCTTGGTCTAAAATTGAATACCAAAAGATATTCACTTCAAGATTTTTTATTACCCTATCTATTTCGAGAACTGAAACCATCTTTCTTTTTGTTTCACTGGAGATTTTCATTATCAAAAAATCCAAATGCAACAAGTTCTTCCGACATGTACACGAGGTACCCAAAGAAGTTTTGGAAAGCAACTTTTGAAACAGTTTCATTTTTTTTTGTGATTAATGTTTTTGAGCACCTCCAGATCATTTCGATGAGCTGACGTCCAGGCGGAAGATATCATCCAGACTTTTACTAAGACTCGCACAGCAAATAGACAAATATTGAGTATACCGAAACATCTATATCCAATCCATAGCACAGTGTAGTTTAGCTGGGGGTCAATTTCCGATCTGTGAAAATGTGAAATGATAAAAAATTTATCATTTTGGTTTTCACAGAGACTTTTCATGTTTTCTTTTCGTAAACTCGCTTAATGCGATTCTTTAACTTGTTATGATAATTTACTGTAAATGTTTGTACTAAAAAGTACTAAATGAGAAATTCTGTCAATTCTAAGTCCCTTTTTTGTTTTTATTTTTCACAGCTTTTCACAAAATAATATAGCTTTGAAAAGATATTTATTAAATGAAAAGTTTTGAAGTTTGTTTTGATTTTTTTCACAGATCCAGAATCGAATTTGTAGTGAAAGTGTGATAGAACTTATCATTTCACAGTTTCACAGATCGGGAATTGACCTCCTGGAGCATTAAGAGAACATAACTGTCGGCTTAAGAAGTTGCTTGTAGTCTTTTCGAGGCTGGAAGTATTGCAGCTGAGATTTGGAAAAGGCAATCATTTCATCCTTGATATCATTTATTATGTCTTCAGAAATTTCATTGTTCAAGGCTGATTCGTAATTTTTTTTAACCGATATTGCGCCAATATCTTTTGAAGTAAGAAAATTTGGACTCCTTGGTGGTTCCAATGATCTCATTGACTTATTGACGAGTCGAATGCTTTTTGCATGATCTTGAAGATGACATGCCAAATACTAGCAATAGCATTTCACTTAATTTCATTTCACTTTCCTAGTCAATGCGTTCCTAGTCTATCCTATGTCAGAAACCAAATGAATTGTTATGTGAGCTTCAGGGCAAATTGAATTTTCAAATTCTCAGCAACACTTTGATGTTATATTGCACGCATGCTCTTGGCGAATAGACTGAGGATGAACGTTGTAATCTGAAGTGGTTGAAGAACGGGAGTCAAAACGAATACTGTATTGCGATCATCCAATGATCTGCGGTGGCATGAGGAATACAATTTTACAAATTTATTTGTAGTTAGGATTCGCCATTGACATGACAGATACTTATATGAAACGATAACGTCTTCGGAATTTAAATTGATGCAAACAATGCATTTTTGGAATGTACGTGTAAATACACCTTTCGAGCCAAGTACAAGCTTTGACAATACGACTCTGGTTCCAACTCCAGTTACTTCTCTGGCATTCACCGAATGTACGAGGCACTTGGCACGAGGCACTTGATGATTTTAGTTCTTGCAATTTAGATGCAGGAATTTTTTTTTTTCAAAATATTGGAAAAACTAGCACAGACCAGGTTAAATTCGAATGAACGTATGTCCGTTTCTTCGTTTCGGTTTTGCAGTTGGTCTTAATGCTCGAGTTAACTCATGATATATCTGGCTCTTAAAAAAAAAGTTCAAATAATTGCTGTGGTTTTCTTCTTTTCAACACAAAATATTACTGAAATCATAAGTAAAATAGTAAAATCAGGTTAAATTCAGTATTGAATATTTTGAACTTACTTTACTGGACAAACGGTTTCTAATATAGTGTAATATTCGGCTTGGTCCGATAATTAAAACTTATTCACTTTTTAAATAAAACACAAATTCACTTTATTCAAATCACTCCCAAACTTATTTATTCAACACTTTCAAACACAGTGTACTTTTCTTTATCGCAGTTCACAATCAATTGATGCTTCGCCGCCAAACGGGCTATTTATATAACAAAAATACTTGGTTCTAGAAACTACTATATTAGTTCTTGCAGAAGCTTGAATGTTCGAGAAAAGAATACTGGGATTTTTATAAAAGCTGAATCTGAGTGCTAAACAAAAGTTTTCTCTTAATCACTATGTGTTGCCCCTCACAAGTGTTTACTACTACAATTAAACGATATTAAGTAAAGAGAGTATGTACATTAAATAAACAAGAGATACAGAGTAAGTAAAGAGAGTAAGAAAAGTGTGTACATTAAATATAGAAAGAGATACAGAGCGTAAGAGATAATAAAGTATACACATTAGACATTACAATAGAAGGAGAAACAGAGCGTATGAGATAAATAAAGTGTATACACATTACAATAGTAAAAAAACAACAACTCAAAAAACTGACGTGTGTAACGAAGTTACAAATTCATAACGAAAGCAAAACAACAACACACAACATAGCGTCAAAATAAAACAACAACCAACAACAGCCATCAATAGAAGCATAGAACTAAAATTAAATCAACAACAAACACATAGCAAAAGTATACAAACGACAACCGCCGGCAACAGCAGAGTACAAGATGAAACAACAACAAACACACGAACAACGAAAACAGACAAGCAGCAACACAGAAGTTACATGGTCGCATGTGCAACTTCATGATTGGTACTTTTTCGCCTTCTTTCAATTCACTCCTACTAGTTACTCGAAATATATCAAGTAGGAGTGATATCGACTATAAAAATGAGAATTCATTCGATCCTTGACCGTCAAGGTGCTCTGTACAATAAATATTTTTATTCAGAGTATTCCTAAGAAGCCTCGAATAAAGCTTTGCTTCGGCCTTTATCGCCTTGACTAGGGATTAAATCCCAATTTTCCGTCAAGGCTAGGGAAATTATCCCATTGCTTTCTTTTTCGCCTTGACTAGGGATTAAATCCCAATTTTCGGTCAAGGCTAGTGAAATTATCCCATTGCTTTCGTTATCGTCTCGACTAGGGATTAAATCCCATGTACCGTCGAGACTCGGGAAATTATCCCACTGTAGGTATTGCTTCGACTAGGGATTGAATCCCATATACTGTTGAGGCTAGGAGAATACCCCACCGTAGGCTCGCCTAGACTAGGGATTAAATCCCATCTTTCCGTCAAGGCTAGGGAAGTTAGCCCATTGTAGTATTAGTAGTATTATAATTGTTCCGACTCCGACTAGGGAATGAATCCCATACACTGTCAGAACTAGGGAAATTATCCCACCGTTAAATTCTTAGAACTGGGGATTGAATCCCATCCACGCGCCGTTTGTTCGGAGAATCCGCCGTTTATAACCTTTCTTACTTCAATAAATCTCGAATCGAATCTTTCTTTAAAAACCGAGTTTTATTTTGTTCTTTCCTCGGAGAAACCTGGACCCGCTGACCTACCTCAGCTGAGAAAAACAAAAGAACATCACACTTCAAAAAAAAAAAAAAACAGACTCCATAAATCTGTATGAATTACTGTCGATGCTCTCTCTACGACTCTGCTACGTAAACGAAGCGAAGCAAAGGGAGAATAACCCCACCAAAACTAATTCAACACCAATTTAATATTAGTCGCCCCAAGTCACCTGTAATCATTTTGACATCATTTGACACGATAAAAATCTCTTAACGACATTGTCGTCCCTCGCCTTCGAACTCCCTCTTCAATGTCACATTGTGTATAATCTATTTTAAGTGGTTTACACTCGAGTAACATAAAACAAAAAAAAGATTATTATTTAAGCGCCCATAAATAACTAGCTATAACGAGTATAATTCAAGCACGAATCCTTCTACTATTTTTTATGGTTTTATTATTTTATAACCATATTCAGATTTAAAGTATGCCCACATTATTCAATATTAAGCATAACAAACTTTTCTAAACTCTAGACTCATTGAAAAAGACCATTTCGAGACCCTAAGATTTGATGTGATATATAACTTTAAAACGCATATTGAAAAAAGAAAACCGAAGTGGTTTTATTTGTTTGTTAATTAGAGCCAAAGCTAAGAGGCTCTTAAAAGAAATGAGAATAATCTCAACCCTATACATTTCAAGTTTTCAAGCTGTAGCAAAGAATTGGCATATGCAAGCTTTTACATCAGCCAATGGAAACAAGTTGATAACTATGAAATCAGGGACAAGTTTTGTGCCAAACTCTTAAGTCAGTGAGCTTTGACTCAAGTTTCCGCTCTTTGATTTTTTTTTCTCCTAGTTAGCTTTCTTTGAATTTGGACTTTTTGGAGTGAAAATATGCATTGAATGCTTTTTTTTACGAAGTTTGCTAAATAAGCTTTTGCAAAAGCCTATCCAAGCCTTAAACCATTTGACACAGTAACCTGATTATAGGTGGCGCTGCATTTACTTTTTATTTTCAAAAACCAAAATCAAACTTTCGTTTCTGGTATACTGGGTCAATTATTAAACTTTCACCGCACGATGAACCTAGTTTTTCTTTGTTTTCCAGCCATTCTGGCGCTGTAGCGGAGAACAGTGGTGTAAGGGAAGATTCTCCCCCTGTGACGTCATTGCGCATTGCGACATACAGCATGCGTTTTCTCGGTCGACACAGAGGAAATTCGTTGCCGTAGAAAAAGAAATATGAAACAAAAAAACAACTTTTCTGTAGAGATCTTCTCTTTGTCATGAGTTATGTTGGCTTTCTGTTGTTGTATGTAACTCGACGTCTCTGGCTTCTCACTGTTTTCTGCTTGTCATTATACTCCTTTAAGTGTGATGAATGTGAGGGCATGTTAATGACGTGTTTTTTTTTTTTATTAACGTGAATAAAATGAAATATGTTAACACGTTACATTTTATGTGCCCTTGATGGCGCTTCACCTACTTTCGCTGATTCAACCTGTAGTAAGTACCTATGGTTGTTAGCAGAAGAGTGGCGTTTTTATTAACTAAGAGAGACTTCTTTCCCCTTAAATGGGCATGATACCTTACCTATATACATTTGCTTTATTACAGTTTGAGGCATTTTTTTATTTTTGCTTTTGATGTCCTTTCAAAAAGGATTATTTGCAGCAGCCAGTAATGAAAACAAATGAACTCTGAAGAGGGGGCTGGTAGAGCAAGCAACCTTGGAACATTTTTTTTTTAAATTGAAGGTACTCGTATGTGTCGTTACATTGGCGTTGGATTGGTTGATTGAATGAAAGAGGAATGCATCGTCTCTCAGCAGTACCTATGTTGACTTAGATTATTAAGTGCCCTAAAAAAAAGACTTTGTAAAGAGTTTGTATTTCTATGCAATTATGACATTTGATTTTATTGAAATAAATGAACAGGAGCAAACAAGAAAAAGTTGAATGTCATTTAAAAAGTTATTCAAAAATCGATTTTCCCATAAATAAACCATAAACTTTGCGGTGATATTTATTTAACTTGGTCAATGAAAATCAAGGCTTGCAGCTTTTTCCAACATTTTGTATGGCAGGATTGATAATTGTGTTTGATCCTAAACGTAGATGAAGAAAACGAATAACTATCACCAACGAATATAAAATTATGCGATTTAAGTTTAGACGAGTTTAAGGTTTACCCAAGAAATCAACTGACCTTGTTGTTTCAAGAATGCTTTTATTTAGACGTCAAACATAATTTCATTCAATTTCACAAATAGAATAGTTTTAAAACTTGTGGTTTGGGGATAAGGCTGCGAAACTCTCGAAGAAAACTTTGTGGTCAAGAGGAGACTAGGTAAATCGTAAATTGCTCAAAATTGTATGCTTAGGCAGGTAATATTAAAATGCCCAGAATTTTACATCACAACATAGTCAAATTTTTGACCGCCTTTGTCGGCGTTACCAGGCTAGATTTTACAAAGCAATGGGGGATGCTTACCCAAATATACTGATAAAAAAATGATGACCAACCATTTAAAGCCAAGTATCTGGATCGTTTTAGTCACCCTTTACCACTTTCAATTGACTTGGGTTGGACTGGTCTGCCTCCTCTTCAATCTGAGGTGGCCGAAAGCAACCGAATTTTTTGTTTTGACAGGTCACATCGACACTTGCCGAAGAAAAATGGCAAAAACCCTGGGTTTCGAAATATCTGGGGCTGTATTTAAATTAAAGGAAAACCAAGCACATGGTAGCTCTGTCTGCAAGAAACGTTGACAAAAGAACGGCGATTGTTAAAGAAGAATCAAAGAGTCCAATAACCTTATCAATGGCTTGAAATTGCTTCTGTATATGCGTGAAAAGCCAAAAACAGTGCGTACACCCGAGAATATTGCTGCTGAGGCAGAGAGTATGCTGAAGCGCCAACAACATCAATTCACCGTCGTTCTGACCAATTGGGCCTGCGATTGACTTAGAGAAGATGGCGATTTTGCCAAAAAAAAACCATCTTTTCAGATGAAGCTCATTTTGATCTTGGCGGTTATGTAAAAAAGCAAAATTGACACATTTGGGGCACACAAAACCCTCACGCATACATTGAAAAGCAGATACACCCAAAACGAGTCAATCTTTGGTGCGGATTTCGGTCCAGAGGCATAATTGGGCCATTTTTCTTCGAAAATGAACAAGGAGTGGCCGTTGCAGTCAATGGCGATCGTTATCGGGCCATGTTGAACGAACATGGCAACATTTGGTTTCAACAGGATATTGGCAACATTTGGTTTCAACAGGACGGCGCGGCGCTACGTGCTACACAGCCGAAGCTACACTCGATTCTTTGCACCCTGTTTTTGAAGATCGCATTATCAGCCGCAGAGCTGATGTCGTTTGGCCACCTTGGAGCTGCGATTTGATACCGTTGGACTATTATTTGCAGGGTCCCGTAAAAGATAAGTATTACGCCAACAAGCCAGAGACAATTGACGCTTTAAAGGACAATATTCGTGAAGCCATTGGTGAAATACAGCTGTACACAATCGATAATGTGCTTAAAAATTGGACCGATCGTGTAGGCTACTGCATGGCCAGCCGAGGCAGCCATGTGAATGAAATTATTTTCCATGATTAACCGGAAGGATTGTACTTTCAAATAAAACAAGAAATTTGAGAAAATATTCAGTTTTTATAGCATTTTCAAAAAAAAAGTTATTTGGCGGACCCTTACCGCAAGTCAAAAATAATGACAAACATTTTGCTTGGCTGACTGGAAACCTCACTCCTACGACCTAATAGGAACCCTACGGGAACATTTTTGTTGGTGCAATTCATGGTAAGATAGTGCGTCAGACCAAATTTGCGCTAGAAACTCTACCCTCGAAGATTTTGGTGTGAAATTAATCATTAACAGAATATACCCTTAAAAATTGAAAATACAATAGTACGTATACGCCACAGTGAACAATTTCATTTTAGAATTTTCTTAACAAATAGTATCACTTGGCCAACAATGTTATGAGCGTATTATTATGGACTCACGTCTATTTTATAATTAAGCTGTACAAAAAATATACCTAACACTTAAAATTATGCTTCGCTTACAACTTGAAAAACTAACTTTCCTTTTTTATTTTCTCTTTTCAGGTAAGTCCCTAAGTTTTGACGATATTAGTTAACCAAGCCTGATAGATGCATCTTCTTAAAGTTTGTACACTTATTTCTAAAAACATTTCTTCTTGCATTATTGTTAGTTTGGGATAGACGCTAACAAGAAGTATTTTGCTAGTTCAAACTGATTTTTTAAACTATATGTTTAAATGATGTGGCCTTTGCCTTAGGGTTACAAACACTTTCTTATATAACGAAATAGGATTAAAAATCTTTCTTGTGTATTTTTTTTTTAATTTAAAAATGTAATCGCTTTTAAAAATTTGAACGTTTGACTTAAAAAATTACCACTCAACTCATTAATGAGAAAAGTTTAAGCAAAACATAGTAAGTGACAAATTCTTCATTATTTTAGAACACTAAAATATCAGTGCTAAAATTCTCAAAAAAATTAAAAACCGTATTCTCTTTCCTTTTGAGAAAACGCTATTTAACCTTCACTTTAATAATTCGTCTCCATCCAAGAACGAATTCTATCTCTCAAAAGAATCCTTTCCAATTCCGAGCTTGCCAAAGGAACTTCGTTCATGTCCCCATTTCCGCCTCGTCTGCAAATAAAATTCGTCATATACGAGTGTATAGCACCGGTTAACACAAATTTGTCTCTTGCCTGCAGTTAATTTCCTCTTAATAATTAATTGGTGCAAAGTGCACATGCTCAGTGAGGCTCATCAAAGTCAAAATGGGAATGGGAAAAAGCTAAAAAGTCAGAATCTCAAGTAAGAGAGTCAACTTTGGATTGTGAACTTTCTGTTTTGTGTTTAGCCATGGATTTAATAGTGTTGAAACCACTGAGCTTTTTAAACCAACCTCAACCGACCGAATTCACCCTTCCTGCCACCCGTGTCAATCGCCCAGTTGATTCTCTTTGTGCTTCCTTGTTTCGAGGTTATTGTGTCACAATTTACGTCATCAATTGAGAAATTATGCCAAACCACTTTTGAAAGATTCAAAATAAAAAAGAAAAGAAAATCGAGGATAAGATAAGAGAACAGAACGAGAAAAAGAAATCATGAATAAGAGATGAGAAAGAGAATTAAATTTAAAAAACAAACATTTACATAAGGAACTTCATCTGAAAGCTACTTACCTTAGCTTCATAAAAAGAAAAATAATAACTGAAAAATAAGTGTTCAGCAAGAAAAAAAAAAAAAATTTGAACTAAAATTATGTCTGTTTCAATTGCAGAAATTTGTTTTTACAATTTTGTCATTCTCTGCAAAGTCCAAAAAACGTGTGAGACGATATGAAACCAAGAAAGCGACAAAATGACTACAGAAAATTATAAGGAAAGAGAAGAAACACCAAAATGAGCCAAAAGAAAAGTCCAAACGGAGCAAAACAAAGAAAAATCAGAAAAGCGAACCATAAGGAAAATTGGGGGGTTGAAAATTTATGATTGCACATTGCGGGAAACGAGAGCCTGCATTCAGTGCCGCAAGATAGTGAAGGAAAAGGTCAAAGCCATATTATGGATTTCTGTTTTTTTTTTTTTAGTTCTGTTTGTTAAGCTTGACACGAGTGCAAGAGGCAAGAGTGTCAGTATATAGCCATTATAAGTTAGTGTGCATATGGGAAATATGGAAACAGCCAATGTGTGTGAAATGCACCGAGCACACAGACCATGGTGTTTCATTTGAGTTGTTTTATTACTTTTTTTTTTAATGTATTTTTAGATTGCTAGTAAAAATCATATGGAAATATGAAAATGGAAATGGACTGTTTTTTTGTAATTTTTGGTTCTGTCTTTTGCATAAACGAATGGATTGAACTTTGAGAAAATTGCAAAGTTAGCGTCCCTGGAGGTGAACGGACTTATTTCCCATGGTGTTTTGACCTTGGCTATTGTTCTTACATTTCGTTTTTTGAAATTTGGCATGCGGTTTTTAATAGCAATAAGTTAAACGGAGCATTCAAGTTGTAGCATGAGCCGGTGATATTACTTGAACTTGATTGTTGGAAGGTTTTCTGCCGCTATTTTGGTTATAACGTTGGGATTTTGATTTTTAAGCTTTAAAATGTTCTCGAACTAAACGATAATGTTCAAAATAATTTTCATTGAACTTATATTCAAGGATATGTCTTTGTAAATTTTTACATAATTTTGGTTCAATAGTAAGAGGATCGAAAGTATAATTCTATGGAACTTTAGGACAGTTGTTCCAGAAAGTATTGATTTAATAAAAAAAATGTAAGGAGAAACATCAATGTTGATTTAATGGAACAAGATTATGATTGATTTTTTTTCACATTAAGGGTAGGGAAAGGGCTGCCCTCATATTTTCCCACTACAAAACGAAGTTTGCTGAGCTCAAAACACACCGTCTGTTATATCTTCATCAATGTTCACTCTCAAATTGATATTGCTCTTAATGCAATCCTATTCTTCATTATTTAAAGGAGTGATTATATCAAAGGAAGAGATTTTAAAAGTGCATTTTTGAAGGGAATGATAGATAGGGTAGAGGCTCCTGCCAGATTATTCTTTTCACTTTCAATGTAAATATCTTTTTTTCTTTTAGTTTTTCATTAAAATCTAAACAATGTTTTCAGAACAATAGTGGAATAGCAAGTATACGCCACAGTGATCAGATGTTTTCTGAAAAGTTTTCGTTTTAAACCACTTTTCTTTAATATTCCATTTAATTTACAATTTGTTCAGTACAATGTGTGAATGCTTGTATGTATACTGCTTGTTATACATTATTTATAATTGTAAATTGCCCCCCTGCCAATTTTTTTCATTCTCAATTTTAAGCAAAATGAACTGCATTTCTTTCAATTTACTCATTTTCAGAAAACCATCGCATTGCATTGCCTTGATATCGGATTGAGAAAGCTTTCACTTTCAATAAATGCACGAATTCTTATTAATTGAAATTTTGTATAAATACACTGAAACAAATTTATGTCATGTGTAATTTGTATTTATTGCTATATACTATCACATAGTATAGATAGTTGAGGACTCGACTACCTTTGCACCAGTGGAGTGTTTGCAAAAAAATTTGATTGAATGTTCGGGTAGTGGTGTCTATGTGTTTTAAATATTTTGTACAAAATCGACAAAGCTGTTCAAGAGATATGGCCAAAAATGTACACATTGACCATGTGATAGTCTTTGACAAAGTTGATTTACTTGAGCCCAAAAAGGCTTACTTACTTACTATCTGACCCAGAAAACTTTGTTTTATCATATAAATTTTAATCTTCGCGAATAATAATCCGAGTAAAAAATACTTTTTTTAATTCTTCCTGCTAATTCAACCCTTTGAGGATACAATCTGTTTCTTACAAAACTAAAGTGAAGTAAAAAACTTATCTCTTGTAGGAAATAAAATACGTGGTAAGAGTGGAAAAAATATAGGAAAAAAACCACTTAATATCTTTTTTTTTGACCGGCACGTCCTGCTTACTTTGATAGCCTGCTATGAAGTGAGTTTCTTGTTAGAAAGAGCCCTTTACATAAACCTGCTTACCGTTAAGTTTCTTATATATATTTATAATTTAACGAAGCGTCATAAGAACGTTCACATGTTAAAAAATCTCCTTCTCCTAAACTTCGAATGCAGAGTTACCAAACTCACGCAGTTCGATAAACAACCAACAAAATTTGTTTGGAATTAAAGATGCGCAACACTTTTTTTTCAGTGCAATGCAACTGTCAAGTAACTCTAAAGTGCCAGCAACCGTGAATTGTCAGCGCACACTACCCGTTCCAAAAACAAAATTCTTCTTTACAAATAAAACATATTTATTAAAATTTATTTTATAATTTCTGTTTGATCAAGACACATTTGTTTAACAAATTGTATAAGCATGTGTGGGCTGATATGTGTTGTAAGTAGGCACAAGTGTTGACGTCGGGTCCGATTAAAAATGGTTTTCACTTCGAGTGTGTATTCTATTTTTATGTACTGTACTTTTTTTTAAACTCCCAATGAGCATTCAATTATTATCCTCATGATGATGTTGGTTGTTTATTTTTAGCTTAAATATTCCTCATGGGTCAGAATATTTTCAGTTTACAGTTTTTTTTTTTTTAACAAAGTTCATGGCCATATTTAAGTGGTTACTTTAATTTTGTTTACAATTATTGAGCTGATTGAAATAAATACTTTAGGGAACCTTGTTCGAATTGTGTAAACTGTTTACATCTTGTTTTGGAGTGCCTATTTAAGTCCAACACATGAGATCTTTTTCATTTTTTTCCCCGGTAGTTTAAATTTGGTATTCAATTGGAGTGTAATTCTGTGTTCCATGTCCTTATGAATGAATAAATGTGATAGGGAAAATTAAAACCAAAACCTTGGGCGCATCAATTTGCTTTGAACTATTTTCAACAAGTCTGAAAAGGGCTTTTTTTCGATTCTCAGACTCTTCCGAGACGTCCCTTTATGGAACGATATAGGTAGAAAAAAATGTTATAAATGTAGATCAACTCTTTGGTCAACGTAGATAAGCACAAAAGAACAATATTTGCACTTTTAGCATAACTTGGCAGGCATCCAGATTCGTAAAGTATGCAGAGAATGAGCTCTTCCTATGAGTGAGTCAAGAAGCCAATGAAAACAAACAAAGGGAAATATTGCTGTGTTTTGTGTACAGCAAAAGATAGACAATAAAAACAGCAAGCTATTATCCTCTTTGGAGATGTAAGCTATTGCAGATTGTAGATTGAGGTGTTGTGGCTCGTATGATTCAAGTAATTCAGCGTAAAGTGGATATGGTTTGACTGTAGGTGCAGTTCAGATAAGTGTTGCTTTTGTTTAAAAGGTTAGACCATGACAGTGGCAGCAGATATGAAAAATGTTCTGCTTTAGTTAAAAAAAATCTCATTTTAGAGATTTGAAATCTTCAAGCTTTCAAATCTCTCGTTGTGATTCAGCCATCTTTGTCGTTGGACTTTGACTAAACCAGTTGTATTTCTTTTAAGAGGATTTTTCAATAGGGACGGGTTGATTTTAACATCTCGTGGTGGCCATATTGCTTCTTTACTTTCGTGTTTTAATCAATCATCATGGCAAGTAATAGCGTCTAACGACTTCCAAATGATAAAACTTTTTGAGAAACTATTGTCTAGCAAGAACGATGCGAGCGTTGAGCCCTTTCTATGGAGTACATGGTTGTCTTTCTATGTTTACTACTAAATGTTAGGTGGCTATATTCGTGACCGGCTAAGTGAGCAATCAGCTTACATCCGAACGTCAACGAAACGCTATATAATGTGAAAACATCACCGCTTCGATGATAATGGCCAGGCTATCACCGTCAACGATGATCGCTTTAGCTTGACGATCACTAAGTTCTTGTAGCCTGAATTAGATAATATAGACACATAAGACATAAACGGTTTCATCAGTATGAAGCCACGTTGCACAAAGCTCAAGACACAATCGATATTTTTCACGATTGGCATGGTATGAGAGAATTTTTCTTGTAAGGCTTTCTCAAGTCGCTTTTCTATGCGAACAAGAATTAGCGAAGAATTAGCAGCGGTTCGCTTCCGTAATTCTTCGTCAAATCTCTACTAAACTGGTGTTTGTGAGATTGATGTTTGAACCAAGGTAGGTGAACTCCTTAACTGTCTCGAAATTGCTGCTACCAACAGTGACGTTTTGTCCTAAGCGATGGACAGTTGTTCTTTTGTTAGTTGATTGCATGTACTTTATTCACTTCAAGACCAACGAGCTTCGCCTGCTCTCTACTCGCTGTGAAGGCCTCAAGCGGAGCGTCAGCATAGCCTAGGAGATGGGTGGATTTGGTGAAGATAGTGTTTTCCGTGCTCACACCTGCCTTTCGCATTATCTGCTCCAGGACTATGTTGAAGGAGTCACATGACAGCGCATATCCTGCAAATGGTTGAAACAACTCAGATGAGTTTTACCCATTTGCACACTGAACTGCGTATTGTTTAGAGTTATGCGACACAGCTTAGGGATCCCAAATTCAAACATCACCATCATGATCATAAGCTCTGAATGGCGGTGGATGCTATCATAAGCAGCTTTGAAGTCGATGAAAAGATGGTAGGTTTTGACTTGAAATTTGTTGGTCTTTTCCAGGATCGCTTTTTTTGTTTTTCTTTAATTTTTTTTTTAATGTTTGTGTGTTTTCTTATGTTGGTTAAAGAACCCCATAACTCCAGAATTTCTTCTAAGCAGTACCCAAATTCGGTTTACAGCATCAATCTTATTCACAAAACAGAATATTCCTCTATTCAAATTAGAAACGAAACAAAAATGTTCTTCTGTTTGTACACTTTTCTTTGAGTGAGTAGGAGGACGCTTTAAAAATTACTGAAAAGTCAAAAGACTCAAATTCGATTGAAGAGAACTTAAATTTCCAATTTGTCTTCCAATCGAAATGTCTCTATAAACCATCAACACATCTACGTTCAATATCAGTCCATGCATATCAATCTTCTTCTAGTTTTTATTTCGGTTAAGCATCTTAGAAGAAACGATGAATAAACATTCGGATAATGTGCCAGACTAGACAGACACATGACTAAATTTAAATTTTCTCTCAAGTTAATAAAGATATTTTTACTTAACTCAAAAAACATTCAACTTTATGCCGCGTCAGCCGCTACCAACACTTTTCTTTAAATATGTGCTATCGGACTGTCCAAGTATCTGAAAATTTTATATTTTTTGCCGTAAAATACATATTTTTAAGAGAAATCGTAACAAATCTCAACAACGTGCATCGTTCAGTTAACAAAGGGAAGTGTTTATTTGCAAGCACTCTCAAGATATTTAATTTTTTTTAATTCATCTGTTGGTCGGGTTGATCGTTCCTGAAATTGTTTTTCTCCCTCGTGTAATATTTTCTACTGGAAATTATCGAGTGTTTTAAAATATATGCTTTATATCTGAAAATTCAAAAAAAAAAACACAAGGAAAGTGTAAAAATAATTTTTGTGGCCACTTGAAATTTGGAAATATTTGAAAAAGATAAATATGTATTCGAAAATGTTTGTAATAAGGCGACCGGCCGTGACAAAATGTAATAAATTTTTGTGAAGTGTGTTGTGCTCAGCAAAATATAGCAAAATAAAAAATTGGAATGCCCCAAATTGTGATTAAAGAAAAAATAAAACCCTTGAATTAATTTAAAAATAAATCTGTCCAAATGGAATTTATGAATGGCACACATCTCAACGCAAGGTGGCTTAACCAAAGCTATTAGGTAATTTAGTCCTAAACAAAATCCATTCTGAATTCGGTGCGTTTACATAGAAAATATATCCCTTTCCTTTTAATTGTGTGTTTTGATTTAATATGCTCGAAAATATGGTCTGCAAGCCTGCAATGGACTGTGAAACCCACACAGCTTTTGCTAGACGATTTTGGTTATAAATAAAAAAAGTAAGCCCAGTCATGCATGGTTTGCTTGTGTTCTTATTGATAAACAAAATTTATTGTTCAAAAATTCATTGATTCCAAACACAGGAACCAAAGACCAGCTGGTGGTCAATAATTATGCATGTGCATGGAATATGGTTTTTGTTTGAATAAAAATTAATTTACTGGAAATTGTAGAGTTACGAAAAGAATTCAGAAGGTAAATGCTCATTGGTCTCGAAATATTTAAATATTTTAAATACATGTTTGCTTGAAATTTAAAATATTTTAAGGTATTTAGATGGAATTTAAACTTTGTAGATTTATTTAAATATTTTATAGTAATTTCAAACGAATTTTTAAATGGATAAAGACAAATTTAATTTAATTTGAAAACATTTTCATGTTTTGACTAACAGCAGATAAAGTGCTGCATCTCATCTGTCCCAAAATCGGGATATGGGTATCTTTCAACAAATTCTCTCACCTATCCCGTTCGTTGGCTGACGCCTTATAAATTGGCACCCCAAGTCTTCAGGCGTTCTTTTGGTCTTCTGCGCTGTCTCCAAACATGAATTGTCCGCGAAGGACTTTCATGGCCGGTTTCTTTGCACTCATACAAGCTTGGTGTCCAGTCGCAAGACATAATTTTTTGTAATAATGCATGATTGAAAAAAACATGTTTATTATGTGGTTTTCCATTGTATAAACGTGGCTCCTCAGTCACTCCTTGAACGTTTAACAGGCTGAAGTTTTTAAATATGCCCCGAGAGCAAAAGGTACATAGCCTTTAAATTATTGCGTTGAGGCTGATGATGGGAGGTTTTACTTTTGTTCCTTATTTACTTAAGGTGGCGCTACAGTCCGTTGTGGAATTGGGCCTCCCCAACCAATAGTCTCCGCCTGTCAGCTCGGTTCCTAGCTAGCTCTCTCCAGTTTTGCAGTCTAAGATGATTGAGGCCTCTTCCACTTGATTACGCCACTTGAGTCACGGTCATCGTCTACTCCTTCGTCCCTCGGGAATGGTGTCGAAGGCTTTCCGAGCTGGAACATTGGTATTGATCCAACAGCGATTATCAAGAGTTACTGTTCGCCTGATGTCGGCACTGGTGTTATTTCCCGTGTTTATACCGGAAGCAAGGTATTTAAACTCCTCTACTACATCTAAGTTATATGCTTCTTACCGAGCTTTCGTCGTTATGTCAATATCTCGGCGTACTCGAGAAGTTGAACATATTTTGGACGGTATTGACGGTGAATGCAGTATCATCTCAAACACGATGTTAAAGAACTCGCATAACAGTGCACCGCCTTGTATGAATCCTTTTTGGCATAGAATGATTCTGGAAGCTCGTTGCTGAAAGTGCAGCGTTCTCCATCGTCGGTCGTTTTGCGCTTGGTAGAATAGACAATAGAGGTAGCTTCATACAGTTCGTCTCTGTAGATGTTGTCAGCCTTAAAATCGATAAAAAATGTTTTAACGAAGCGTTACAGTGAATTAATTTTGTTCAACAATATTCTGTAGCGGACGCACAATTAGAACTGAAAAAGCACAAAAAGCCAACTGCGCTTCGACAAATAATAATCTACTACGATCTGCCCCTGGAAAATGCCGGATACAACAATTGAAGCATCAACGCATGATACTTATTTAGGTGTGATACGATTCACACTCACCATCGACCGAAAAATATATAAGAGGACGTGTTTTTGCAAACAAAAGTCAGTGTCTACTTCGCTTCGATAGAGTAAAAGTCTGAGAGATTTGCTTTCGCATACCACATATATTTGAAGGAAGCCATATTTTTGATCCACTCCATCTGTTTGTATCAAAGGAGATTGCACCTTAACCTTAGCATTTAAAATAGACTCAGTTTATTCAGTAGTAACACTGGCATACAAAGGTTAGGTTAGGTTAAAGTGGCTGCGGATTAAGGATCCACACACTTATGCCAGAAGAAAAGGCCCATTGTGATACCACATGAATCTAGGGAATTACTTCTTACTAGTCAAACCAATTTTGAGCTTTTTATAAAGCGAAGAAGATATTTAATATCCTTGTTAGCTAGTTCACTGGGATTATCGTAAAAATATTCTCCCAGATGCAGTTTGCGTCTAAGGAAAAGAGCAGGGCATGTGCAGAGAAGGTGAGAGATTGTTTCCTCTTCTTTTTCGTCCATACAGATCCTGCAGAAGTTATTTGAGGCCACTCCTAGTCGTATTGCGTGTCTGTCTGTAAGAAAAAGTGGCCCTTGAGGACACCTATTAGGGGATTAATATGAGATCTGCTTTGAGCACTTTAAGTCAAGTGACGACCATACGAGTTTTGTGGCTGCGCATGGTGGTAAATTATACCACTAAGAGCTTGTTATCGTTAGGGCTGTTTCTTTTAGCATAAGCTTACATGTAGTTATTGGTATACCTATCTTTTCCCTTTCAGTTGAGATAGGTATGACGGTTCCATTTAGTGGCCCGGCACTCAAAAGAGTTGAGCATTAAATTGCTGCCGTTTGAGGGTTGGTTGGGACACCGTCAAAAGATTTTATTTCAGCCTGACTGTCAGAGAAGATGCGGATATCACAAGATGATATCACGTTTTCTCTTAGCCAGGATAGAAATTCTTTGATCGCTTATATTAAGCTTTTCTGAGTACACACCACTACCAAAAACATCATTTGTTTTGGATCCATCTGTATAAAAATGAATACTCCTGTCTTCCACGAATTTTTTTTTTCTTCCCATTCGGCTCTGGATGGAATGGGAACCTGGAAGTTTTTCTCAAATTGGGTTTTTTGAATGGTGAAGTCTATGTACTTTGGTATAGAAGAAGAAGTTCAAAATGATGGTGTACATAAAAGCATACATAAAAACGAACGATTTATTCACGAGGTGAGCGGCGATTATCCAGAGACCGAACCAAGGCCGGGAAGCAGTTTGTTGTTGGTGTGGCACTATAAGGTGAATTGTTGTAAAATAAACTAATCTGAAACTCTGTTAGATTTGTTGTTTTATTTGGTTTGAGTCTTCAACTAGACGTAAGGTGCTTAGTCGAGAACACTCTGGACAGACTGAGCATACCTCAGTCTTAGAAAAGAAGCATCATAAGTTCATAGCTTTTTTCCAGGGTCTGCCGCAAAGTGAGAATTCTGTCGATGGTCGATTTCTTGGTCCGAAGCTTTACTTGTAAGGACTAATGAGTTTGTTGATGAAAGGCTTCAGACGTTTACATATTATTACGACAGAGAGAGTCTTATAGACGATGTTAAGGAGGCTGATGCCTCTGTAGTTGGCGCAGTGAAGAGGATCTCCCTTCTTCAGGATCAGGCAAACAAGGCCTAAAAGTTGAATTTTGTTGCACCTCTTTTAGCGGTTTTACCAGGTACATAACTTAAATGGTGGGCTTCTGGTCAATTATTGGTGTTATTACATTCCACATTTTCAATTATGAAAGGTCTGTTTAGTTCTAGGTCTAGTATGAAAAACACAAGTTCATTTCAAAATAAAGAAGAAATTCTGCCAAAGCCTCATTATTGATCTCCGCTGGCATTTCCATATCGCTTTGAAAAGTACAGCTTAGTGCTTGAAGACATAAATCAATTGTCTTTTATCTAGCCACCACAGCTTCTTCACAAAGTCGTAAGATTCGGGGCTTAATGTTCATTGACTTTAAGCTTTTAAGAAGTTAAACCGCTCGACTAAAATATTATGAGAATGTCAAGTTGTCATAAACATTTATACACAGCTAAACGTTAAGAACTTATAGCAATAGATATTATGCAATAGCAAAATAGAATAATAGAAAAACTTTTCACTGACTAGCAAATTGACAAAGCCAACTAAACAGACAAACAAAAAAATAACACTTAACGCATGTCGCCTTTCAAATGCATTTGACCAATAACAAAAACAACAGTAACAACTTTTCAAAACAACCCTTCCAGCGAATTGGAAGGTAAAATTAAATTAAAAAAGTTCACCAAACAGTGCTTTGAATATTTATGCTTTTAAGAATTCTTTTTTTTCTTGCATCTAAAAGCCCTGCAGTCGATTTTATTTAAGTTATTTTATTCCGTTAGAATCGGTTATATTTTAATTAATGTCCACACAATTTTGATTTTTCTTTTTATACAATCGCAATTTGCTTTAACTATATAACAAACAAAGTTTTTAAACAAAATATTATTGTATAACAAATATTATATCAAGTGTCAAAAGTGTTCAAAATAACTTTTTAGTTAAGAAAGTCAAAATATCGGCCACATAATATCTGCATTTGATTTCTACTCAGTGTGGCAACAAAAAAGAATTACAAAAAATCAAAATATGGTTTGGCCTTAAGTTAAATAGTGTTCCAACTAAGTGGAAAAAAAACAAAACCTATTACTAGCCATCTAAAATGTATGCAAGAGTCGGCGGATCCGGAGACACAAAATCTCCAGCGGAAATACGAAAAAAGAAGAAGGATAGAGCAAAGTTAGTAATATTTTCTGTCAACAGTAGTACAATGTTTTTTGCTTGCTGTGTATTACGTAATATTATTTATAAATTATGCAACAAGGAAAATGTTAATGTGACAAACCACAATGATTGGGGCTAGACATTCGGTGCTAGTTTGAGCTTTCTTTGACAGAGTACTTTGCATACACGTGTTGAGTGCTTATTAAATCGCATTAGAAAAGAGAAGGAAATCAAGTTCAAGACCAATTTAATCAGGAAATCGGCATAAAAATAAATCAACAAGGGTGTGTCAAAAATGTACGTTCAAAATTAGCGGTTATTATAATTTAACTGACTGAATGAAGCTCAGTGACTTGTCAAATGAAAAAATACAAAACCATGTGTTTTTAAAAGAAATTAGAATATCCCAAACATAAAATGATTTGGTTCTGATAGTGTAAAAAGCTGAAGATAACGAGCTGGTTGCGAAGAATCGAGAATAACATTTAAAATATGATTCGGTCTTTGTTTTTGGAATCAGTTAATGTTTTTCTTATTTTCACCAAAATTTGATTCACTTTGTTGATTCTAACAAGACTACCTAACCTGCGTATAAGCTCCCCAAGTCACTGTGCAATGGACAGACATGCCTCTTAGCTCGTCGCGTCTTCTCAGTTCTCCAAGGACTTGTGTGGAATGTGTTCATAAAAATGAAGAAAAGGAAGAAATAACGCATTAATATCTATCTGCGCCTGTCAGGTACCAGCAAACAGAACCTGGGTTACTTCTTTTTCAATGATATTTTTGATCTCGCTTCTTTTGATATATGACATCTTTTCATTCTTAAGTGTTCATTAAATGTTCCAAGAGAATTAAAGAACGTCAACAAGCTCACACTAGTTGATCTTTCAAAGCACGTTTGAGGTTAACAAGCCTCGGAAAGGAGCCCATCTGGAAGTAACCTTGAACGTTGCGAAGCTCAAAAAGAAGTTTTTTATATAGTGTTCTTGACATCAGTCCGTTTGGCTCGGCATTTCTATGAATTACCATCTTGTAAAAGTATCATGGCGACTGTGGTTTATTTCGATAATTGAAACGAATGGTGCACTAAGAACAACTTTATTTCATATCCTTTTTACATACATAAATGGTGATCTTGCTCCTGCTCATCGGCTTAGAAGGTTCAATTCTCTATTTTCTATTCAAAGAAGAGTAATCGATTATAACTGGAGAGAAAGGAATTAACTAAGTCCAATGAAAAATGTTAAAGTTGCTATTTTGACGTTTCGTTTGAGACATTGCCCTCAATACTTCTTCGCTTTCATCTCGAAGCTCAAGTAGTTGGACTGAACCTCTGGTATTTTTGTTTGACTTTTGCACAGTTATCTAAAACCGTGTTTGCCTTAACGGACGAGTATATGTAGCTATAGCTTAACTTAAACACACTAACGCACAGCGCCTTGAAGTAGAAACATTTTTCCAAAGATGACGTAGCAAAAAGTTTGAAATCGTAAGACGTTAAATTTGTAAGTTTGCACTGTATAGGTTAGGTACTTAAACAGTTTGTGACATTCGCTTCTCAAAACTACTATTTAAATAAAAAAATCATTTTCTTTATATATTTCGACTTGTTGGATTTCAAAGGGCAAGTTTCGGATTCATGAAGAAAATTATCAATTCCACTTCTATTTCGAACATTACAAAATTTCACAACACATTTTCTCACATTTTTTCGTTCTGTAAAATTGTATGATTTTGACTACGAAAGTAAGAACGTTTGACAGGGTAGTATATAATACTCAAGTTTTTCCAATCGAAATATTAATGTGTACATTCCATTTGGCTTAAGCTAATTGATCCAATAAGGAAGTTAACGTATTGTCTCTACGATGTCAACTGCAGCTTAAGTATGGCAATATGAAATGACCTTTTGCTTCCTTAGAAAAATTAAAAAGAAAAGTAAAACAAACAAGAAAAATAATTTCCCTTGTATTTGTGAACCTATTAGTTAAAGAAGTATAGGTATATCGCAAAACTTGAGACAGACAGAATTATTAGTTTGTATTGATTTTGCCATGATTTAATTTAAATGTGTATTAAATCAGTACCTAGTATGGCTTGTGATAATTATTTTTGCATTTGAAATATGGTATTTGTAGGAAATCAAAGCTAAAAATCGTAATTGGGGTGGCTACATAAATTTAAACATTAATTTATCATAAAAGACTTTGTGAATTGGATAATATTTGTGGCACTAGGCATTATTGGAGCATCTTCATTTATTTATCAATCATGGTATTTCCAGTATTTCCGCTTTTTTGTAGTCAATTTGATAAAATCGATTAAAAATGAAAGTAAACAAGTACTGCTATGATCACAGTAGAATCAATACGAAGACAGAATAAGGAACAGAGTTAAATGGTGCATTATTTTTTATAGGAGAGATAAACTAATCAATGAGGCAAATGCTAAAGCAGGAGAAGAAGGGTAAGTAATTTCAGTGTTCGATGATACGATTAAATATTTCATTTTGATAAAAACTAAAGCGAAATGATCAATTACAAGACGTTTTAAAGTAAATATTTTAAGATAATGAATTTTTGGGATGCTTAACTTAATCAAATTTTGCACCAGAGTCCAGAATATTTGCTACTTTTCTAATTCGGAAATCTAGTCAAGAAAAAAAAATCATACTAATCTCAAATTTTCGATAAATTTGTTTTCCAAAGGAAAATTTCGTACGTTGTACCAATCATTGGGCCAATCAGGAGTCTATACCGGACATACAAACAAACAAAAAACAAAAAACGAAATGTGAAGTTAAAACTGACCTCTTTATCAAAACGCAATATATTAACTCATTTTAAAAATTACGGTCCATTAATTTTTCGGTTTCGAAAGTAAAACTCAATAAAACACACACAACGGTACATTTTCAATGAACATTTTATTTCATTATAAGGTTTGTTTTCGAAAAAATTAAGAAAAAAAAAAAAACAAATCCAATCAGAAAAAAAATTCACAAAATAACTTTATTAAGTCAAGTATTTTCGAAAAAATATGTAAAATAAAATATCATCCAAATCAGATCTATTTCTTAAGTTTTTTCTTTGTTTGTCAAAACGACTAGACATTTTTGCGGGGTTGGTGACATTTTCCCAAAGACAAAATCCCCAAACGAAAATCCCCAAACTGAATGTCCAGCAGCGAAATCCCCAAAGAGAGAACCCCCATGGCGAAAATCTCCATGCCAAAATATCCAAAACAAATTACGTTCATGAAGTGAATCATGCGATTAAATCGCGCGATTTAATTGCATGATTCACTACTTGAACATACATTTTTTTGAACGTAGTATTGTAATTAGTTAAGGTTGCACAAAAGGTTACGATAGAATTATCACTTTGTTTTGGTCACAATAAGAAATAGAGTGGCGCGACAGCTCTTGAAGAGCTCACGACTAAGTGGCTTACTCTCATCAACAATTCTCTGAGTGAGTGTGAGAAATTGAGGGGACCTACAATTTAACTCCGATTCCGAACGGCAAAGTTGAGAAGCACATTTTCATGACAGATTGATACTCTTGGAAGTTTTGTCAATTCTTCGCAAGATGCAGTACCCGTGAAAGATGAAATAAAAACTTTTATGGCACAAGTAGGACTCGAACCCACGACGACACGTTCTGCTTTGCAGCCAACGCACCTAACCACTAAGCTACGGGCAACTGCCAGCTATAATTTTCTATTTTATTTTTTGAAAGAAAATGATAGCCATATCCATTTCAAAATATCGTTTTTCCTCCTTCATTTGATTTCAAAACAATAATTTCATCCATAATAGTGGTAGGTTACTTTTTTTATGAAACACAATAGTCTTCAGCTAGGAATACACTTGACAGACTGAAAGTGCATTCATAATTTGTTATCATGTTATAACGGTTGCATGCACATCCCGTGAGAGATATGGTGTAAGAAGATGTACCTAGGATTTGGAGATTTCAAGGAGATTTTGGCAAAATATATATTTTTTTGGGCATTTTTTCCATGGGGATTTTCTTGTGGAGATATTGGCAAGACGGATTATTTTTTTTTGAAGATTTTGTCCCCATGGTGATTTAATTTTTTGGCATTTCGTACGACTCCTATTTTTGCATGCGGTTTTCCGGTTCTGACTGAGAAATATTTTTGAAAAAAAAATAAATTAGTGCTTAATATCATAAAATTTTGAAAAAAATTAGTTCGGAATAAAAAAAATTAATAAAAAATTAAATATTTTGACTTATTTAAATGCAAAATGCAAGAAGCTCTTTTGAACTTTACAAAAATGTATATGACATGCCATCGTGCATAAAGCCGTTGATTGTTTATATTTTTTGAAAAAAGGCTTTCCTTTCTTATTAAATCGCCCCTTCCGGCTATAGCTCCCCCATTCCGGTCGTTGATCACCCTTTATAAACCATAATAAAAATTGTTTATTTAACACTATAAATAATTGTTTCCCCCAAATGAAATATTTCTGACTCCAATGGATGTTTGAAGCCAATTTGACTCTTCCTTACCGTCCCATATCGCTGTCATATTGTATTCATAGAGCCGTCTTAGTACAGTTAATAAGTGAGAGGAGATCCCAAGGCAGCTTTGCTTGTGCCGCTTAAAAATCGACGAAAAATGCGTACGAAATCTGTCTCTTGTCCAGTACTGTGTCCAGTTCAATAGTCCATTTTTGTTACAGTTTAATAAACGAAATACCTCGACAGTTACTAGGGTAATTTACATTACCATTTTTAAATAAGAGAAATTATAATGATTTTTGTGAAAACTTTCGGGAATGTCAACGTGTTAAATATATAGTTTAAAGCAGTTATTAGTTTTTCAAAGAAGAAGAATCCTTCGAAGCGATCAGCTAAAACAGTTATGTTAATTTCAATTTTTTTGACAAACGGAACTCCGTTTATTGATCGGGCGAGTCTCCAAAAAGAACTGCTATTTCTAATCTCTGACAATTTTCGCATAAGAAGACTAATCTGTTAATATTTTCTCTAAAGTTCTCACCTGAACGTTTATCAACAAATTTATGCAGCCATCAAATGCATATATCTCAAAGTAATGTTTGCAAACCTTTTTGACGTTTTTTTACTACTACGCCTGTTTCAAGTATAGTGTTATGATTTCAAGTGCTTTCTTAGATACCACATACCCATACAAAGAAATGATTATGCAGTTTTCAAGAGCATGTTAGTATATGTACGTCTTACATTCAAATTTAAATTTTTAATGTTTGTTTTTGTTTTTGTGTTATTTAACACTGCAGTTAGGCTGCGTCCGTCAATTCCATTTATATATTTTTGAACAACGATAGCAACTTAGAGGTGCTTCCACCAATTGCTTTTTCCGTCAATTCCTTTGTTTTTGGCTGGAGTTATAGCTATTTCACGTGTGCCAAGCCGTTCAAAAATACATAAATGGAATTGACGGACGCAGGCTAACTACAGTGTTAAATAACACAAAAACAAACTATAACAAATAAACTAACTAGTGTCAAAACTTTCAATAATCTAACCCTTGGTGTTCACAACGAATTGTTGTGACACAAAGATAGGAAATTAGAAAAAATTAAAGCGGAACAAAAAAGCACACTTTGAGGAGCTTGTAAAAATGCATGTCTATTCATTGCAAATGATAAACATTACAAACTCTTCAATGGGAAACCAAAAATCAGTGGAGTTGTTAGCGCAATGCGTAGTGCATTGGCTTCACAACTAGCTGGTCTAGGTTCAAATCCCAAAGTGAACTCAAAAAGTTTTTCGATGAATATGAAAAATAACTAGACAGTAGACAGCACCACTAATAAAAAAGTCTGATGATGGGCTTGGCACCCGTGAAATAGCTATAACTCCAGCCAAACACAAAGGAATTGACGGAAAAAGCCATTGGTGGAAGCACCTCTAAGTTGCTATCGTTGTTCAAAAATACATAAATTAAATTTTTAATATTGATCCGTTTTGGAGATACAGAATTTTGAAGAAATGTTTTTTTAAAACCCAAAAAAAGTTTTTGAAATTTTTTTGAAAAAAATATATTATTTGGCCAATATATACGCACTCCCCAAAAGATAAATACGCTGATCGCTACTGTTTTTCGAGAGAATCTTATAACAAAAAAAAGGTTCTATGAGAAGTACCGTTTTACCGGCAATACAAAAATAATTTGTTTACATTAAAACACCAGTATTCCGAAAAAACAATTACTAGGATGTTTAAAAAAATCGTAGAAGCCGTTTTTGAGAAAATTAAAACTTTTGGTTTTTGGCTGAAATAATTATATGGTGGCTCCCCTAAATTTGGATCTTTAAGAAAAAATAGAAAAATGACGCGAATTTTCTCGAACTGAAGTCAATTGGACCAGGGGTTAATGCTGTAGGTGCGTTTACAGGGAGACAGACGGACGGAATAGCCAGACCCACTTCTTTCGACTTCTCTATCATTGTAATGTCATATTTGATCGAAATCTCAGCTTTGTTTACGAATTCAATACTTGCCTTTTATTTTATATACCGCAAGTAAATGAATAAAAGATATGTTCAACTGTGGTCAGTGCCAGAAAAATTAAAAGACACTTACAACTCAGAAGAGCAAAGTCTGATTGTATCAGCAGTTTAGTTTCGTTAAATTAATCATTTTTAATGTGTCTTCTGTTCAAATATCTGATAAAAACCTGCTGATATAGACTAAAAAATGTCCAACCACCGCATTGTTCCACATTCACTTGGCACTTACTTTCCCATTTGTTTTTACCGAATTAATTTATTGTAGCCAATAAAAATCCACATTCTTAATTTATGATCCTCATCTTCATTGAATTGTTGATGATCCAAAAGTGTCTATGTCTATACTTTGCCGCAGGTAACTTGGAATATGCTTTTTCCAAACACATTCCTCCTAACCAATAAAATTGTATTTCCTAAAACGAAAAAAAAACAACGCCATAAAAACAGACGAACACCACCCCCTTTCAACTTTTTATTTATTCTCAAGAACGAACGAAATAACTTTGATTGCCATATAAACTATTCCCATAACATAACTACTCAACTCATACCTAATCCTTTAGCACGGATCAATTGTTCAAGGTCATTATAGTACAAAAATCCTTATACTTAATACACAATTCAAACGAATTAGTCAGCCGGCTCCAAAATATTAGCATATTCTTCAACAGAAAACACGAATACCATATTCCATACCTTTTTGCTGTTTTACGCCATTAACTATAGCAAACCAAAGCATTGGTAGTTGGAGGCAAAAAAAAAATCTGTTTTGGTTTCCTAGAAACAGAAAAATTTGATGTTTGTGCAAAATGAAGGTAAATTGGTAAAGAAGGTTTTTTTACGTGCCTCGCAAACAACTAAATTGAATTTTCTTGCAATTGAGTCAGAGCAGCAACTTGCATCTTGAGATGAAAACTCAAACTCGCCTGGGAATGGGAAAATCTACCTACCAACAGACTATTCTCAAGATGGTTATTTTTCTTGACAGCCGACAGAATCAAATCACATCGCATCTCTCATGCCCATCGTCATCGTGGCTTACTCATCTTCATTCCTTGCGCGTCTTCACTTGTGTTGTGTGTTTTCTGTTCCAGTGGAAAACTACTATACTGCAGCTTTTCTTCTTTAAGGACTTTTTCCCAGTTCGTGTCCTATTTCATTAGCTTAGTTAGAGGTTTGCTTTTCTTTTGGTTAGTCTGTGTCTGGGTGTGTGTGTGTGTGTTTGAGAGTGATAAAAAATGTGGAGGTCAGAAGCCTGTTCAACTTATCGATGTCCTTGTGTTTTTAAGGGGATATGAGAAAAAATACCAACAGAAAACAGTGTTTCGTTTGTTTGCTCCATGGACTCGGTTCTATCGAAAAATAAAGGATGAATCATTGTGGGAACACCAAAACACTGCGGGCTTATACTATGGTGACCATCTCAATTTTACTGGTTTTTGTCAGCGACAGTCGATATTTCCTCTTCCAAGCATAAACAACATCTAAGAAAATAGAAAAATTACAAGAAAAATTGAAATAGGTACATTTTAAATAGTTAAACGAAAGTTGCCCGTAGCTTAGTGCTTAGGTGCTTTGGCTGCTAAGCAGAACTTCGTAGGTTGGAGTCCTACTCGTGCCCATAAAGTTTTTATTTCATCTTACACGGATACTGCCTTTTGCGAAGAATTGACAAAACTTCCAAGAGTATCAATCTGTCATGAAAAAGTGCTTCTCAACTTTGCCGTTCGGAATCGGCGTTAAATTGTAGGTCCCCTCAATTCTTCACACGCACTCAGAGGATTGTTGATGAGAGTAAGCCACTTAGGCCTTGGCTCTTCAAGAGCTGTCGCGCCCCTTTATTTATTTTTATTTATTTAAATGAAACAATTCAAATTTTATTTAAAAAAGTACAAGAATACTTAAAGAATAATAAACATTTAAATAAAATCAAAATTATTCATATTTAAAGTTTATCTTTAAATGAGATAAAAACAAAATTAAAAAATGCTTGAATAATATTAAAATAAACATTTGGTACATGCCTTAAAGTTAAAAAAGTTAATTAACAAACATTTATTTACACAATAATGCATTTTTATTGCGAGGAGAACATCAATGTCCATAGCTTTTTGAATTTTAAAGAAATGTTTTCAAATGTGCTTGTGCTCGCCCTTTGACATGGTCACCCTAACATTGTGTCTATTTGTTTAATTTATTCAAAACAAAAAACAAGCTGTTTAATTTGGGAAGGTAAAAAATTATTATCACCATGGAATGACAAATAAAAAAAAAATTACACACATGACAGACACAATTGTGAATTTTTTTATTCGCATGTCCCATCGACCTACCGACCGCACATGTACAGTTTAGCACGGCACACCAGAGCAACCGCAACCGGAAACAACACCCGGATCATTATCATTGCTAAAAACTAGCATAATAGTACCTTCACCAAAATATCTACAGAGAGCAAACCCCGAAAATATTATTCCATTATTCCCTTCCTCTGTTCTTCACAAAACACACAAACATAAATCCCATCAACAACGTCCTTGTTGTTGTCGTCGTCGTCGGTCGTCGTCGTCGTCATCATCATCGTCATCGTTGCCATCTACCATGAAAATCGAAACCATACCATAACACTCATACAGCTTAATAATAAAGGAAAGAAACGCTGCTGTGTGTACACATCAGGACACGATTTCAAAAACTACACTCTTTCATCCTGTGCCGACTGCTCTACGACTAGCAAAGTTATACCTACCAAACCAACCAGCAGCAGCAGAACCAGCAGCAACCACGACACTACGAACAGTACAAGAACAAAACACAAACCCCAGCAAGAGGACAAAAGCAAAAAACAAGAAGAAGAAGAAGAAAAAAAAATAAACTTCAAAAACTACTACTACTAAAAAAAATGAAAAAAATAGGATATGGGTATATTTCGAATTCGGTTGCTCCACTTGACTAACGATATTTCAGTTAGTTAGTTGATGGTTACGAAACGTCGTTACAAGTAACCCCAAAGACCGTTAAATGTAGAAATTTTTCAAAAAAAAAAAAAAAAATACGAAACGAAAAAACGACAAATAAAAAAAAAAAATTGCGAATGACAGTTGTTTGAAGGTGATGGTGGCGATGTGTCAAGTGAATATGTGTGTTCTTCAAATGAATTCAAAATGAACTCTCTGTTCTATCAGTGCGTGCAGCAAAAAGTGCAAGTGATTTTTGAAAAATACAGAAATTGAGTCATGAATAAAATTCTCATAAAAATTTTAATTTAAAATCTAGTTAAATTTACAAAATGACATCGGTGCACCAGAACCAATTTTTAACGGATGCTGGAATTAAGTTTAAATATTTGAAAATTTAACTGTTGATGGCGCGCATCCACATTATTTTTGGTCATAAAATTTTGTAACGACAAATCTTCCTTCAAATATGAGTCATACTCCCCCAAAGTGATGAATTTAACGGTTTTTGAATGTTTGCTATGTCGAAATATACATTTCAATAGCCTGTGATTGAAAAACATTTTACAAACAAAAAAACACAATTTGCTTTTTGAAAACGGTTTTTTTTCTAAAAAATTTTAGTGCACAATGAAAGATAACAACAACAAACAATGAAATTTCTTACACCTTTTATGATATTGCAACATTTGCTTGCGCGCTTTTGATATTCCAATGCCTTTTTTTGAAATAAATATTTGTTTAAAAATTAAAATTAATGCTTAGTAATAAAATATACTCGCTTAATAGTGTTCAAAAAAAAATTTAATCGAAAATACTGTGATAAATTAGTGGCTTTCCAGAATTTTTGGAACAATATTTTTGTTTTTGCTAAACAAAACCATACGTTTAAGAAAAATAGTTATAAAAATTATGAAAAATGGGCGCCCCTGGTTGTGGAACATGTGAATGCTGCAGCAGTTGCACGTCAACAACAGCAAATAGTCAAAGACAGGCGCGCCAACAGCAACATGCAACCAATGCTGACCAACAGAATAATAATAATGCTGATGCTGTTCCCCAACATATCCCAGCTCAACCACCATCACAGCAGCAACAACAACAACAACAACAACTAAATCAACCACTAGCACAACAACAACAACAACAGCAACGTGAATCAAATTTGCTAAATAACAACCATATCTATGTGAATCCGAATTCATATGACCTCAACACTAACATTACCACTACCACCAATATACCGATTATCATAGACGAAAATCAGTTAAACAATAATCACCTTAGCCGTCAATTGACTTCGACCACCTTGAATACCCTCAATACATATCTATTCCCTTGTGAAAAAGGGGCCAGGAATGCTAGCATTGCAACAGACCTTGACAGCAATTTTAGCCAATATGACGATTGGGCTGGCGGTGGTGCTGGTGCTGAACGTGGTAGTGGCAACGAAAATGGCCGTGCAAATGAAAAGAAGAGACGCAGACTATTTGGCACCAGCATTGGTGGTCGAAAGAAAGGTGGCACAACGGCGGCGGCGGCAGGAGCTGCCGCTACAACGGGTAAGCAAAGTACGATTAAGGAACAAGCCCCGAAAGAGAAAAAGGCGGCAAAAAAGTCATCAGGACCACCGCCTGGTATGCGAAACCAAGGAGGTGCTGGAGGTGGTGGTGGCAAACAGTTGGACGATCCTTTGATGCAGCGACCCAGGCGGCATAAGTCATCATCCAAGAAAAAGGATTCCATGGAAAAGTATACAAACAAATACATTTTCTTATTACATTCCTTTGCAAAGCTTAAATTCTTTCAATTTAAAACACAAATATTTTTCTATACTTGTGCCTTGTGCGTGAAATCCTTTAATTTCCATGCTTTAAGGCTAGTTACCACAACGAGAACCCACTCTGTTTTTTTCTTTATTTTTGCATAATTTAACGTGTGTATACGGAGGCGTTTCGCACTGGTCGTAACTGACGTAGAATCGATAAAATTTCAATCTAATAATAGTTACAGACATGAAGACGCCAAGGCACCGATTTATTATCCTTTTTAGCATTTGATTTCTCGAACATGTGTAATACGCACTCTAATATTTTCCTTCTCATGAGTTTGTGTGTGTAAGAATATGGAAAAGTTTGTGTTAAGTTTTTGGAAGATTTATGTCTGTATTATTCTTGTAAGAAGTCATGGGCTGATTGATGGTTCTTGCGCCTTTGAACAAAACAAAACATGGTTATATTTTAAATTTGAAAGTTACAATAGTCCTTGAAATACATTGTTATCTCTTCAAGCAAATATTAAAACTATATTACTCACTGTCATTTGATAAGATGGGGTATTTCTATCATGCATACTGATTATTCGTTTTCATTTTAAACACAATTCCCTATCAAAATTTTGATGAAGCAATGCGATTGTTTTAAAATGCCTTTCTTTTCTAAGGGTATACAGGTAGGACATATAGTAAAAACAATATCATTAAAAGGTGTCCTTGGAAAAATTCAAAGCAATTCTTCTGAGCTAATTTTTAATGTCTTTTTGAAAAGTTCGGGCTTTTACTTTATTAATGCTTATCTAATGCGTCAATAGTTCGGTAATCATTCGGGTAAATACAGTCTTTAACACTCTTTTTTCTTAAACACAAGAAAAAAATTCTAACAGAGTGAAAGCTGTTAAATCCATAGATTTGGATCATAAGCTACACTTGCAGTCGTAGCAACAATATATTTGAGTGCATTAACGGGATTCATTCAACTGATATTATTACATTTTGAATGACAGCTATGTTCAAAAGATTTCATCAAATGCCAGAATAAAAAGAATGACCTTTTATTTAGATGAGAGCATTGTGTTTAGATTTTTAAGGATGTAAGGCCATGTTTATATGATTACTGGAAATGCTTCATGATGTTTAGTCGCAGTTTATACTCATCGGATCCCAACGTTCTGTATGAAGGAAAACACTAAACAGCAGTAATAATGTGCCGAAACTGTTTATTATTTTCTTGAAGTAATTATTCTTTAATACAATCTTACATGAACTAAATTTTATAATTCTTCTCTTGAAGCTGGTTCGTCGGGCTTACACTTTTCTGGTTATAGCGTAAAGCTAGTTCGTCGGGTTAACACTTCTCGCGCTATTGCGTAAGGCTATCCTGTCCGGCGATTTGGTATAGGTCTGGGAACGTAGATATGTAGTAGCGTGATGAGAAAAGTGGTATTCGGTAACTCTGGTGAAAAAAGTGGCTCCTTTTAGCACTAGGCAATCTGCAGGTACTAGTACGGTAACTGGTGGCAAGCGAAACAACAGAATTCATGACCCCTGGTAGAACTGAGTTTAGTTTTCTAGTTGTAGTGAGTTTCTTCATGACTAGGTATCAGTATAGTCTTTCACCACGGCGGCGACGGCGGACTGTTTAATATATAACAGTGAACTTTTTCATCACAACGGGCTGTGTTTTTCGTAGCTTAGTGTAGGCTGCCTTATGTTTTTTCGGGTGCCGTGCTGACTGAGTGTGAATTGTATTTTACAAACAGCAAAATTGTGTGTGATTGAGCAAAAAATCGTGTCGGCTGTTGTTGTTGATGAAGAACAGGGGCGATGACGCTGGTGGCTGGCGGCTTTGTTAAAATCTTGATGCCATCAATTAGTGAGCGAGTCAAATACGGTTTTCGCAAGTCAATTTTTCAAGTAGTAGCTTATCTTTAGAAGTTCGAATATTTCAAGGTAAAGCTAGTAAAACTCGTATAAATAAAGGTTATCAAGTTAGAAGGGAGTTAAAATGACTGAAGCTGCTGCCTTTAAAAAAAGTAATGTCAAGAGAATTTAGCCTTTGATTTTATTGATTTGTAGTATAATTTGTTTCCTCATATAAATGTTTTTCTTACTCAAAATGTTGGCATGAGAGTCTTAATATTTCTGTTTAAAGACAACGTTTTCTGGCGTGAAACACATGAATTGTTACAAAAACTCAACTTTTAAAATGACATCAGTAGGTGTTTATTTGTTTCACTTTTGAATGTTTCTATCCGTCTGTAGCCCTGACTTCGATATTTCTCAGATTGTATGATTTTTGTTCTTAAAATTGATTAAAACACGATCTGCTGCCACTGTCATACAATATCAATTGAATGGAAAATACGATGTTACTAATATTGGGAAAATGTATGATTCTGTCAGAAATTTTTATTAAAAATAATAAGATAAAAATAAAATTTAAAAGTTTGTGTTAACTCACAAAAATATCTTATATAAAAGGTTTTTCAATTAGCGCGGGTACATTTAGGCGCCCCTTGGCGGCCATTTTGTTTATGCCAAATCATCACAGCAAGTTACAAGATTGAACAGCACGTTCAAATGATAAGACTTTATTTTCAAAATGAGTGTTCGTTAAGTTAAGGCAAACGTTGCGCCCATTGCGCCAATTTTACGCGTGGTGACACTTCACAGTCGACTCTTCAACGTTTGGTTACCAAATTTGAGACGACCGGTTCAGTAAATAATCAGCAAACACCCGCACGTTCAAGGAACGCGAGATCGGCCGAGAACATCGCCACGGTCCGTAAAAAAGTGTACAACAGTCTATTCCTCGCCGTACACAAGAACTCGGCTTTTCTCTGACTTAAAGTTGGCGAATTTTGCGTCGGGACTTAGGCCTTCACCCGTACAAGATCCAACTGACCCAGGAGCTCAAAGTTCTGACCATATAGACATCGCCGCTTGTACGCTGACTGGGCTTCGAATCACATCTACCCGCCCTACCCTTTATATAAAAGAAAGTCTGTGTTAGTTACACTATTTTTAGCTCAAGAATAGCTGAACTGATTTGGCTGAAAACTGGTGGAAAGGAAACTAAAAACAGGAATCAGCTACAGGACACTTTTAACTCTACCAGCTGACCCGGTAAATATTCTTTAAAAAGGCGGAACGTATATGGCTCAAAATCAATGGGGAGGTAGCTTAGAACCAGAAAACATCTAAAGGATAGATTTTATCATACTGGCTGATCCAGTTAACATTGTTTTGGCAAACAAATGATTTCTAGGGTACAAAATAATAACTAGCTCATTGTAAGTGTGAAGACGTGTTATAAAAGTGATAGAGGCAAGATGTGCTGTGAATGATGTAAAAATAATAATACTCCAAACAGTGGCTTTTTAACTTATTTTGTTTTCAACGTTAAAGTTGTAACCAAAAACAAACTGACGAATAATATCAATCCCTTAGTGCTACAGCGTGTACGCTATTTTTCGTTTGTCCATCATTAGTTAAAAAAACCAATTATAGAGTTTAACCTCTCACAAACATGCTACTAATAACGGTTTGTGTGCTCAAATCTAAGCCAAACCTGGACATAATTTGAAGTTAGGACTTACTGCAAATAACAGTCTAAGACGTTTTAATAAAATTGGCATGTCTGAATGGTGGTGCTGGTATATATCTATTATCTATAAATGCTGATCCAGCAAACGCTGTTTTGATAAAAAAAACATTCAATATTAAATAAACAACAATATGCAGCAGTAATATAGACCGCACTTTATATATTTTCTTATGATTTCAAAGAAAAATCATGTAAATCAATAATAATATTTATTTGGCGAAATAGCGTTTGCTGGGTTAGCTAGTTAAGCAATAAAAACATGTACTTAAAAAAATTAAAATTGAAATATCTACCTCAAAAGCACATTTTATCTGAAAAACAAAAATAATGCCATAACATTTGTTAACAAATTGTTGATTTTTTTTTAATTCCTTAGAGCGTTTCTTTAACTAATTTCTTATATATCTATACATTTTTCAAAAATGTCTTAAAATAAGTCTGGGTACGCAGTATTTAAGAACATGTTAATATACGTATTATGTGTGAATTCCAATTTTTAAATTTTGATCTGTTTTCGAGACACAGAGTTTTGGAAAAAAACGTTTACAAATATTTTTAAAAAATCAAAAAAATATTTTTTAAATTCTTTTGAACATAAAATTTATTATTTAAGCAATATATACGTTCTATTGAAACAAAAATACGCTGATCAGACTATTATTTTTTGAAAAATACTTATATCACAAAAACAGTTATATAAGAAGTAACGTTTTGGACCAATAGGTACTAAATAATTTTTTACATTAAAAACACCAGTGTTCTGAAAACAAAACAAAAATACGAGGATGTTTTAACAATATCGTAAGAGCTGTTTTTGAGAAAATTTAAACTTTTGTTTTTTGGCTGAAAATTGCAATTTTGCTCAAACCTCTAATTTTCAAGTGTGAAGGCAATCGGACCAATCAATGGTTACGACGCTAGTTGGTCACATCCATGGAAAAATATGTTTCTAATGCCATCAGAATAGCTCGGTTTTTTTCAGCACTGTTGCACTTAATTGCAAATAAGAAACTCAAAAAAAAAATAGGATATTATGCCGCTTAATTTAAGCCGATGCCTTTTTGATCGTCTATAATTTCTTAAATCAGAACATTTTGGAATACAAGCACTAAAACATTTAGAGAAATTAATAAGACCTTAACATTGAATAGGATTACACTAATCTATATCTTCAAGTTCCCCTGATTATATTATACATCACCATTTATATTGCTCATGATGTTATTTATTTTTAACCAATGTAGGACCATTTGTTTCCAGCCCGTAACTAACCCGCCCATTCAACCTCAACAGATAATTAGATATGAGTTTAAACCAGTGCGTGATTGAGCACTATTTATATCAAGGATAAATATGCCTTATACACTATTGGTGTGTTTCGCCATTAACTAAACAGTTTTTGTGCTTTAACAACAAAAAGAAATATTCAAATATGAAAAAATGTGTGCAAATTAACCAAACGCCTACTTACACAAGTACACCAGTATTTGCGTGTCGTTATGTGTGTCAATGTCATATTTTATTTCTTATATAATGTGTAAGTACCTATAGATGTATGTTCGTATAGAGATATTTTTTAATTGTAGTGAAGTCCTTTCGCTTTAATAATTTATTCATGTTTCGTGCTAATAGTTTACGAGATCATATGGGCGATGTATGTTCATGTGGATAAAAATTCAATTTCAATATGCAGTCAAACTTTCTTTGTCTGTATATGAAACGGTGAAGCTGACGCGACGTGCGGTGAGTTTATCACAGACTTCATTACTCAATGTGATTGTTCAGATATATAACTTTGTACATATATTCAAATATATAGGTATGAATGCAAAGGGGGGCAATTTGAAATAATCGCTTGATGAATTTTTTAAGTGAAGGTCCTTTGTGACGTTATGTTTGTATGAGTACAGGTTCGATAGATCTAACCACTGCTGCACTGAATGTTCTTTGAGCAAAATTAATTTTATTCAGGTGAAGGAGAAAACTTTCAAATTATATTTGCTATTGGTTTTCAATGACGAAATAGAGCGGAACAGATGATTCACTTTATCACTTAAGGACTCTTGAAATGGATAGAACTTGGAATTGGTGTTTTTGAATGCAAATTTGAAGGAATTGCAGCACAATGTAAAAGTTTTTAGTATTAATTGGCAAAGATTTTCTTTTTTGATTCACATCAGTTTCATCTACAGAAGGGCCTTGTGACAAGTTTTCCATATTTCATACGAGAAGTGAGTTTCGAAAAAAATCACAAACAAAAAAAAGGATATCCCAAGAGAAAATTATTATTGCCAATTAACTGCATTTGTTACCTAAAGATAGCGGCTCAAAAGACCGGCTATGATTGTCGAAATGCAAATACTGATAATCAAATAGATATAGGTTTCCTCTTGAGCAATTCCACTATGCCATTTTGACATAGTCACAGAATTATTACTATGTCAGTGCCTGGCGGATGAAGTTATTCATTCATATGCGTCACTACTACAATCCCGTCAAACTCTCCTTCAACAAGTTATTGTTCCAATCCCATTCGTTGGCTAGCGCTATCCAATTTTTCACCCCAAGAATTCGGGAATTTTATTCTATGCTATCCTTCCAGAGACAATTTGGTCTTCTATCATGAATAATTGTACCGTAAAAAATTTCCTGGCCGGTTCCTCATCGATGATATGAGCTAGGTGTCCAGCCCTCCTGAAGGTAGCAACTAGCAAGCTTATTTTTGTCATGACGACGGTCAGATTTGATATACATAGTTCGTAAATCATGATTATATCGCCTCCAGATCCAGAATCAACCTATCTCAAGAACGGGGCCGACTATTCTCCGTCATATTTTTCCATCAGAAGTGGCTTAGGGTTCAGGTTGCCTTTGGCTAAGCACCCAAGTCTCGGATCGGTAGACGAGTAGATACTGGTAAGATTCACCTTATAGAGCAGCAGTTTCGAAGTAGTTGTAAGATTTTTGGATTAAAAGAGCCTTGAAACACTAAAAGTTCTGGCTTATGAGAACGCGTATTTTTTTCCATGTTTTATCTGTATCTGGGAAACATCCCCAAGTTCTCTCGGAACTCCTAAAAAATGCCTTAAATAGGCTAACAAATTGGGCTAAGCAATGTGGCTTGGACGTCAATCCACACAAAACAGAACTTGTACTCTTTTCGAAAAGGTACAAAATTCCTCAAATTAGCCCACCCAAGATTAAAGGAATACCATTAAGCTTTTCCGACCAAGCTAAATATTTAGGCCTCATTTTAGACAAAAAACTAAATTGGAAGGCAAATATTGATGAAAGAGTAAAAAAGGCTACTTGTAAAAAGGCCATAGGATCAAAATGGGGCTTCTTCCCAAAAATAACCCACTGGCTATACACTTCGGTAATCAGACCGATACTCATTTATGGAGTTGTCGTATGGTGGACCGCACTGGACAAGATGGTAAATCTAAATAAGCTCATCAAAGTTCAGCGGTCAGCAGGTATGTGCATCACAGGAGCACTTCGCTCAACACCAACCGCAGTATTGGAAGTGCTTTTAAACCTAACACCTCTCGACATCTTCTCCAAAATGGTGGCAGCCAACTCATGTGTGAGGCTTAGAGCCACCTCTCAATGGAACAGTAACAATACTAGTCATACTATCTATCCCAGATCGCTTAGACTATACCACCACAAAAATGGTATTCGGTAAAAGCTTCCATGTTTCCATCCCTTCAAAATCCTCCTGGGAAGAAGGGAGACCCCTGGAAGACAATGCGGTACACTTCTATACAGACGGTTCAAAGACCGATTACGGAGTTGGAAGTGGTATCTATTCAGAACAACTGAATCTCAGTCTATCATACAGACTTCCCAATCAATGTAGTGTATTCCAGGCAGAAGTAATGGCGATTAAAGAGGCACTATCCTGGCTCAAAGAAAACGTTATATCTTGCAAGGATATACGAATCTTCTCGGACAGCCAAGCCGCTCTCAAATCTCTCGCGTCTGTCTCCATAAACTCTCAAATAGTCCACGATTGTCGATCATCTCTGAATGAGATGACGGAACAGTTTAATATTCACCTCATTTGGGTGCCGGGCCACAGAGACATTCCGGGAAATTGCAAAGCCGACGAGCTCGCCAAAAACGGAACACTTCTGCCCAATGTTAGACAAAAACACAACATAGGAATACCACTCGCTACATGCAAATATCTTCTCAAACAATATGCTCTAGAATCAACCAATGCTAGATGGTCACAGGGTACCACCTGCCTTACACCCAAGCAAATATGGCCAAGCATAGACTTAAAACGGTCAAAAGGCTTGATATCCCTGAGCAGACAAAATATAAGCTCTATAATTGGAGTAATAACAGGACACTGCCTCATAGGTAGACATGCTATGAGGCTAGGGGTCTACACAAATGACTTCTGTAGAAGCTGCATGGACGAGGAGGAAGAGGAAACAGTCCAACACCTTCCATGTACATGTCCAGCACTCTCCATTAGAAGGAATAACTTTCTCGGTAATCCCTTCTTCGATGATACCAGCGAACTGGCGACGATCGACACAAAATGTCTCTCTAACTTCATTAAAAGCACGAATTGGTTTGTTTAAGTTCATTACTCTCCCATGAGTATTTTGTGGTATCACAACGGATCCTTGAGGTCTAAGTGTGTCAACAACAACTAGACAGCCACTACAACCTAACCTAACCTAACCTAACCTATGGAGGGTCATAAGTGCCGACTTCGATTTAAGGATTATTAACCCACTATGGTGGGTCAATAGTCCAAAATAGATTTTACTTCTAATGAGACAAAAGTCCAAATAAAAAAAAATGAAACAACGAATGTTTTTTAAATAATTAGGACCACGTTTTTTATAGTCGTCGGTCGCCAAATGGTGAGAGCAATTCATTTTTCAAAGCTGTTGAGGTTTCCTTTTATTTGGAAAAGCAACCACTTTAAATCCCATAATTCAAAGAAAGATTTTTGCAAGCATTTCAATTATTCATTTTCAGCATCTTTTTGAATTTCGCCTGATGATGAGGCCAATATGAAAAATTCAAGATTAATTTGATCTAGTTGCGAGCGAAGCGAGCAAAGAAAATTTTGCCCAAAAGAGAATCAATTTGGGGTGTGAAAATAAAAAATTCTTTCCGCTTGTGTCCATCCATCTTTCTGATGCAGCTTGTAATGTAATTGAAACAGCTTGGTTATTTTAGTTGATAGATAGTTGCAATAAGATGAAATTGGCTTCAAGTATAGTGTACCTGTAGAATGCCGTACCCTAACAGAACTTTGACATCCCAGAGTGCAGAAGAACGTTTGCATTGGATAATGTTTTCTTAACGTCACATAGACTCAAAGCATGCGGTATATTTCAGCTTTATGCACAGAAAAAACCTTGAAAATGTAATAAACTTATTTTATTGTTTTACAAAATGTTAATATTAATCGCGAAGGTCGGAAACCCTGAATAAGATTTCTGGACAAATGAACCAGCATTGTGGGTCAGTAGTCGAAAAATGAAATTTGGCACTTATCACCCACAATAGTTGGCCATTATTTTTATCTTCTGGAAATGCGGCTTTATTTCCATGTAAAATGTGGCCTTTTTTCCACAACTCAATTGAAATAAGGCCTTTCGGGTGTTATTTCGATTTCTTCATGCAAATAAAGCCGCATTTAAGGTGGGGCCTTATTTCGTAAGGCGTTATTTCGTGTCACCGTAATCGCCTGCCAATAAAGACCCAATAGGATTGGAATATCACACAACTTCCAAGTTCCAACTTCGAACTTTTGTTCCTTTACCTTAACAATTCTTCTTCCTCTGTTAACGTTTTCTGAAGACGGAGCCATCATGTACTTTTGCACAAAGTGTGTCATCTGGATATAGTAGACTGGGTAACGAAACTACCTCTAGTAGCCAAAAAAGAAGGCTTTTTAAAACTAAGTCCGACGCGCATTCCTGTCTATCCATCATTTGTCCATCCCTTTGAAATTCTTACAGCCATATTAATTGAAAACGCCTATTCCACTCTTATTCCACAGGTAAACTAATCCATAGAAAATTTCTCATTAATGATTAATACTAATATTCCCAGAATAGTTAAGTGACGTTTACCAAAAATTCGTTTTGCATTTTTTTTGTTGTATTTCGTAAATGCTTTATGGCGCCCTTTAATGAGCTGATAGCGAAGTATTTTCTTTTACTTGTTTCATTCCTTCGCTTAACTATGTCAACGTCAGTTAAAAGAAGATTTTTTATTTTATCAAAAGCATTTTTCACTAAGTCAACAAAATAAGGGTTAATCCTTCGCTATTCAGTGTTTATTTATCTGGCAATTAGAATTCAAATTTTGAGCTCAACTTTTTTGCACATCACTGTAAATAATAACATATTTCTCCAATAGAAGAAAAGAAAGACTCCTTGGCAAAAGAAACAAAAAGAAAAATGCCTAATGTAAGAAAATTCTTTTTCCATTTTCGCTATTTCAAGAAGGTCACATTTAGTGAATTATTATAAATCAAGGTTTCAATTTCGTTTCAAGTCAAATGGGTTAAGTTTTCGGCGCAATGCATGACCTTATTGTATGTACAATGCCAACAGCACGTGGAGGCAATAATTGATGGAGGTAAAACTCTATTTGAAGTTCTATGCCAACAATTTTTGTTCATTTTTTGTGGTTTGAAGTTTTTATTTTTTCATTCTGGTTTGTTTTTTGTTCAAGAATGGTAATGGAATTCCATTCGACAAGCTCTATTATGCCAACATTGAAAGGATAGCAAGGTCTTAAATTATAGGCACCTACAGTAGCCAGGTAAATGTGCGTTAATCGATAAGCGATTTTTTGGGAGGCTAAAATTTATTCAGTCACGCGATCTTGTTCTTAAAAAACCAGAAACACAAAAAATGGGCAAAAAATATGGAATCGAATAATATAATTTGCTTGTATAGCTAACAAATCTGCTTTGATTTTGATACTTTGTCAAGATTTGGATTAAGAAGGATGGCATTTTTGGTAATTACCAAGGAATTTATTTTATTTGCATGAGAAAATATAGTTTTTGGTAAAACGAGAATTATCAGGAAAAATATTTTAGTCAATTTTTTTTGTTGAGGTTGAGTTTAAGAAGTAGTTAATTTGCATTAGTAAATTGGCGAAGGGATATACGGAACACACACCTGCGGATATTTGTTTCGATTTGTTTCTTACCTTATTTTACCTATTCTATAAAAAAGGAACAATTTTGTATTCGATGTTTCTATAGTTTGTCTGTAGTTTTAGTGGAGACACAGCAAAAACTTTTTGATTTTTCAGATTCAAATTTAAGTTTTTAAAACTCCTGAGAAGTTTTTTGCCTTGTTAATCTACTCAAGTTGGACATAGAATAAGATATTATTCAAAAGAACTTTGTGTGATTTGCATAAACAAGGTGCGTCAAAAAGCAAGCCAGAAGGGTTAGTTTTCTAAAATTTGGGGGGAGAGGAAATAAGGATAACAGAGAATGCAAACAAACGTAGGTACGCCGATTCCGTTGGCGTGTCGGTCAGTTTGTGTATCCCCTAGGACTGGATTAAGTTTTAACCAATAGACTATTAATTTGGAAATAACTTTGTAGTTTTAAACAGTTCGCGTTTTAGGGGGACAAAAATCCAGATATACTTATTTATGCCAAAAACTTGAACCACATATTTAGCTTGATACTGCTTCCCTGCATTATATTTTATCTTCCATTTTAAAAAGTGGATAAAGAGAGTAGGTACCTAGAGAACTTTGAAAGGATGTAACGTAAGTTCGTCTGTTCTGTTGGAAGAATAATCGCGGTAACTGCAAACTGCAACTGCGATGTCAACTGCAAACATGGCAACTTGACGTTATATTTTCAAAAGTAAGAAGATCTGACAGTAAAACATAGAAGATAACGGAGCCTTGAGGAACCCCAAAACTAATATCAAATATAGCAGATCTATGGTATTCTTACATATTTTTGACATGATTATCTGAAAAATTAAACAATTAAAATTTGTTGATATAAGTTCTTCATCCACCGTCATTCGTCATTCATTTCGTTGTTTTAAGTTGGTAGCACTGGCATTTGATATGTGTCAAACTTAACTGACAGACAATGAACACCGATTTTTCGAACAACATTTTCTTTAGCAATGAGGCACATTTCTCACTCGATGAAAACCTAAAAACGATCGAAGAGGTGCATCCAGAAAAAGTGACTTGTGCTTTGCGGTCGAAAGGTGTCATTGGCCCGGTGGACGGTAACAGTCAATTCAGAGCAATATGGTCGAATAATTCCCGATCGATATGTGCGTAAAAGTGGTTTAAAATTGCCTCAAAAGAAACTCCTGACGAGGCCATTTAAATATTGTTTTTCACGGACAAGTGCCCGTGGCGTAGTGGTATGTGCTTTATATGGTACGCAGAAAGTTTTTCTTTCATCTTTCACGCGTACTGCCTCTTGCGAAGAACTGACAAAACCAGAAAAAACTTCCAAGAGTATCAATCTGTCTCTCTACACGAAAGAATAAGAAAATCTACGGTAGCTCTTTTCACCTGCAAGAAAGCCATTGGTAGCAAATGGGGTCCGCAACCCAGAATCACTCACTGGCTATACACATCGTTAATCAGACCGATTTTTCTTTATGGTGTGTCAGTATGGTGGACTGCCTTGGACGTAAAAATGAACTGCGATAAGCTTAGTAAAGTGCAACGCTCAGCATGCCTAAGTATAAGCGGATCACTTCGTACGACCTCTAGACACCCAACTCTATCTAACACCTCTGGATATAATCAGCAAACAAATATCTGCTAGTTCTGCTATTCGCCTGAATGCCTCTTTACAGCGGACTAACAATAACATTGGCCACTCTTTTATTCTTAATTATTTAGAATCAATTCCAAAGCACACAGGCTACACCATTCCTCAACTACAGTTCGATAGAATCTTTCAAACTTCTATCCCTTCCCGATCCTTCTGGGAAAATAAAACATTCCTGGAAGACGAGGCAATCCACTTCTATACAGATGGATCGAAAACTAGTGATGGGGTTGGTGGAGAGGTGTACTCCGAACGACTTAAACGCTTCCAAATCATTGTAGCATGTTTCAGGCAGAACTTTTGGCGATTAAGGTGGTCCTGTCATGGCTCAGAGAAAACGTGGTATCCACATCTGATATCCTGATTTTCTCAGATAGTCAGGCAGCTATAAAATCCCTGGACTATGTCTCTACAAACTCAATTACGGTCTAAAACTGTCGATCGTCTCTAATGGAGATGGCACCTTCACTGGGTGCCGGGCCATAGAGACATTCCAGGAAACTGCAAAGCCGAAGAACTCGCCGAACATGGTACAACATTACCCATTAAACCACAAAAATGGCTTATGTTGGTATACCGCAATCGCTACATGTAAACTTTTGCTAAAACAAGATGCTATTAAGAGAACTAACATCAAGTGGAATAACATAACCACCTGTCAGGCAACGAAAAACATTTGGCCTAATCTGGACTTAAAGAGATCTAGGTGTCTGATATCTCTAAGCAGATTGCATATTAGCTCGTTAATTGGTGTGATTGCTGGACACTGGATTTCTGCAGAAGCTGCATGGATGAGGAGGAGGAGGAAACAGTTCTTCACCTCCTCTGCACCTGTCCTGCTCTTGCTCATAAACGTATGATTCACTTAGGAGAATACTTTTACAATGATCTTAATGTTTCGTAAAGAACTCTAATTGGTTTCATTGAGCTTTCGAAGAAAAGCCTTTTTAGATTCATGTGGTATCACAATGGGCCTTTAATTGGCCTAATGACAGCCACTTTAACCTAACCTAACCTAACAACTTATCAATCTGTCTTGAAAAAGTGTTTCTAAACTTTGCCGTTCGGAATCGGCGTATAGGTTCTCTCAGTTCTTCACACGCATTCAGAGAATTGTTGATGAGTGTAAGCCACTTAGGACTTCTTCGCTTTATAAAAAGCTCAAAATGGTTCGACTAGTAAGAAGTAATTCTCTAGATTCATGGTATCACAATGGGCCTTTCCTTTTGGCCTAAGTGTGTGGATTCTGAATCCGCAGCCACTGTAACCTAACCTAACCTAAGCCACTTAGGCCTTGGATCTTCCAAGAGCTGTCGTGCCGCTCTATTATTTTTTTTTCACACTTAATGGCAAAGTCCAAACTTTATAATAAAAATAAATTTTCATAAGAAATGTATCATTGTGTGTTTTATTTAGCTTAACTTTCAAAACCGAAAAATTAATAATGACCCTTTATTAGCCGACTCCGCAAACCTCGTCTCAATACAAATAACGCATTCAGATAAACTCCAGAATGATTATATGATATATGATTACTACAGACACATAGCAGCACTGGCGACTGAGACCATCGGCTGGAACAGAACAAGACACTAATACAACAAGAGAGAGACACAGATAGATGCATAGAAGGAAAACACTTAACAGAAACCTACGTTGCTCAGAGGAGGAGACACAGATGTTATATTGTGTCATGTGATCGCACAGGTGGCCTCAAATAAGCTGGCGATTTTCGTAGAAAAAGAATGCTGCCGAAGCTGGGGCTTGAAACTGCAGCATTTGGCTTAGCAGTCAACTACTCATTCCTCCGAGCCATGGCCACCTGCACACATGTATATATGTATATTGAATTTCAAGGAATTATATCCTTGGAAAATCTAATTTTCCGAGTTTTCCATGTTTTCATTCGATGATTTGGAATTATTTTACAAAATACCCCATACAAAAAATCAATTTTTCCGCCATTTATTCAATTTTAGTTTCCGACTTTTCGCACATTATACAAGTGATGCATTTATTCTTCCTTTGCACAATGTTATGAAAATCCATACTCAACGTTGTACTAAAATTGCTTAAAAATAACTAATGATGACAAAAGCTTTGAACTAAAAGCAGTTTCTCCTTCTTTTTGATTTTCTATAATTGTTTTTTTTTTTTTTAAACCTACACCTTGTTCTACGTTCCCCTACTACTTACCTACTTCATCAATCAAATGTGCAAAAAAATACGTCGTTCAGAAAGACATCATGACCAAATAACTTGTTTGATAACGTTTCGTTCCGTTTCTATTAGAAGTTTGAACTTAATGAAGGAACGAGTTTGGATATCGATGCAGACATTTTCTTCTCTTTGATTTAAGTTTGTTTGTTTTATTTGGGAGAGACAAAATATTTAAATTAAATATTCAAACGAGTCCATAATTTTGGTTGTCTGTAGAAGTAAAGAAAAAACAAAACTTCTCATATTAATTGCTTTTATGCGAACAGTTCAGTATCGACTTTGTATTGTGATCGTTTGAACTGATAAATAATAAAAAGTTTATTTTATTTCAAGCGCCGGCATCAAACACCTTAACTAATTTTAATTTATTTTTTTATTGTTAATTGTCATGTACATGTAAGTTTTTAATTAATTTATTTATTTTAGACTCTTTTTAATTTAACGCCTTGCACGAAAAAAAAAGTTTAATTAAATACAACCAGTTCCAAGAATCTAAAATACAACAATAAGTTAGCTTTAATCGGGATAGAGTTTGTTGACCTAACCAAACTGGTTGAAATTATTATGATTTGAATTACGTTATTTTGTAAAGTAAATTTGTTGGCCATTAAGTTGCTTATCGACCTGTTCTCTATGTTTTACAACAACAACAAAAACACTCTGAGTAAAAGGAGTGTGACCATTAAGTTTTAATTTAAGGTTTTCTTTCCCAGACATAAAAAATATGACGGATTCTCATCACAGAATCCGACCATTGTTGACTGCAATTCAGTCGATTAATAGTAAACCTCCAAATATACCTACAAAAGACCCCAAAGCCATATTTTGAAGTCTCCATACCATAATGTTGCTGGAGCAGTGCCTGCTAAAAAATTGTATGTATTGATATTACAAGCCACCATATCTCGCTCGATTGCCTACCTCAACTCGGTAAGAGAAAAAAGCATAACACATAGTTGGTCTTCATTTCCATACAAATTCCACTAAAACAAAACAACAATCAAAACAAAGCAAGTGAGAACAATTAACAGATTGCCAACATTTTATCACTCTTAGATTCTAACAAATTTCGAAATTTATTTTTCTTTCAATGATTCTGATTTTGCCTGTGGTAACATGGCAATCTTCCAAAAATGACGCCTGATAATTTATATCAAAACCCTTTTGAAATTGTGGAAGCTTAAAAAATAATAATATGTAATAACAAATTTGACTTGAGAGATTTTTTTCTAATACAAAAAAGATAAGGAACTGCAGCGTTGCCACTTCAAAAGTAGGATTGCGCAGTGAAACAGTTGAAAAAATGCAGTAAATCTACATTTTTCGCAGTATATTTCTTATTTCACAAAAAAGAAAAACTTAAACATAAATATTCATACATAAAATATATTAAACTAGCCGACCCCGTGAACCTCGTCTTGCCTGCCTTCAAAAATCAAAATCTAAAAGAAATATGTAAAAAAAACTCGTTTTCGGGAATTTTTGAATTTTTCACTAAAATAATTGTTCCGTTAGAAAAGCAATTTCTGAAAAAGTATAATTTTCGACTACCAATGTATTGTTTCCATTAGTCCACTTTCCCGTAAGATTTTCCCATTATTTTCACACGAACCATGCCTCGGCTAAGCTATGCTTACTGTAATTTTTTTTTTAAATACGTTGGGCGGCGTAAGAGTCTATACCGCTCAATCAATACAAGCAAAACAGCATGCATCTATTTCATTGCTTATATCTAATTATCTTTAGCTAATCACGTTTTACCATAATGAAGCGCGATCAGATAAGACACAGATATTTCCAATTTCAAAGATATGAAGTTTTTCTAGCTTGGCAACAAATTTTCCACCGAACTTGGTCTCGGCACCCTTCAGAGCAGCCCCAGAATAATTATGATTCACACAGATATGTATTATTTAAATGCAAAGTGATTTGCTTGAATCCAATTGAAATTGAGAACTACATAACTGAATTTTTCCAAGCTTTGCAATTAACTTTCTACTTTCATTGAAGCATGCAGTAAAATGCAAAGTTCGTTGAAAAATTCATTGAGGATTGAGCGGATAAAGAGTCCCGGCCAGACATACAAACATACCAATGCACCTTTCTATGCAAAAACTTGATTTTAGGTCTTGAAGTTCTTCGTGCTCTTGCAGAGTTTTATGAGTTCCCAATCCAAAATTTGCCATTTTTCCATTTGAAAAAAGTGCATCTACAATTTCATACAGTTTTCCCTTTGAAAACCAATGAGTTTTCCAAGTTTTTCAAATTTTGAAAATGTTCGCTTAATCCAGGGTAATCTGATGGTTTCTAGCAACCAACTGTTATATTTCATCATTTTCTTTAAAATTATGTTTTCAGATGAAGTAAGATATATCTTATTTCTTGTTTTTGTTTTTATACTGGTAACTAGTGTAGATTTTCTCTAGGCAGCAGCACTACTTTGCGGGAGTGAGCATAACAATATTCACAAAATGCTGCAAATATTTTCCCTCCAGAAAATTGATTTCATCTAATTTAAAATTTTAAGCAATCTAAACAATCATAATATTTCCATGAAAGATCTTGTTTTCTAAATAATGCCCTCCACTGACAATACAATTTATCTTTTCTTTACTGCAACTTATGCCAAGGAAGCAATCAATGATTGGCAAGTTTCATATCTTAGGCCGTGTACGAATTGCGTTAAAACGTTGGAAAAACTTTTAGCCTGCTCCGCAGCTAATTGAATTTTAACACATTTTATTCACCACGCAGTGTCAAAATTTAAGCGAACGTCAAGTTTTAATACACATTTTATTGCAATTCGCACACGGCCTAAATATTTGTGTACAGAGAGGAACAAAACAAAATACAACATGCTATATATATAGTATCCATACACAAAAGAAGGAGACGTCGACGATGCTGAATCGTTGAATGATGTGAGAACAATCAAGTTAAAAAAGGAATCTCTGTCACAGAAGCAAAAGAAATTATAATAACTAAAGAAGAAAAAGTGCAGTAGATTGGATTTAGTGGCAGTAGATTTTTTTTTGCGAAAAACGCAGTAGATCTACTGCAATTGCAGTAAAGTGGTATCGCTGAGGAACTGTTTAGTTCAAGCTTGTCCGCTTTTGTGAAAGGAACACAAACATAAATTATTTCAATCGAAAAAATTGAATACACACTAACTCATAGCCATATCAAGACTTAAAGATGTTTAGATTTTCCCAAATATCATAAAATGTATAAGTATCATTCACAAATGAGTTATTTTTTTTTTTTACTGTTTTGTTCATCTTGTAATAATAAGAACACTTATTGCTTATTAAAACTGTCCTCAAATCTAAATTCTGCTCGGGGAAGAAAAATTGACCACCATCCTTTATTGAATATCTTGGAACCCTAAGAACATATCAGCTTAATAGAAGCGTAGTTTTAAGGCTTAATATGTCTACTAAAATATAAAAATGAGGAAGTCATTTAGACTAGAGTAGGACTTTTTTTAACCGTCAAAAAGTGATTTCAATGTGTAAAATCAGACTTCAATGTAAATCAATTTTTTTCTAAGATTATGACGACATCCCAAAGTATGGCAGGGAAAGTATGGAAGGGGTGGCAGAAGTGAAAAGTCTAAAACACAAACCAATGGGAATTACCGAATTTCGATAAAATGATCTTTTGTTGTTGTTGACAGTTTAGCTGTATAGCGGCTATATTATGTATATTATTGCTAAGGCTTCGTTCACAGAGTTGGTAAAAGTAGGTTTGCCCACAAACAGAAATATCTTATGCTGCTCTCCTTAATAAAACATTTTGCTTTTAATGGCCAGTAATTAAAGTATTAATCGATAAGTTTTATATAAGTTTTACACTACCCTAACTTTTTCAATGTTGTCATTAGAAATTTCGTTACATCTAAGCAAGGTATTTCAGCCATGAAAAAAGTTCCAGTCACATGCATATATTCCATCTCTATCCAATGTGCACAGCAGATGGACGCTGTAAATCTCGTTTCAACTTCAAATTTTCAAGAACAATTTTCGCAATAAATTTTACAAAATTAATCCACAAAAATTTGAAGTATCCCAAATAATTTAAAATTTAATGCAAATTTGTCTGAGACAAAAGATCAAACCATTTTGGCATGAACTCTTATTTCCAATCATTAAAAATTCGATCAAACAGCCTTAAAATGTAAAGTATAACTGGCATTACTATTTTCATCAAAAATAACCGCTGTAATAGAGGATTTTATAACTCACTTCAAACCATTAATTTTCATATGATTTATAATTTCGGCTCTGAAGAAACTTTAGAATCCCAGTAACCAAAAGAGTTTGTTGTCTCTTACGCATTGATATTAGGCATTTTTATTTTTTACATATGAACAGGATATTAACTCTGCCAAATTCAAAATTAGGTGTCTTTTTTAGTTCAGTGTGTTCAGGGCATCAAAATTGTGTTCCTTTTTTTCTTAAAAGTACTGTTGCTGAGTGTTTAGAGTTTGACCCATGCCGTGATATAAGGGACCTAGCGTTGTGAATGAAAATAACTATTCAAAATTATAAAAATGGCGAAAAACAAGTTGCTTTGGCAGAAAATATTAATTTTGTAATAGTCTAGCATATTTTTTACTATAGCCGACCAACGGGACGTTGTACCCGCTCTATAAGGAAATCGTTAGTTTTAACTTAAAGCTTGGGTGTGCAGCTTTCCCGGCACTTAGCAGAGTTACCATATGAATTGTTCCCAGTAATGTTTCGCCGTGCATTCCATTTTGAATAGTTGTTTTTGGCGGTTAACATAGTACTAGCCGCTGATTATATTTGACGTTCTCTTCAATGTTTGAGAAAACTATTTCTTCCAATTCGACTATGCTTTCTGTGATCAAACGGAATTTTGCTGGCAATGTAACTAAGATTCATCAATTTGCATTCGCCCAATTCCACCACCCACGTTGGTTTTCAAAGGCAAACTCCATAAAACTGATATTTTAAGACATATCTAATATAATGATCGGATAATCAGATTAGCTGCAAAGCAGCGTTTGATGGGTCAGCTAGTAACAAAATATAGCTATGTTACTCAGCTTTCTAATGGTGAAAAAGTTTTTGATTTAAGTCGTAGCAAACATACAAAAATACAAGTCTTTCCTCTTTATAATGTAAGCATGATTAATAAAAATATCAAGTTCCTGAATATTGATTGTTCAGTTGCATTTCAAAATGAAATCGGAAAATGTTCAAAGCTAAATTAGTTCAGAACGTGTCCAGCATGCTCTGGAGACTCAGAGTTCAGAGCTCTAAACATGAAAAGAAAAACGCCTATTCTACGCATTATCGATCAGCCACATTACACATTTTTTACCGATCCCAGTGGAAGAACACAACACTGCACTAGAAGTTTTCAAAAAATGTTGGAAAAATTCTAAGGAAAAGTTGTTAATTGGCGAAAAAGGATTTTAGGTGCTATTATTCCACAATTGCTTCCCGATTGGAAAAGTAAAATAGGAAAAGAAACATTCGTAAAATTAAGAAAAGAAAAATCGACAAATCCTTTTTCTTTTGATATTTTGTGTGCAAAACATCGGAAAAAAATATGAAGAATAAATATCGTTGCTTAAATTGTTCTCTGAAAAAGCACTGCTTACGCTTCTTTTTTTCTTTTCTGAAAAATTACCAGCATACGACCGAGTGAACTTTCTCATAGAACGCTCATTCCAATACCTATCTGGATAAGTCCTCATAAAGGTTTATTCAAAAAGAAAATGTTAATGTATTGCATTAATATTTTGGATTATTTTGAAAAAAAAACAAACAGTTTTTGTGTACATTTTTGGATAGTCAAGTACAAATAACAACCAATTTTAATCTTTTGATTTTTCGAGAGGGAAGGTGTGGGAGTATTAAAAGGTTTTTAAAGGGTTTTTTGTTTGTTAAATTTCCAAAACATTAAAAAGTAGATTGACTTTTTTTTGGTATGGAATAAAACATAAGTTAACCGTGAACAATTTCAAAATTTCTGATTTCTTGGACCGACAAAATTCTAGAAAAATTTTAAATTTCGAAAAGGGGCACCAACATTTTCAACAAGTGATTTCTTAGTGGATTTTTTTCGTGACCCTCCATATTGTGCCCAAGATAACGCATGAAATTATTATTGCATTATTTGCAAGAATCAATAATTATTTGGAACAAAGGTTAGAATTAGAACACTTTATGCTATCCATAAAAAAATATAAGAACTTGAAAGTTCGATGAAAGTACCGTATGTCTTTGTATTGAAGTTCCAAAGGTCCAAATATTTGGAACAATACTAGGAACAAATTTTAAAGCCTGGAATACTTTTCCATCATATTTTGAATTTCGAAAAAAGGGGGCTACGTCAAAAACGTTTTATGGGAAAGTTCACTCGGGCGTATACTGGTTATTTTTCAGAAAAAAAAACAAAAAAACGAAAACAAGATACATAACCTCGTTTTTTCTGAGAACTATTCCAGCAACAAATTAAATTAGTGAGGCACAAATAATCAACAAATTAGCTACAAAATACTGAATAATGTTCGGTGTAGGAGTATGAAATGGTTCTGCTACGGTTATAGACATGGCGTCCAAACACACCTCTATTTCTGTTATTTTGTATGAAACAATTTTTATGTCAATTCATTTTGATACATTTTTTTCAAATTGTAGATTAAGAATTTGATGCAAACACTTTGCTTGCCATATCCAAAACTATAAATTGAAACTGCAAAAAATAAATTGCGATACTATGCATTTGTCAGAAAATAAATAAAAAGTTTTGAATGTAAAGTTCAAAATTATAAATAAGTGGGTAAGACGGCAATAACTGTATTTCTAAATTCCTTAAATGAAATTAAATAAAACAATTCTGTCATAATATGTACTGTACATACATATTAAGAACAACGGTGATTACGAAGAAAATAAATCAAAGCTGTTGCAAGTGTTGCAACAAAAAACACAATTAGTCACGATAAATCTTAGTAAATGAATGTTATACATATTTCTATTTTTCGTTTCAATCACTACCACAGCAAGTATTCAAAAAATGAACATCCCTTCTTTCAGTTTAAGAAAAGTCCACAGCCTCATTTTTCGCTTGAAGACGACAACCAACGAACAACAAACGTCTTCATTTGTAAATTGCTTCTCACTGCAATTAAGAAAATATACATAACACATACTCGTACATACATCAGTGTTTAAGTACAAATACATTACAATACGAAAAAAGCAACTCAGCCCAAATAATTATTTAATTTTTATTATTGTGGCTGTTGTGGACTTTGGCACTCAATTGCCATATAACCGCAAATTGGCAAGAGTGTAGGAGATAGATAAACCACTCCACCAGAAGCCACTCTTAAAAGTTGTATAGATGAGGTGGTTTTGTTGTGAAGGTGTTCGTCGTAGTGGCAGCCAGCGTTCGTTTGAGCGAGCGGAGCGGCGCAGCGGTTGCAAGCAAATGAAATGGTTTTGACTGTAGGTTGGGATAAAAAGAGAAGAGGGGTTGTCGGAAAACAAACATTCCAAAGAATATAAGGATATCCGAAATAGAATTATCCTTAAGTTATATGCTGCAGTGCATAAAAAGAATTTTCCAAAACATTCCATTTATAGCAGAGCGGGTGAGCGAATGGAGGTGTTTGGGTTAGACTAGCTGGTTTGTTTGGGGTGCTTGCTGGGGGTTGTCCATGTCCATCTGGCAGTATGAAATGACGGTAAATAAGTGTTGCCATTGCAGCTAAAGTCTTGCGGATTTTTTTTTTTTTATTTATGACAACTTTTTTTGTGTCCTCCTCGTTCGATTTTTTGTTGGTTTGTCTTTTTCTTGCTGATTTTATTTGGCCGACCGACATGACTACGACGTGCACAAGGTGCTTTTCAAGAATTTTTTTTCTTGACGCTAGCCTAATATACACAGGAGAACGGTTCAGCTCTGATAGTTTAAAGTGACTTCAAGTAAGGTGCATATGCCGTCGCGTGAGGATCTCTTAAGTACTGTGTTTAGTTGAATTATTGAAATTGTGAAAGGATATGTTTTTTTTTTAATATGTACAATCATTTTTTATCTGAAGTGACAACTCATGCACACGTGCTTAAGAGAAGTACCCACAAAAAAAAATACCTAATTGTATAACACCTCCTTGAGTCCTTTCGTGCAATATTAAAAAATGAGACATTGTCTGTTCCGTTGTGCAGGTTGGAAAAGCGATATCGAAATATTTGCTCTATTTCTGTTACAGTGTACTTCAACGTTTAAACCGCTCAAGATTGGCGATTTGAACGGCTTATTTTGTACCGGATTTTCGTTTCATTAATCGTGAAGTTTATTTACCGTCGTTTGCATTTTTTGTGTAATCCTTATTAAAAAATAACAAATAAATCTATGAATTCAATAATTAAAGAAAAAGAAAACAATGATAAACACAAAATCTCACTGTTACTCAATAAGTTTGATGCTCATTTTTTCCAGCTGAGAGAAGCATTAAAATTCTACACACCACATCTCCCTACATACACAATTAAAGAATTTCAAACATAATACTCACGCATATAGCGTGCTCCGTTTAACACCCCCAAGCGTCAATTTCTTGACCCGCCAAAGAAACAATCATCTGATTTTGAATACCTTCTATATTGACGCTGAGGACGACGACGACGAGAACTACCACCAATGGTGATTATGATGTTTGAAGTTAATGAAGGTGCTATATATGTGTGTGTGTCTGTATTGTGTTTTTGTAGAAAATTCTCCCCACTAGATGGAGCAAGCGCACTGCCATCATTCCGGCATGATGTTGATTTACTCTTTGTACACACTTCTGACTTTTAGACTATCCGAATAGAAGCAAACTAACAACAAAAAATAAGTTAAAGATAAAGTCAATTTTGTTTTTATATTTAATTCTTTAATTAATCTACAAGAAAAAATAATAATCTCTTCGTTCTTATATAATATATGACAAAACTCATCAGCAAACTTATAAATCCTTGAGCTCAAAGTGTGAAGTTTGTATGTGCAACATCCGTTCGGTCTATTATTCGGTATCAAAAGTGTCATCCAATATAAGCTATAGAGCTCACCCGCACATCAGTGGCAGGCAACAAAATCGAACGATAACTACTACCGTTTTTCCTGTGAGATATTAATAAAATACAAATTTCGAATGCTGCATAACACTTCAAAATTGAACCACACAAATTTTAAGTGAAACTGATTTTCGTCCGTCCTTCTAATTTTATTGTGTCTTTTCGGAGTGCTAAGGTCCTTAAATGTTGTACAAAAAATAAGAAAAATGTGAATAAAACAAAAGAAAATTTATATCAGTTATCAGTGCAAATCCTGTTCGAGAGTAAAAGTGGGCAAAAAAAAAATCGTGGTGAACATCCTTTTTCACCCATATTACATAAGAAACACACCAACAGGACACCTAGGACACCACGCGAGCAGCCAGACAATATCCATGCCAAAATCTTAGCACACAAAAAACATTCCCTCTGTGCAAAAACTATTATTTTAAATTTGAATCCTATAAGTGCAAAAGGACTGTGTTTCTTTTTGTTTATACTTCATATCTCGAGATAACTTAAATCTGCTATTTGTGTTTCATAATTGTTGTTTTCGGTTTTCATGTCTTTGTGGTGGATTTTTGTTTGAAGCATCCTTCATTCTAACTGGTCCTTGTTTTTTTTTTGTGTGTTATTGTTGGATTTCATGTGGTGTAAAGTGAAAGAACATAATTGAAAGAGAAGAATGGAAAGCAAATAAAATGGCAAGTTCCACCCAAGGACGAATATAGATCGAAAAATATAACAAACAAATTTAAAACAACAACAAAATCTGTGTCAAAAACTATCTGTACTATCTGTAAGAGAATGTATGTGTGTGTGTGTTTTGTGTTCAATTGAATTCTTGAACTTGTGACTGATTAAAAATCACTAAAATTTAGTTTTGAAAATCAAACAAAACAAACTTAGAAAAAACAAACTTAACCTGAAAATGTGATAGTTAAATGCTATTCCGCTAATCTGTTGTGAATCTCACCTAAATACTCGCAATTGTTGTGTTAAGTAAAGCTTTATAATTGTTTTCCTTCCATTTGATTAAAACAAATTCAAACTAAATAAACAAAACCTTCTACTATTTACAGAAAAGTCTATTTAACCTTGAACGAAAAAAGAATATAGATTACAATTTATTTATTGTTTCTTTTTTTGCATATTTAAGTGAAGGAGAACCGAAAAGTACATAGAAATGAAAATCATATCCTGCAAAAACAGTGGAGGACAAAAATGTTGATACACTTAAACAAAGTAAAATATTAATAAATAAAGTCATACAACCCGAAACAGACCGTCCATAACAAAAATAAAGTTCTTCTTCAAATATGCTACAAACCCTGCAAAATTTAATTTTGTAAAATAAAATATTAAAATTTGTAAACAAAAATCACCAAACTGCCTTAAAACAATAAAACAATAATTTCTCTCTCATACATCACACAAAAAAAAACAAATAATTTAAAAAATAATAACCTAAAAAAACGAAAGTTCATTAAAAAACTTCAAAACTATTCTCTGTACATAAAAAATAACAAATCAACAAAAATTCCTCTAACTACGCTTTGCTTAATTTTGAGACAATAAAATCAAAAGAAACAAAATCTTAACACAAAAAATTATGTTAATTTAATTCTTCCGTCGAAAAATAAATTTATAAAAATAAAATATATATATTTCTTATACAAAGAGCTATATAAAAGAATTAAAAAGAAAGTATTTATCAAAACGCCAAATTTATTTTGTTAAATTTAGTGTAAGAAAAAAAATGATTGAAGTACAAAAAGGATAAAAATAATAAAGAAAAAAACGTGTGATATACTTTCTTCCCTAAAAAATCTTCCTTGAAAAAGGATTAAAAAAATATAACTGCTGTACCTTCAAATTTCCTTTAGCTGTGAGTGTAATTGGTGTGTTGCTTTTTCATTCAAATCAAATTAAGAAACCAGACAGTCATACCTAACTATCTACATAATAAAACTTACTATATTTCTTTCCTTATTATGAAATGCAACAATAACGATAAAAAAAAACAACAACAACAAAAATGCCAGCCAATAAACAAAACCACCAACAACTCTTTGTGCTTATTCTAGTTTTCGCCACCCTACCCCATGAATAACCTTCAAATGCATGTGCATCATAGAGCTTGGAAGGGGGCAATAAGAAGTAAAAAGTGAAAAAAATGTGGTTTTCCCGTGAGTTTTGCCGTTCCACTTACCGAAACTCAGCGACACGGCGACGATGTGAAAAGTGAAAACCCGAAAGAATAATCGCACAAAATAACAAAGAGAGTGAGACAGACCGTGTTTTATTCGAAATGAAGCAAAATCGAAAAGTGTAAGAAAGAAACGAAAAAAAAGAAGAAAAAATGGGAGAGCACGAGTGCAAGTGTATATATTAGTTGTTGTTGTTTGAAGTGAAATTTAAAATGGAAATTCAAGCTGACATGTGCTTTTGCTTTTCGGTGTATTTGATATGGGTCGAGGCAATACGAATTCAAAAAGGACGCGTATAAAAAACAAAAAAAACAACAACGTGGTGCGGGTGTATTTGTGCTTTGTGCTCGTGTCAGCATCATACTTCACTTTCTTTTCATTTCTTGTGTAATACGACGACTATTCAAGTGCTCTATATGTTCAAATGTGTTTGTTGAATCTTTCATCAAAGCACCAGCAGTAGCAAGGATATCCCAATCCCTTTGAAATCAAGTCGAGTCAAACAGAAATAAATAAAACAACATTCCAATAAGAGGAGAAAATAAATGCAGATAAATTTAAAATATATGCAATTCAGATGAACTCGTAACAGTTTGTCGTGCGTCATTTTGGATTGACATAAACACAAACAGCGCATCCCTTCGTTGGAAGAACATACAATCGTTATTTTGAATCAAATGATTGAAAAAGGATGTTAATAACGAATAATGTTAGTCTTATTTCCTCCTTTTTCTCCTTGTTCTCTATGACCTATTTTCTTTTTTTTGTTGTACATCATCTGCACTGAACAATCATCTTTAAAAAGAAATCTAAATACATAATAATAGTTTGCTGATTTGCCAAATATATAGATAGATACTAAGATCATCAAATCAACATTATAAAACACAAACATCAACACGATACATAGACAATGTTATCGATAACACGCCTTTCATGTGCATAATCGGTTATCTATCTACCAACAGCACATCTTCAGCCCTTCATCATAATCATGAGCAGACAGTAGTAATTATTATATAAGATATTTAATTAGACAGAAAGAAAATTGTTGGTTGTGTACCGTTAAACGTTTAGAACAATATAAATACTGTGTTTTGTGCATTTGTCATTGTTATCATCTTCACCATGTGCCTGGGCTTTTGTATTCACATGCAGGCGGTTATGATTTTTGAATTTGACTCGGTAAAGAAACATTGATATATTCTATTAAGCGCTAAACCTACATACTTATTTATAATAATAATGGCTTGCGTTTTTTTTTGTGATGATTTGCTTTGGATTTGATTGTTTCGATTTTTTAATGCCTGTCTGTAAGCATGTTATAAAAATAATAAATAAATTAAACTAACACAATTGTAAACTATTCCTTACACCTAGAGATAAAAAATGAAAAGCTTTCCAACTTGAAAACAAACTAAATAAACCAGTTTTCACTATCAGGAAATAGCTTAAATCTTATGTTTTGTTGAATTTGATTTTTTTGGTGAAAATAAAATTTATTTCCGCTGATTGTTAGCTATTTGACAAAAACAGAACAAAATCGTTCCACTCCAGTGACACCAGTAATAATTTGATGAAGGAAAACAATATCATTATTTGATCTCCTTTGACAAAGTTTTAGCATCTGGAAAAATGCAAGTCGATCCTCATAAGAATGGATATTATTGTGGTCAATCCATTCATCAATAATTAGTCAATCCTTTTAAACGAAACGTGTAAAATTGTGTTGTCTCATATGAGGAGACTAAACTTGTGATGCATATTCGAGATGGGGTCGAACTAAACAAACATGGTTCATTCTTTCAAATTTTATTTTTCTTACGGAACCAATTTAATGCCGACCATTGGCAGATGGCATCCAGTATCGAAAGCCCTGGTCTACGCCGCCGTTCTTCCACTAAAAAATTAAGTCTTCCGTGCACCGTGCTGTTCCTTACCATGCATTCTACCACTAAGGACTTTCGAGACCAGTTTCTGTTCGGTTCTTATCATTATACCTTCTTTATGAATTAGATTAGATTTGATACAGTATTCAGCATTAAATTGCAAGCCCTCAAGCGTTAAGGCATTCTATTAGAGAAAGAAACTTATTTAACGCATTATCAGGAAAAAATTGACTCTGACCATAACCGAGTAATACAATGCAAGTTTTCTTAATGAAGAACGCCACATTGAGAAAACAAAATAAATGGTTTTAAAAAATTAAAAAAACTGTACTGTACTGTTTTTAAGAAAGTGATTTTTTAGCAGTAGTTAACGTGTATTCGATCAATCCACTAATGTCCATTAATAGGACGGTTTACAGACAGACATATTGACGAAGTACACTCATTTTCGATTTCTCTTTCATCATTCTGTCAATTTTTGTCACTTGTCTCTAGTAAACATTTTAAATTTACATCAACCCAAACTGTCTCATTCATTTTTAAGCAAAACAGCAGTTCAAAATTTGGAAACATTCATCTGCTTAGGTAAAGGCTCACTTACTTATTTAAGGTGGTGCTACAGACCGCGGTTGTGGACTTGGGCCTCAACCAACAGTCTCCGCCAGCCAGCTCGGTCCCTAGCAAACTGTCTCTAGGTTTGCACTCCAAGTTAATTGAAGTCCTCTTCAACTTGAGAGCGCCACCTGAGTCGCAGTCTTCCTCTACTTTTTTGTCCCACGAGAATGGTGTCCAAGGCCTTCCGGGCCGGAGCATTTTTGTCCGTCCGCTCGCTATATAATCAAGTAATATGGGTCGTTGGACATTGACTCTTCTGGCTAGGTCCGTGTTTCCTTCTCCATTCTCATCAATTTCTTAGCCCAAGGAAACAGCGATAAGCATTACTTATTCTTTGTCTTATCTCAGCGTTGGTGTTATTGGCGGTGTTAATAGCGGAGTCTAGGTAGAAAAACTGTGTTGTGTTCGAGCCGTCACGTGCGTCGGTCGATGTTCTGTGTCCTTCTTCGAAGTTATTTCAGACATCAAACAGTGTTCTTCCCATTATATCAATATCAACAGCATAGGCGAGAAGTTGAACAGACTCTGGCGTAGACTGTGTAGCTTTGTCCTTTTTTGACAACGAATGATTCCGTAAGCTCGTTGCCAACCTTGATAGCGCTGCGTGAGTTATCCATCGTCATTTTGCATAAGCGAAAGAGCTTGGCAGGGATGCCAAAACAAGACATAGCTTTATAAAGTTCATCTCTGTAGGAAGATGCTGTCATACACGGCCTTAAAATCGGTAAATAGGTGCTGGGTGTCGAAGCCACATTGATATGGACCAATCGGATTGTAGTCGAAAAGCTTCAGACGTTCACATATTTAGGTAAAGAGGATCTTATAAGCTATGTTAAGGAAGCTGATTTCTCTGTAGTTGGCGCAGTTTAGAGGATCACTCTTCTTCAGGATTTGGCAAACATTCATCCACTCATCGGGTATGCCTTTTTCTGACCATATCTTGCAGATGACATGGTGCATGATCCTTTCTAGATCGTAGCCTGCTGCTTAGAACACTTCGGCAGCTAGACCATCTTCTCCAGCGGCATTTCAGCCGTGATATTGCTGATTTCACTGCTTCTAGGTAGGAAGTGCTTTTTCCAAATCAGCATTATCGACTGAGATTCTTCTATGATGTTCCCCTGTTAATCTCTGCAGGCATAGGTTCTTGTTCGATGACCTTGAGCCAGCTGTTTAAACATTCGGTATAACTTCCGAGCTTCCTTCCTGCTGTTGGCTAGGCTCTCTCAACATCCTCTATCTCCTCATGCTCCCCCTTTTTTATAAAAAGCCGATGTTCCTCTCTCCTCTTCTGCTCGTTGAGTTCACAAGCAATTTTTGTCCTTCTGTGCAGCGCCGGTTTGTATGCCTCCTGCTTGGCTGCATGGGCCTGCCTGCACTCTACGTCAAACCAGGGGTTTCACTTTGGTGGCTGAGTGAAACCAAGCCACAATGCAGGCATCTCAATCTGCTTTCTGGCAATATTGTCACTAATTCTCGATACTTGTTGGTGGTGGCTTAAGATGTTACTTGAAGCTCGATCGGAAATACAAATTATTATGTGTATTAAATGTGGTTCATGTGATGTGGCGGCAATTTCTTTGTTTGAAAGAAAAAACAATATTAATTTTTCCATCTTTTGAATAGTTTGTATAACAAACTGTATTTATAATAATGACACCAGATAAATTTCCTTAGTATTAATGTTGGAGATCTTAAGTGTTGCATTGATTCTGAAATTATCTTAGCCGATAGATCAAATACTTACCTTAGAAATTATTCAGAATCATAAATCCATAAATAACTTCCTTAATGTTATGAGAAGCAACGATTCTGTTGTTATTGGTTTTCTTCTTGAAACCGAAAGCTTGAAAAATAAACAATCCTTTATTGGTTCAGTTTTAGAGTAATTGTAAATACTTTGCAGTAGAAAATTATGATTTCTGTTGTTCTCAAATATTTTGAACCTGTTCATCCATTCAATTTGTCTAGTAAATATATAATATGTAACTAGGGACTTTGACTATTATTATTTAAGATTAAATAACTTTCACTGGTACTTTTAGCTGTCTGTAGTAAATTTGTTCAATAATCTAAACAAAAAATAAGTTGGAGAGCTTGAGCATTTTCTTATATTCTGCATGCTAGACTAACATCGCCGTTTAAGAATTCATCCTCATTTGAGCTTTATATTAAACCCCTATTTGATTTAAAACAGAAATAAAAAGAATGATTAACTCAATCTTTTTTATTTTATCTCCATCAACTTCCACTTAAAGAAACAAGCATACTTTTATTTACATATTCTACCTATACGCCAAATGATTGTTAATCATTGTAAAATTGGAAAATTTTGTGAATGTCAGGAATGAAAACATAAAATCCAAAATTATAAAAATAACCTTAATTGCCAATGAACAGAAGCAAAAAAATAAAAATAAAATATATTTTATTTTAAATATGCAATATCGCAAGTTGTATTGTTTTGTAAATGCCGCACCGAATGATGAACATTTAAATAATTATATATATATTTGCATATTTTTACATCTATACCTCAATATATATATAAATATCTATAAAGTCAGTGTCATTCATGTTATGTAGAAGCATCAAAAAAATAATGTCAAAACTGAATATCACAAAAAACATGGATTCATCACATAAATAGCAATATGCAGATGATACTTGTTGCAGGAGGGTAAGTTTTCAATTATTGTCATGTCAAGAAATATAAAAAAATGTGTTAATAATGTTAAAATGTGTATTCATTTTGTTTTGTTTAGTTTCCATTTCAAAAAACACTAATCATTGTTTGTGGAATGTTTCATGTGCTTTGAGTATTTCTATGTGAAATAACAGAAAAACCAAAACCACTCTAAAACGATTTGCAGACTCAAATAAAATAAATCCACGCTAAAAAAAGACACATTTGTGCAGGATTTAAAATTGTTATATTTTTGTAATTTACATGTTTTTGATATTTACAATCGTTTCGTTCATACAAGTCAGACCATCTCAAGCTTTATTCTTTCCGTTGTAGGATTGTATGCCCTTGTCTTACTGCCCAAGCCTTGAACAGCATCATAGTTGATGTAAGCAGATTTAAGTTTGAAGAGTTTAAGGATTAAAGCCTGCATGTGCGTACCTTCATCCTTCTGCGTACTGTTTCCTTCTTGTCCCTCTCTGGGGTGGATTCGAAGACTTTACAGACCGGAGCATTGGTGTCCATCGCATCGTCCCCACGTGACCAAGTCCTGTCTCTCGACCTAAGGCGCTCTCATCCGTTATTGACAGGGTCCATGCTTCTAAAATTAGAAGCAGGAAGGAGATGATGAAGGTCTTATAGAGCATCACCTTAGTTGTTCGAGAGAGGGCTTTACTACTCAAAAGCGATTAAACAGTTTTATTCTTCTGATCTCGGCGCTGATGTCACTGTGCGTGTTGATAGCAGAGCCAAGGTAGATGAAGTTCTCAACTGCAAGAAGTTATATGTGTCTTTCGTAAAATTTTGTCCAAGACGTCGCGTCGGTGTTGGGTGTTTTTTCTTGATGAGAGATGCACTATTGACATCACGCTTAGTTCTCCCAATAACATCAATATCGTCGCCGTACGCGTGTTATAGTTGTACAGACTTTTGGAAGATAGTGTCCCTAGTGGGGACTGTGAACGCGGGAGTTCTGCACTAATTTTGCTTTTTGCCAGTATGATGTTAAGGAAGTCGCATGACAGTTATTTTATTACCTTGTCTATAGCCTTTTTTGACATCGAATGGTCGGTGAGTGCGTTACAGTCTCTTATGAAGCAGCTGAGCTCTGCATTGTCATCGTTCTCAGACGAATGAGCTTGGGAGGAATGCCAAACTGGACGCGGCCTTAAAATTGATAAAAAGATGGTAGGTGCCGATTTGGAGCTCTTGAGTTTCCAAGATATGCCGTAATGTGAATATTCAATCGATGGTGGACTTTTCTGGTCTAAAGCCACACTGATGTTGACGTATCAGTTTTTTGACAAATGGCTTCAGACGTTCATATAGCACTACAGCACAAAGATCTAAGAGGCGATATTTAGAGAGTAACCTTTTTTCAGAATCGGGAAAATGAAGCATCGGACATATTCCTTCCGATCATATTCTGCAGATAATTTGGTTGTTGCTCCTTACAAAAGCATCGCCGGCTGTTCTGAAGAGTTCAGCAGTGATGCTTAGATACCTATTGCTATCTTCACTTCTTCAAGGTCGGGTAGAAGGAAATGTTGGCTTGCGTCGTCTTCATTGAATGGATTCTGCCTGACAGCAGAATTTGGTTCGTCATCGCCGTTGCGCAGTCTACGGTAGTGGTCCTGCCATATCCTTAGCATTGACTGCGACTCTACTACGATATTTCCCTGTCGATCTCTGCATGCTTCAGTTAGTGCTGGATAACCTTGAGTCATTTGTTTTACCTCTTAGTACAATTTTCGAACCTCGTTCCTGTTTTTTTATACAGGCATGTACCTGCCTGTATTCTTCATCAAACCAGACGTTTCGTTTTGGTGGCCGTGTGAAACACAGCACAACAGAGGCGGCATCCTTAAATGGCTTCCTGGTTATTCTGCCACTGATTCTCAATACTCGATCCTGGTTATAGCGGACTTCTCATGAGATTACTTGACACTCGATCGGAAAAGGATCTGGCTATTTCTTAAGATTGAAGTCCTCTGACGCCATACTTTCTTTTAGCATTTCCGTTTTTTGGTTTTGGTCTACCTTGGCTACGACAAGTTCAATGTTGGCCCCTCGGAAAGTTCGGACTGTTCCACCAAATATGTCCTCTCTTCCTAACTTGGCGTTGAAATCTCCTCTAAGACTTTTTTAACGTCTAAGATAGGGCATTGCTGAATGTCTTGTCGAGGCTCGTAGGTTCGTAGAACATATCCTTGGTTTGGTCAATCATCATTTTTCTCTTCTGTGGGGGCGTGAACTCGGATATAAGGCTTATAATGCTGAATTTAGCCTTGATGCGGATTGTCGTGAGGCAGTCGTTGATAGCTCTTAAGTTTTGGAAATGCTGCCTAAGCTTGTCTCTAACGACGAAGGCAAATTCATTCTCTGTAACAGTTGCCGTAGCATATATCGCAGATTTTCATGCTCTACTAATAGCCTTTGCTTACGACCTTAATTTGAAAACACATTCCTAGAATTGACATTTCCATGAATTTGAATTACAACACTCAAGATATTGATCGAAGCTCCTCTCCTCTAGTATAAAGGAATGCACATAAATTAATTTATCAATGGAACTTGAATGAAGGCCTTACACCGCAGCAAAGCAAATAAGCAAGTGGCAACAATGGCGCAAAATTAAAGTCCGCTAATGAACGAGTTAAGTGTGATACTAGCTTAAAATGACGTTTCAGACTTGACTCAAATGTCATTTTAAGCGAGAGAGTCAAGTCTGAAACGTCATTTTAAGCTAGTATCACACAATTATCTTAAAATTGTTTATTAGCGGACTATAATTTTTCGCCAATGTATTTAACAATGTATTTAAAGGAGAAGTAGTTTGATTTTCGTTCACCTGGGTAAACATTCCTTGCAAATTTGATATTGGAAAAAATCAAGATAATCCTTTGGCAACTTTGTTGAGACGGGAAAACTGCACACCCTACCTTTAATGTACCATCAACCATTTCCATAGAGCGGGTACAACGTCCCGTGGGTCGGCTAGTTAATATACAAAAGGCTAAGTGTCAATATTTTCATGGAAAAATATTCGGATATACATATAATTGCATTGCACTAACCAACATCGAAACCGAGCAAAAAGTTGTATGCCTTTTTTGTAGATTTTCGTTCGGCATTACACAGATGGGAAGAGAACTCCTGAAGGAGAGTTCTAAAAGTTCTTTTTCAATTGCATATGATGAAGACAAATCGATCAAACTGTCCATCTGGGTAGTCGACTGAAGTTCAAACCAGCTTGGATTTTTTCTTGAAGTGAAAAGTCATTTTGTCATAGGTATCGTTAATTGCAAAGTAATTTTAAACCAAAATTTTATAAGAGATTCAAATACGATTTATAATAATTTTTTCACTTGTGATGTGCATCTCAAAAGAGCACTTTACTTTGCCAGAAACACAATGAGCAAATAAGAAATGAAGGGAAGGGCTGGAAAGGAGGTGTCAGTATACATTGGTTTTGCATTCCTGAACTTTGCAATGATTGCGAAAGACAGAGTGGAAGAGAGTTTCACATTCGCGTAATACGGCTAAGAAACCAGTCTCTGTTTAAGGGGAGGAATGCAATTGGCTATTTCACTGGAGCACTGATTGATGTCACTTTGGTCATTATATTGCCTTGTTGTACCTATCAACATTGCTGTATCGAGCCACTTATATCTTGCCTTCCCGAAGGCCCTGTCAATTAAATTTTTGTTTGCATTTGCTGCTTAACCGTGATCTTGTCACTGAAAATTTCTTTCACCTTACCCACTTCAAAGACGATGCCATCCATTTTTGATAACTTAAAGTGTGCTTATTCTCCAGGCAGGTATCCTTTCTTTATAGGTGTGAAATTTACTAGCAAATAATAATTTGTTATTTTCTTCCCTTGATCACTTCGTGTTGTTTGAGTCATCCATTAGGGTCTTGTAAGAATAATAATATTTCCGTTTTGCTCCGCTCTTAAAAATCATATTGCCAAAAGAAACTAATATATATGTTAGCTGACCAACTTTTGATTCATAATATATTAAACTTGGTTTTGTTATAAAGGTGAGTATTGCATTTAAAAAAAAACTAAAACAGATATTCACATAACACGTCTTAATATTTTTAGCACAGTACAATAATACACAAACAGTCCTAGAACCAACACAACACAACTTCCAAGTAAGAATTCTATCAACACAGCCAACAGAAAAAATATCACATATACACATAATAATACAATACAAAAAGCTGATAAAAATTAATTTTCTTACAACTAAAATGCAATGCTTGCCTATAGAGTAGATATTGGAAAATATAGTAGAGAATGAAAAAATTAAAAATTTATTGATACATATTTTCCTCGATAGCTAAACAATATTGTCGCTCAATAAAAATCTATCAGCGACTTAGACTTTTCAAGATTTTTTAATAAATTGTAAAACCTTATTAAATAATACATTTTTTTCTCTTTTTTTTCTTGCAGGTACGTATACAAAATATTTAATACTTGTTCACGTTGTGTTGGTAAGAATTTTTTTTTTCAATATAAAACATGAAATAATAAACTAAAAACTCGATACCTTTTATTTCTAAGCCTTGAATATAAAAATAATGGACCCTTAACTAAATTATTAAACAGTTAGTAAGTAATTAAACACTGAAAATCTTAAAACTATTACTTGAGGAATCTCTAAAGGCCTTCCTGAGATAAATATGTTTCAATAGTCGGTATAATTTTTCTTAGGCTAACGAAACGCTTGTCGCCTTAACGTGAGTTGAACTCAGGCACTTTTGAAGGTGGTTTTGGTATTTTGGTTCATTTCCGTTCCCCTTTAAGGTTTTTCGAAAGTAAAAAGCTTGCAAAATGTACCTTTTACTGACCGGTATATGCCGAAAGCTTTTTTTATTTGAAACTAGCTGTACCCTGCCACACTTTGCAGTGGCACATTGTGATTGAATGGTTGAGAAAAGAGAAACAAAACAAAAAATACATCTTTTAAATTGAAATGCTGTATCGGTCGGGATCATGGGTATTCGAAGAATGAGGACATCTTCATCTTTGAAAGGCCCTGTTAAAATCGTTGCTTCCACTACGTTATTCATTATTTCCCCGGTACCCCCGTTACTCACTAACGGGCACCCAGTTACCCTCTACATACTCCCGCTTCCCGTCACCCCGCTACCCCGCTACTCCACTACCCGCTACCCTGGCCATATGTCATAAACGACTTGGTCGATTTTGTACAAAATACTTTAAACCCATTTACGCCACTATCCTAACATTCCCCCAAAATTCGGTGCAGAGCACTAATATGGTTCAAAAGTAGTGAGTCGAAATAAGCAACAAATCTAAAAAAAGAAAAAAATCTACGACAAAAAATGTCAAGTGTAGGAACGGTTTTACTGTCAATAAAATATAATGTTTGACGAATAATATTTTTTCTTTACTGACATTTTATATTTTTTTGTTGATGAAAATAAAAATATTTGACGAAATTTTCAAACGAAATTGAGTATTCGTAGCTATGTATATTGATATATTTTGCTGAAGTGAGAAAAGCATAATTATTTAACATTTGCACCGTTCGCGGATATACATATATTGAGTTTTCATTGTTTTTAAGATGTATTCTGCTATTCGGTGTGGAGACATATCCATCGAATCAAAAACCATTAAAATTGGTCCAGCAGATCTCGAGTTATAAGTGTTGTAACAAACACGACTTTCTTTTATATATATAAGAAGATAATTATCTTATTTTTACTGCGGTGCACTGTGGCGTATACGTACTTTATTTATTAATTCATGTTATATTATAAATAACTCATGCATGGTGTCAATGACGGTGTTAAATCACATAGTCTGGGGACAAATAGACCTCAGCAAAACGGAAACTTACTCCACCAAGAAACAACTCACGCAATAAAACCATAAATATCGTCTGAGTCATAATCTTCAATCGCCCGCCCGGAAAAATTGTTTATCATTCGACCATTCAAATCGATTGTAGACTTCAGTTCATTGGTATTATCTAAGAAATACGGTGCAATGGTAACTTTTAATTTGGTTGAGTTTACAAATTTTTCTATTAATGCTCTTGAGAGACATAAGCAAACTCATGTTATATACACTGACTTTACAAAAGCGTTCAGTAGAGTAAACTTAAAAATTCTACTGCAGAAGCTTGAGGCTTATGGAATTCGTGGTGCCCTACTGTGTTGGTTGAAATCATATTTATATGGTCGCAAGCAGTTTGTCGTTGTTGATGACATACGCTCTAAAGAAATACATGCCACTTCAGGTGTTCCAGAAGGGAGTCATTTGGGCCCCCTATGTTCTTATTGCATGTTAATGATGTACCTGATTTATTGAAATTTTGTAAATGTCTCATATTTGCAGATGATATTAAATTCTTTGCTGTTATTTCAAGTGTTAGTGATCGTCTGCTATTGCAAAATGATCTTAATTCGTTTTGTATATAGTGTAAACAAAATGATCTACAACTCAATGTTGAAAAATGCTGTTCTATGTCCTACAACCGTTGCTTATATCCAATTATTCCATCCTATTCACTTAACAATGTTCAAATCAAAATTGTTCATGATGTAAAAGATCTTAGTGTTATGTTTGATGAAAAACTCACTTTCCAACTGCATATCAACTACATAATATCCAAAACTAACTCAATGTTAGGGTTCTTGAAAAGAAATTCCTTTGAGTTTACTGATCCTTATACGTTGAAATCATTGTACTGCAGTATTGTTAGACCCTCATTGGAATATGCATGTGTTGTATGGAATCCAACTACTTACTCAAATTGATATCAATAAGATTGAAAGAGTACAGAAGAACTTCTTACGCTTCGCATTAAGAAAATTTTTTGGTAATGCTAACTCTGATATTCATACTTCATATCGGTCCAAATGTCTTTTGTTGGGAATACAATCTCTTGAATCACGCAGGGAGATGTATAGCATAATGTTTGTAAGAGATGTAATGTGTAGTTTTGTTGATTCTTCAAATTTGCTGGCCCTAATAAATATATATGCTCCAACCAGAGTATTAAGATCAAGGCCATTATTGTTTGAAGTTTCGCACAGAACTAATTATGGTTTTCGTGAACCGATATGTCATTGTATTAGTTTATTTAATGAAGTATATTATTGTTTAGACATAAGCTTCAACAGAAATGTCTTTAAAAGTTTATTGGTAGCATTTTTAACTCATAAATGTAATAATAATCATTAAGATAAATATTGTACTATAAGTATCTCCAAATCTGTAGATTAATAATCGTAGATAATAATAATAAAATAAAATAAAATAAAATAAAAATAAAATAATATAAGAGGTACTGAAAAAAGCTTTAGTAAGGTTCAATCGCTACAAAAGCTAGTACATTGAAAATTCAGTTCATCAAGACACTTGCACTTGCAACGGAAATATTTTTGACTGAACGTAACGCTTTTAATTTCAGACGTAACGCTTTCAAGTTCAGAGATTCACCTTTCGCTTGCAAAATTCTACATTTGAAGAAACTTTTAAGCGGAGAATGTCGAAAAAGGCTTTCGAAAACGCTTTTAAATCTTATGCGTCCATCTGCACCATCGCTTGAATAAATTATTTGGTTAAGGTAATCCTATAACTGACCAAATAAAGTAACTGTTTGGTGTACATTTTGGGCTGGAGGTATCATCGGTCCATACTTTTTCGAAAATTATGCTGGCTAGGCTATCACTGTTAACGGCGGTCTTTATAGGTCGATGATCACCAATTTCTTGTGGCTTGAATTGGATGAAGACATATGGTTTCAATACGATGTTGCTACGTGCCACACACCTCAAGACATAAACGATATCACACGAGCGGTTTCATAGCATGATTATTTCGCGCCGAGGCAACGCATGTGAATAGGCCACCAAGATCGTGTGATTTGACCTCTTTGGACTTTTTCTTGTGGGGCTTTCTTAAGTCGCAGGTCTATGCAAATTAGCCGCACACCATGCGCCGCGGCGCGGCCTTCAAACCCAGAATAATCGATGCCATCGGTCACACTCAGCCTGATTCATGCGGCAAGGTCATCGAAAACTGGTCCTTTCAAATGCCACTCACCCAGCAATGCCCTGGCAGACATAATACCATTAACAAAGTTGTCAAATAATGATAAAACCTTTTTCATATCTCATATAGAACATGTTTTATTCAATTTTAAAATCGAACCACAAAAAATGGAAAACCCTTTAGAACATTCAAATGGCAACAACATTCAAAGGCCAAAGTGTTTTTTAAGTGAACTTAACCATTTGCCTGTAATTCTGCTAATCAATATAAGAAACAAGCATTTTCATTATAAATAACAATTTTTGACACAATTATTGATAGTTGTTCACTGTGGCGTATGCTTACTTTTTTTTCTTAGTGTAAATTTTCTATAAATTGGAAATTTGTTGGGTCTGTTTTATTGAAACCAAACTTGATATTTTGTTGTTGTTAAAGATTTCTATTTAAAATCCGAGACCTAGGGATGACCTTTTATCACAATGAAGGTAGAAAACATTCATCGGTCTGATCCGCAAAAACAAATCAAATAAAAATTTATTTCCAATAGCCAAAAGGTACCTCCTCATACGCAATTGAATTCTAATCCATTGTTTGGCAATTATCCAAAGTCTATATTATGATGAAAAATAACTCCTAAAATTGCATCTCCATAAAGTAGAACACTTAATGCGACAGTTATTATAATAAATATATGATTTATGAAATCAATTGAAAATAATAATAATTGATGCTTTCGCGGATAAAAAATATTTTTTTTTTCAATTTTTGGCACGCTCTAAGGGGTTTAATTACTCACACACATAAATTAAACTCAAATTCTTGCCACTGATGCGGTACTTAAATTGTGGTGAAGGACAATTCAGTCTTTTATTTTCTTACTTTATACACCATAACTTCGCTATAACGGTTTTTATGCAATTAAACCAGCAAGTAACACTTAACACGTGCACTTTAATAAATGAAACTCGAAGAGACAGAATCACTCAAAGTCGCTTTAAGAGATATTCACTGAGAGACAATCTAAATGACCATGAGTCACACGTGTGTCATAACAACTGAGCATGCTCATTGGTAAAATGTCATTTGAACAAAAAAAAACAAAGACGTAAAAAAAAAATTCAATTAAACCGCATAAATTGTTTTTCAAACTTAAATTTAAGGGATGCCCCAGAACAGGGCTCACAAAAAAAAATATACGCATCAGAGATAAGAGAGCGCTCAAACAAAGTTCTCTCTTAAGGTCGTTAAAAGTTGCGAAAGCTTTTGTTACTTTCATCCTTCTGCAACAGCTATTTCCCGAAAAAATAACGCAAGAGGTTAGTATGGTGGCAAACGTTATTAACTTGGGGAGTTAAGTAGTTGAATTTTTTGATAGAGGTTTAAGTCCGAAGAGAAGAAAGTTAAAAGAAATAAAACCAAGTTAAACGAAAATATAAACAGAAACACTTAAAAGGAAATTAAAGATTTTTTTATCCGCAAGGACGAATATAGAAAAGAGAAAAATATTAAGAACAAAGAGAGACAGTGAAAGTGAGAAAAAGAGAAATAGAGAGTGGGTATAAATATTTAGTTCACTAAGATGAATAATTAAGAGCTATCCCAAAACTGTCAAAATAAAACATGAAAAGCCAACTTAAAAGGGGTTGAACTCTGAACTGCATTGAATTCACAAAACCCCACCATTAAGGAAAGCATACGAAAAAAATAATAAAAGAAAATTATTTAGAATCCGAAATTGGGTTAGAAGAGTATTTTCACTTCTACCACACCGCACTGTACAGAAACAGATACAGCAAGTGGCTGTATATGTTGCCCGCCGAAACCAACCTAGATAAAACAGAGCACAGTGATGCACCTACCTCAATTTTGCCATACTTTCTTTAATGTCCTTTCTGCACAAAAAAAAGCACCTCTGCTCTCTACCGCTCTTTTCCTCATTGTCCTTCGTCCTTCTGTCTTCATCTCGGTTTCACTTCGTTTCATTTCGTTGTGTGTGTGTTGAAATGTGTTTGACTGTGACGATATTGTGTTTTATTTTTCATTTCCTTTTTCATCACTTTTGCTGCTGCTATTGCTGCTGCTGCTGCTAATGCTGCCCTGATTGCAGCTTCTGCTTTGAATTCTGCTGCTTCTGGATGATGACGATGTTGATGATGTTGAAAATGTTGACGGTGATGATGATGATGATGGTGGTGGTATGGTGGTTGGACTGTTGGATGGTCCTGCTGCTAGTTCTTCGTATATTCTTGTTTTTTTTCGAATTCGGTTCTTTGCGTAGTGCGGTGTTATTTGGTTATATCCTTTTAGGAGGAGGTTGGTGCTTGTTTTTGGTGGTCATATTGGTTGCTGTTGTTGTTTAACTTTTTATTTCGGGAATTTAAATAAACGTTTTCTCTCTGTAATGAAGCTCAGAAGAAATCGAGAGCACATCAAGGTATGTTACTACATCCGGTAAAATAATAGTGAATAAAAAAAAAATAGTTGAAAGTACAGTCAATAACCGGATATGGATTAAAAAAGAAGCCATGTAGCGGTTTATTGAAAAAGTGATTTTTTTTTCTTTGTTGTTTGTGCGGCTATATATAATATTAAATCTGACACACATTATTTAAGCGCATTACCGAATTATACAAAAAAAAAAACAGTTATTATAATAACGCACTACATATATATTCGAATTGAGAAGCGTACAGATTGTTGTGTGCCGCCGCGCCGCCATGGTAGAAAACGAAGAAAAAACAAATTAAAAACATGTGGAGTTAGAAAACAAAAACTAAGAGAATCAAAAGCAGTATAGGGCAACCATTAGTAGTGGCAACAGCAGCTTTTCGGTTGTGATGGTTGGTGTTATTGCGTTTTGACAGTACTTAACTTATTTAGTAACAGAATAAACGTGTCCTTTTCTCTCAGTAGTTCTACTCTCTCTTGTTCTAAGTCAAACGTTAAAACAGAATTGAAACAAATAAAACCCAATAAAATGAAAAATAATTAAAATGAAAATAGAGAAAAAAATCACCTGTCAATAGTGACATCTAACTGGCAAATAACAAAACAATGCAAGAATAAAAATTTAAATTGAAAAGCTTAAGTGGCGAGTGCTGATTGGGGGTTGAAAGGTGTTTGTATTTTTTTTTTTTAATTGAAAGACAAAACAACTGCAATTGTGGCTTTTTATCCCTTGAGTGAAATAAAACACACACATTTTTTCTTCTTGTGTCCTATGAATTAAATACAATCACACATACGTTCTCACAGAAAAAAAATTAGAAATTCTCACACGCACATAAATATATACATATTTATATGACAATTATTTTTTTTTTCCTCGAGAACCGAGACTGCGAGGCGAGTGGTTGTTGTCACAGCGATTCATTGTTTTTAATACAAAAAAAAAATCCAAAGCCCACCAAGCAAGGATAAAATTTCCCTATGTCAAATGGTACTCACGAACGTATAGTTGGTTTAAGGACACACACCAGAGTGAAAGTGGTGACAGTTGTTGTGGTTGAAATATAAATCAAAATAATTCACTGAAAAATTTGTCGTATTTTTTTTATGGTTTTGTTGCGTTAATTTTTTTTTTCTTTTTTTTGTGATTCAAAAATCAATGCGGAAACGACGGAGAAAGAGCCTTCGAAAAATTTTAAGAAACTGTGCTAACAAAGACTGTCGGATTGTGAACACACTTTTTTCTGTCTTAGTTCTGACATACCCTGGTCTTGGTTTATTGTTCTTAGGCTCTTGGTTGATAGCTTTTCTTGTGTGTCAGCCACTTTTCTTTGTTACTTGATCTTTTTTTTTTAATTTACAGTGTTAAAGAGTCGGTTTTTTTGTTGTTGTTTTGTCGTTTCTACGCTTCTGTTTCTAGTCAATGTGTGTTATATGGGGAAAGAATGCCGCCGCGTTTCCACCACCCCCACCGGTCTACCTGTATAAACCATTAGCAGTGAATAATCCATATCTCACATGTACAATGCCTTAGCCTTAGACAGCACGTTGTCGACATCATCGTCGTTTTTTGTCGCTTGCCATATCGTCCTCCTCTTCGTCGTTCGGTCTGTTTTTTTTTTTTCGTCCATTTTTTTCAATTTTCTTGTTGGTTATATAGAGTATGTTATCAAATTTCTGAGAGTGTGTACTCGTGCGATTTAATAATAAATGATGAAAAATAGCCCAACACAAATCAAGCATAGTGTTTTTTGTTGGTGTTTTTTGTTATCCTTAGTTGCATATAAATCGATAAAAAAGGCTCTTTTAGTTTTATTTTTTTATGTCGTTCGCTTCTATTTCTTTCACTTGTCGTACACTTTCATCAGGTTATTTGTGGGACTTTTTCGCTTTTTTTATATCACGGAAGCAATTGAAGTCTGTTTTTTGAGTTTTGTTGTTGTTCGGTTTTTTCTGTTTTGTTGTTGTATAGTTGGGGATGACACACAAAAGAAACCCTAGTACCCAAAAACCATGCAAAAATAGTGTCCTGTTTGGTAGAGAGCTCAACATTTTCGAAAATGACCAAAGCGCAAACGGAAGTTATTTGTCAGTGACCAACAATTTGTTTTTATACCGATAGATGGTACCTACACATGAATAATGATTAATTTCGATATTTTCAAAGTGAAAGTGTTTAGCTGAAAAAAAGAAAATATGTACGGAAGAAAAATTATGAATAAAAAGTAAATTGTATTTTTGAAAAAAGAAAAAAGATAAGAGCAACAACGAAAAAATGTGTGTGTAAAGTTGTCATTGGATTGGCATTGATTGTAAATAATGGCTGCGGTAGCCGGTCTGTACGGCCTTGGTGAGGACCGTCACCAGCGCAAGAAAACACAACAGCAACAACAACATCAAGCAGAACAGCGTGAGCAAAAGGAGGAATTTCGAAAATATCAAGAGAAACAAAAGGACCGGCCTTCATTTGACGGGTGATTGTAGTTTTTTTTTCTTAAACTGAAAATTACATTTAACATTTCTTAGCCGTTTTTTTTTGTTTTGTTTGTAAATTACAAAACCCTTGTTATGTCACAAGAGTTAGATAAAACTGCAGATTGCATGAAAATTATACGCAGGAAGAAGAATGTGTGTAACAACACACACGAAAAACTAATGACAATGGAGAAACAGCAGAGAGAAAAAAGAACGAATAAATTGGCACTTTGCCAGTGCTATATTTTTGGGATCTCCTCTGAAGAAGTCGAATTTTATCATGGATATGTCCTTTTTTGCCCATCTTTTTTTTACTTATACATTTATTTTTATAGTTATGGGGATGTGTTGTGAGATTTTTCAGAACAGTCAAGTAACTTCTTATGTAAGGAAGTTCATCCTTTTTTATTTTTGTCGATGGTTATTTTTCGTGACGTATTTTCTTTCATTTTTTTTATTGCCGGAAATTAAAAATATGTATATAATACACAAATTGATTAAAAATATATACTTGACTGTATAGGTGTTCCTTCTATTGAATTGCTACGAAAGAACGATTTTAATTGCTCGAAAGTAGAAAAAAAGGGACAAGAAACAAAAACAAATTAAATGGATTTCGTTTCTTTTTTTATTGCATTTGATGAGGTTTCGTGCGGAAAAATGTGATTTACCTAATCTAATACCCGCCATGCATTAGGGAATTATTTGCTTTGTAGGTTAGGTTAGGAACGAACATAGTTTTGGATCTTCCCTGGGTGTGTATTGTTGATGGGTTTCGGGTTTTTTAATGTGTTCTTTTTTTGTATTTTGTGCTTTTCTATACGGGTGGGTACAAAGTATACAATTAAACTGATGAAGATTCTTAAATTGAATAGTTTGTTGGTAAATGAAGCAACAACATTTTGAGAGTGTGTTCTTTTTCTGGCACCAGACATTTTTACACACAGCCAGCAGAGGGAAAAAAATTAACCCAGTTTTTATTGGAAGATATCTAATCTAGGTTTTTTTTATTGGCTTTTGTGCTTATAAAAATATCTGCAAAGATTACTTAACAAGGATAAAAGAAGGCAAAAAAGAAATTTAGAAAAGTAGATCGATTGAACATGCTTGATTGGAACATGAAAAGCTGCTAAATTGACCCTATCAGTTAGACGGAAATGATAGAACTTTTGCTTTTTGTTTTTGGTTCTTAAGATCGTGACTTTGAAACTTGATGAAATTGTTCATTGAGACGGAATTTTTTAGAATCTTAAAATGAACATCCAAATGTCATTTCTCATAACTCAAAGGTTGACAAAATGCAGTTTACTTTGATTTTTTTACCTTAATGAGAGTAAAATTGATTGATTGAATCAAATTTTCAAAAAAAAAATCAAAAGCTGTTTGTGATTTTTGAATCAATTTTTGGGTAAATTTTGACTCTTTTTGACGACTTCAACGATTTCTTTGGCGTCACAACATTTTTTTTTTTTTGAACTGTTGAAATGCTTCTTATTCTTAAGCATGATTCTGGATCATCTTTTAAATCATTTCACAAACAAGTTCAATAGTTCGGTTAGTAACTGACCAATCCGTAACCTCAATTTTTAGATTTTGATAATAGAGTGCATATGCACAGAGTGGCTTCAGGAAGGAGGTTTCAGCCATAAATTATGCATGTTGTTGAAAAAAAGTTGTTTGCGTTAACAGCTACACCTTATAAACTGGAAAATTCCGAATTCACATTCTGGATGAATTTTACAGACTTTTCTTCTGTTGATTGCCGTGGCCAAAGAACATATCTCACCTGATCGTCATCACAGCTCTATTTCTTTCATCTGCCACGAACTTGAAACTTATTGGTAAAGACAAGAAAACTCTTCTCATTTAGATGGTTTAATTGAATCTTGGCTAAGGCTTCCGAGTTCAAAATGACGGCGAGGCTGCTCTACTTTGTCATGATAGACATTATCCAATTCGTCTTCGGAAAGATTTGAGACAAGAACAAAAAAGAACCTATTAATATTGCTTGAGGAAAAGCAAAAAATATGCGTGACTGGGTCGCACGAACTTGCTGAAAAAAAATATTAACAAATAAAAACACGTAATTCACAAAAAAAAAAAACAAATATTTGCCTCAAAACACATTTTATCTGAAAAAAATTGTTGCCATTAAATTTCTCAATAATTTGTTGAATTTAAAAATTAAAAGAAAAAGCTCGGAGAGACTTTTTTAAATTATTTTTTTATTTACATATTTTTAAAAATGTCCTAAAATAAATCAATATAATACAGTACAATACTTGCCATATATTCTATAAGTCGCAAGTTAAAACTTGCAATCATCTTAGAATTAAATTCAGCTGAAGCAAGAGACTGCGGTTACGCTAAGGTTTCTTGCCACGGAAAAGAACTTCGCAGATCTTAAATATAGTGAAGTAATAAGAGAGTCTACAAATTTTGTTCAATCTATGATTGATTTTTCCAGTTCTTCGACTCTTCCGTATGGTTTTAGCAATTTCTTTTTTCACAGGAACCATCCCTGAATACAACACTGTGTTCGCCGTGAAAATTTCCTAAGTATCTGTTGTGCGGGTAAGGAATCCATTCCTGACATAAAACAAACAAATAAACATACCTGCAACCTCCATAAGTCCATTTAGTAGGTGATACGATGACCCGACCAACCGACCCGACCCATACAATAAAGTTGGCTTGGCGATTATCGCCCTTATCCACCCTGTCCGTTATATGTCAGTCAGAAGCAAAATAAATATATGTATAGAGATTTTGTATTCTACAACAGATGCAATGCAAGTGTACACTCGGGCGTATACGTGTTTTTTTAAAGATTTTTCTTATACGCTTCTTTTTACTTTTTTTTGTGCTTTTTAATTCTTTTTTTCAAAACCTAACCTTATGACTATGCAAACAAGCAATCAGACCGAATTTCCACTCTTTTTTTTTAAATTACGGTAGCGTTTTCATTTCAGCTTTTAACATAAAAATTATGCAAACGAATACCGTCAAAAAACATTTTTAAAAACTTCATTTTTGGATTGATTTATTTAATTCTCTCGACCAAGGTTCATTATTCATGCAAATATTGATTTCAGGCAAAAAAACACAAAAACGATAATGTTTCATTTTTTCCATCACATCAGCAAAAATCATGAAAAAAATGATCGTGTGCAGAGTTTGTTCAAAGAGTTTGATCTCATCATTGTGACAGTCCGGATATCCAACAGTTGCCTGTATCGAACTCGATCTCTATCTAGTTTGTCTGCACCGAGGCCCTTGACTGCTGGCTCAAGGCCGGTAGCAAATTTTTGTGCATTCAGTCTACATGACCGTAATGCAATCGTTGCAACGTAAATTTCTTCCCTGGATCTGTATCACAAGTTTCGGTTAAAGTTTTTCAAGCAACGTTAATTGTTTTCTTTTGATGTTGTCAAGGCCAATGTCTATCTATATATATAAAAGAACAGCTTAATTTTTGTGTTCGTTCGCTAACCGGGCACACTGGTTGAACGATTTTCCCAATTTTTTCTCTAAATGCAAGAGGTATTAGGGTAGAAGGTTTAGAAAAAATAAAATGTATATTTTTCAAATGCAATCAAATGACAAACGGTGCTAATGTTAAAAAAATTTATTTTTTTCACTACAAAAAAAAAAAAAAAAAACAAATCTGATCGATTGAAATTTTTGAAAATTTTATCAATGTCAAATCAAAAAATTATTTTGAAAATTTACATATTATTTTCTATACAAAGATGAAGCTGAAGGATTACTAATCCTAATAATAGGTATGTTTGTTATGTATGCAAATACGTTTTATAGATAGTAACCAGATAAAAAGGTAAGAAAAATTTCTTGCACCGTCTTAGAAAACGTAGGCATCTTGAGGGAATTTTGGTAACATCGCATACGTGGGTCTTTGGTGATACATCATCATCATCATTGGCCAATGAAATTGCCCCCTTCATCTGCGCCACAACCGGGATCTGGTCCTGGCGTTCTTAAAAAGTTCTTTCATGTATCCCGTCGCCATACAGTTCGGTACGCCAGCGCATATTTGGTCTGCCGCGCTATTATTATTCTTACCATGAATAATTAATGTACAATTATTGTACCGCTTACGACTTTCCGGGCTGGTTCCTCTTTGTTTAAGCAATCTACAAGAAGTCCAGCCCATTTAATTTTTATCATGAGATGAGTCATGAGTCTTTGCCAACTATTCTTGGTAAGGCTTCTTTTCTCCAACGCGACTCAGAGTTCAGAGTGCCTTTGGCTAAGCACCTAGGTCTCGGATCTGTAGATGGGTACTGGTAAGAATATCGTCTTATCTATCTAGCAGCAGTTTTGAAGTAATGGTAAGATTTTTTGATTTTAATAGCCTTGAAAGACTAAAGCAGGTTCTGTAGGCTTTGAGCAGCCACCCACGTATTATTTCTTCAATATAGTTCTCGGCTGAATTGCACCACTTCCAATTCAAGCTCCTACACCTTAATAATAATTGTTCTTCTACTATTGCCAACGTTTTCAGCAGACGGGGCCACCATGAACTCAGTTTGTTTCCTCATTTATATGCAGCCCCAGCTTTTTTGCCGCCTGCTCAATCTGGATAAAGAGGAATGTACAGAGATGTAAATGTCGTCTGCGTATGCCAATAATTGAGTGGATTTGACCAGTGAAAATGAGTTTTTTAACTTCCCAGAAGAAGTTATTGTCATAATGAGTCCAATTTTGGGAATCTCCAATTTTTGCATAACTTCATGTTTCGAGGTCAATAGAATTCTAATCATGTGAGTGTGTGTTCGTGGCTGTGTAGGTATGTACGTCACGCTTTTTTTTGCTCGATTATCTCGCGAACGACTCATAGCATTGACATGAAATTAGTCTTATTGGACGCGGAATTACTTGATTGAGAGATGATGAAGCGAAATCGGTTAAGCGGTTTTTAATAGCAATGAATAAACTTTACGAAAATCAACATAATCTGAAAGTAGTTAAAATTTATCATTTTTCATTTGTGCATGAAAATTTCAGCATACATTTAAACATTAGTTCGTTAAATCTTATCTATCAAAGTAAGACAGTATATTATTTCACAATAATTTGTATAAGCAATTGAAAAAGTGTTTAAGCGGTATATCCGCTTTTCGTGGTTGGTTTCAAGGAAAAATAGACCATATGAGTATAGCAATGGGATATTGATGAATTTAATCGGTAAAAACTGATTAGGATAATTGAAAACAGTTTGATTTAAACAATTGAAAATCAATTTTAGAGGTTATATTTTATTTTACTTATTTTTCTTCTCTGGAAGTTAGTCGTGTGGACCACAGAGTTGCATTTATATTTTTGTATTCATAGTAGAGTTTCGATTATTCGACGAAGCTTAAGTTGAATTGATTAAATAAGAATTCTGCGAAACACCAATGATAATTAAGAAAATAGTAATAATAATTGGAACTGGCCCCTTTGTTGATTTGTTTGAATTTGAAAATTATTTGCGGCAATTTCATAGTTCAAAGTTAGGAGAAGGGTCATTTCAATGAATTTGTTGTAGTTGTTAACCTATGAGAATGGCTACCTACAAACAGATAAGAAAAAAGAGGCAAAATACAAGTTTTTTTTTTTACTATTAGTATCAAAAATACATAACAGACTTTTGAAGGTGGCTATTCTGATCTACTGGTAGCTGCTGACATACGTAGGCCTCTGTAGAAGGTTTAAAAGTAAAGAAATACTCACTACTCAAATCCATTTGTCACTACTATATATTTTTTGGGTAGGACAAAGCACACCAAATAAATTTGCCTAATGATATAAGTGGATACGTAGTTAGAACCAGATATCGGTAAAAAAGGATACTTTTTATACTTCTATAGCTGACCCAGTTAAAGTTGTCTTGACATAGGTATTGTTGTTATGCCTGCGTATTCGAAAAAAACTTATCCGATTTTAATCAATCTTTCAAAAACAGAAAACACAATACTAAAGATAACAGTAATTTCAGCTGTCCTTTATTTCTAGCTGACCCAGAAAACGCTGCTGTATGCTTATGTCATAGCACTTAAATAAATTTTACGTAGAACGATCGACGACGGACGTGCGCAGAAATGATCGAAGGCTTTCTTTTTTTCAAGTTTTGATCTCTTCTTACGTTTTGATGACTTTCACGCCTTGAACATTTTTTTCGCTCAGGTAGAAAAAGGCAATGCCATCTTTGTTTATTTAACTAACAGCAATATATTTGTTTTTGGCTTAATTTTTTTAGGGACCAAAACTTGAATTTCAAATATCTTGTCAGAGGAATCTTATGAAAAAAATAGAAATTAATCACACTAATACTCCAAATTATATAATTTCCTAATTCTGCGAACTAACAAAAATCTAACACAGTTTTGAAGCTCTGAACACTGTGAAACAAATAAATCATTAAAAAAACATTCTTCGAAAATTTGATACTGGTAAAAGTAAGATACTTAATCTTGGAAAATTGTAACCGTTGCTTTTTCCAAAACTGTTTCAACTCCGTTAAATTACAGGAAAACGGGACACAGCACTTTAGTTACCACTTACAATTTCTTTAGGGGCGGGTACAACGTCCCGCGGGTCGGCTAGTACATCATTAATAAAGACTAAGATGAGTAGTCTTCTTTAGGAAAAGGTTTTTTGTATAAGCGATTCATTGATTTCTGGGGTAAATCGTTATCAAAATCTAAGAATCCAGTAGAACCTTTTAATGCAAGACGTTTCTGTTCAATGTCAAGAGGTAGCATATACTTGGAGCTGTCCTAATTAACCGTTAAGGACTCACGTTGATGATGACGTGCAAGTGTAAAGCTTAAAGAAATTTTGTCAGTTACTTTTGTTTTATTACTGAGTACAGTTGTAAAAAGCAATTGGATTAAACAAAAAACACAAAAGCTTAACAAGATCAAAACATTTTTTGCACATTAATTCTTTCAAAGCAGGTAAACATTGTCAATGCTCATCAGTCATTACTCATCAGTTTTTTTGATATAAACTATGAAAATCAAAGGAAAATAATATTTTTGAGTCACAGCTTATTGAGTAGTAACTACGATGTAGGTCGCTGACATTTATTTTGGAATATTCAAATCTTAATTTTTTCATAGATTCTCATATAAAAACTATAGGTTGAAAGAACGATCGATTAAAATCCTTGATAAGAAGTTTAAATCTTATCTGCATCTCTATTGAAACCATGCTTACAATTGATTTCTGTGCCATGAATAACTCAAGGTCTTAGGCAGCACGAACCGACTAAACAATAGGATTTCAAAAGTTCGTAATTACTCAAAAACTCTGCAAAAGCATTTCAAATGCTTCTCTTGTTTTTGCCTATCTATGTTCTCCTTGTTTTCTCTTAAATCATCCCTAAGAAAATATATGTTTATCTCCATCTCCATAAACATTTAAAGCTCAAGCTCTCTCTGTTTTCATTTAGATATTTCTCTTAAGCTATATTAACGTTTCATTCTACTTGCTGAAGCAACTTTTCTAAGCGATTTCTCCTCAAGGTCTCTTTTGGTCAAACGGCAAAAAGGTAAAAGGGCAAAAGGGTTATCCATCCATACTTAATGCACTATAATAGTTTACTCCGATTAAATCTAAATGAGTGCTTTTGAAAATTGTGGTTTGCAAAGGATGCCGATAAGTTAAGATCAATTAAGTAGGTATTTGAATTTGTCTATGGTTGTTCTTTTTTGTGGTTCAATCATAAAAGACTATGTTAAGTGGTTTATTTGAGTCAAGAAACGGCAGTTAAAAAATAAGAAAAAATAAAAAGTTATGAGTTTTATTGCTTCGAGATATTTCAATTTGTCTACTTTTAGGGCCAATTTACTGACACTCAATAAAAACCGCTTTTAATTAATTATTGCATCCATTACGATTCCTCAGTCAAAATTTCTTTTTATTAAACCGCTATTAGTTAAAAACCCGGTTTCTAATGATACTTTTAAATATGACAGCCTTTTAAAAAATATCACAAGGATATTTGCTTGATATTTGAAAATGTCAAAACAGTTTGAAGAATTATTTTAATTTAACTTTGATTTGGAGAAAAAAGAAATGAAATGTGAATTGAAACGACTAGTTTTAAAGTTGGAGAGACAATGATTTTATTATATAGGGGAATTTACTTAACATTTACCATATTTTAATAGCAAGAATGAAGTCTCCGTATGTAGCGTGTTCATGTGATGCACCTGGCTATACATACACGTTTAAAGAGTATCATCCTTTTCTGTAGCGTAAATTCTAAGCCCACCTGAATACTGGACTTTGACGTGAGTGTAGTCAATAGCTCCGATGGTTGGTTCAAGAAATTCGCTCCACTAGCTGCAGTCATTTCGGAAATAGTTTCAGTCGTGCGAATTTATTTAGCAATAACCCAAGAAACTTTGGTTATTACAAATATTGGATATTAACGAAGTTCTAACATCAGCTTAATCGGCAATAAAAATTTGCAATAATACAAGAGACACAAGACATAAAAACGAAACGAATCGGTGTTATACACCGTGAACTAGAAGATACGATTAGTTGAACTATACTATTCATTCCTTCATACTTCTTTACTCTTGCAGAGAAGTTTTTAATTGGCAATCTGGAAGTCAATAAAAGCTTTCTGAATGCGTCGAATTGGGCAAAAGTGACTGTTCTGATTCTGGAGAGAAGAGAAATCCTTCCTGATTTTAAACCAGAATGCTTTTTTTAAGATTCCAGATTGCCAAATAAAAACGCCATTAGAATAATCCCAAGTACTCTCCACCACACAGGTTTTCACTAACCAAAATCTTTGCCATCATTCTGTATTGTCTACTTTCTGTTACTAAAGGATTTTCACTCAAATCCAACAAATATTCTTAACACTACTCACGAAGAGACTTTCGAACCATTAATAAATGAAATGAAAATTGATGTTTAGCACTAACGAAGAGTGAATAATTAGAAACCTTCTTTAAAAGCGCCATTAGTTCTAAATAACCCTCTTAAAAAAAATAAAAAAATGTGCACGACTCGGTCGTACGAACTTGCTCCTGTATTCCAAATTATTATAACTCATAAAAAAAACATTAAAAAATATGTAAATATGAAAAATGAAATTCATAAATAAAAATTTAAATTGAAATATGTACCTCGTAAATACATTTAATTCCAAAAGTTTAAATGCCAAACAAATTCAAACCTTATTCTTGATTTACTGAATTTTTTTTTTGAAAATCGTCGGAGCCGTTTTTTTTAAATTAATTTTTTATATATAAAATTTTTCAAAAAAGCCTTAAAATTAATTTGGGTATGCAGTTTTCAAGAACATTTAAATATACATATTATACTTTAATTTGGATTTTTAAAATTGATCCGTTTTTGAGATACAGAATTTTGAAAAAAAAATCAAAATATTTTTTAAAAATCCAAAAAAAAAATTGAAATTGTTTTGAATACAAAATATTATTTGAGCAGTATATACGTACTTTCAAAAAAAAATTACGCTGATCGGACTTTTATTTTTTGAGAAAATCTAATAACAAAAAAACGGTTCTATGGGCGGTACCGTTTTGGAGCAATACAAAAATATTTTTTTTACAGAAAATACATCAAAGCTATAAAAAAAAATTTCGAGGAAGTTTAAAAAAAATCGTAGGAGCCGTTTTTGAGAAAATTGAAACTTTTGGTTTTTGGCCAAAAAAATCGTATGGTGGCTACCCTAAATTTTGATCTTAAAAAAAAAAATCAAAAAAACGACCCACGCGAATTCGCTCAAACCTCTAATTTTCAAGTTTGAGGTCAATCGGACCAGTGGTTAAGGCTGTAGGTGCGTTTACAGACAGACAGACAGACATCGGACGGAATCGCCGGACCCACTTTTTTCGAATTCTCTATCATCGTAATGTCATATCTCATCATTATCTCAACTTTTTTTTTACGAATTCAATACTTGCCATATATTCTATATGTCGCAAGTAAAAATTGTACGTGTCAGCTCCGACGTGCGACTGGAGTTCACTCAATAAGAATGATTTGATTACCTTAAAATTTATAATACGCAAAGGATTGAATTCATATATCCATACATCTATTCATAATAATTTGATAAAATATATTATACTTAAATACTTATGGTAAGCAATATGAATGTCAACAACTTTGTTTAAAACGTTCTTACGTATTTTTAAATGAATCAATGTAGTTTCTTCTACAAACATTTTTGTAAATAATGAAAAAATCTACAAAACTGCATCATTACATTTTCAGAACAGTTACATTTCTTATCAACTTTTCATTAATTAATGATGAAAATTCAAATGGGTCCACATTTATCGTGCATTATTGCATACACAATGGAATTGAATGTTGATAAATTCTACATTCAATTAAAGCCTGAAGCCTGCTTCTAAAGAGATCTTAATCTTGAAGATCCGAGTATTAGAACGCACGCTAGGATGCTTTTAATCGAAAAACAACGATCGAATTTTGGCCACAGCGGGATTCTCCCACAGGTGATGTGTCATTTTGTACGAACCAAGCAGGTCGTTTGTGTGCAATAATATTTATTTTAAAATCGAGATTGTGAGGCTTGTACTAGACGTATCCTTACAAATAGGGTATCAAAATCACCGTTATTTCATGTATATTAGACATATGGAAATATCAACAACCAGTCTATAGGATTAAAACTTATATACCAATTTATGTGAAAATGTCTTAATTGGCCATATTAATGAGTTACCGTTATAATTAAAGTATAATAAATTGAAGAGCATGAAATTTTGTATCATGTGTGAAAATTTCACCGTTTTACGTTGAAATCTCTGTTCAATAAAATAGATTCGACGTGGCACTAAAACTTTCACCCCCTACTTTCACCCCCCCTCGGTTATTTTTTTTTAAACTTTGAATATCATACTTATTTATGTTTAGTCAAAAGCCATAAAAATGAGTTTTAAACTTCTAACCTAATCGACCTCCATACAAACTTTGACTTAGCATTTCAACCCCTTGTGACCTTTTCAACCCCTTTTATTGCGTTAAAAAACACCGTGTGCCCTTCTCCAGGTTCTAGTCTATCTTACTACCAAATTTCATCTAAATCGATCCAGTAGGTTAAAAGTTATTAAGAGTTAAAAAAAGCGTTAGTACCCAATTTTTTATAACGCTTTTTTCAATGATTGATTTTCCTATCCATATTTTTTCCATATCGGGGTCTATATATGAATTGATTCTAAAGGAGTAAACTCCAAAAAAATTGGAATTTTAGCTTCAAACACTTTTGAATTTAATGTTTCAATAGTTTGATGAGAGAAACTCTCATTAAAATCCTGAAAAGAGACTCAATAAAACAATTTTGCGTTTAATTTTAAATTTCCCTTGTTTTAATTCCAATTTTTAATTTAATGGAGAATCAATAAATTGGCTCTTAGAGTACTGAAGTTTTAAGTCGTCTTGTAATATTTGTAGTTTATTGCGAACAACATTGCAATTTTGCAAATTTTAAGTTTACAAGTTTTTAAAATCTTCAAGTCAATTGATCGTTGAATAAAAATATGAGAAAGATATTTACATATACAAATATTTATTTATGAATTTACAAGCCCTTCCAAAAACATTGTTTCGCTCACGAAAAATAAAATAATTGTAAATGGTATACGTCTTCTATTTTGGTTTGTGCAGAAAAAAGGCACTTCTATTATTTTTTTATATCTAGGGTCACTTAAATAATTAAAAGATTTTTTCTCTATAACTGAAAATTTCGAATCCAAAAAATGTGATGTTAGAGCACATCATGACAAATTATTTTCTGTAAATGATGCTTACTTATCCGGCTCCCAATCCATGAAAGATCTCAGCCTGAGACACAGCAGCCTTCCATCGAGAATGGTCCCTCGCATGCACTTTCCAGTCGCCAAAACCAAGTGCTCTGGCATCCGCAGCCACTTGGTCCTAGTACCGGAGTTTGCGTCTTCCTTGTTGTCTCGAACTTGGGGGCTACGAAGAAAGACTTTTTTGGCTGAAGTGTTGGACGTTCTTGCTGCTTTGTGGACTTTCTGGTTGAACCTTCTTTCCCATTCACCATCGTCGCATAGGTACATGACCGAAAATCCTTGGAAGAATTTTTCTTTCAAATATTTTCTCTTTTTTAATATCGTCCAGCACTCGGTGCCGTAGAGTAGGACTGGTAAAATTAAAGTCTTGTACTGCTTGTTTGCTGTGAAGACCTCCTTGGGAGCGACCAATGATGTCTATGTCGACAGCATAGCCTAGGAGATAGGTGTATTTGTTGAAGATAGTGTTCTCACACCTGCCTTGTGCACTAACTGCTCTAGGACTATGTTGTTGCACGGGTTATTGTTTAGCTTCATGCGGCACTGCTGGATCATTTGTTTAGGATCCCGAATTCAGACATCGCTATCATAAGTGATGGATGCTTTTATAAGCACCTTTGAACTCGATGTCTTTCATGCATCTATATACTGTGCTGGACGCTGGTCCAGGAAGCAGTTTAGTGAACACATAAGCTGGCATCATTTCAGTTGGAGTGTAGATGATACCGAGTGCAATATGCTTTTTGCGAGATATGATCCATTCTCAGTTATAAGTTTTGAGCGTTGGTTATATCTGTCCCAATATTTATTTTCGTTAGTTAAGGCAAATTTAGCTCGATCCCAAGATTTAAAAGATATGTTGCTTTTGTCGCTGATTCATACTAGAAATAGCTACCGAATTTTGTTTCTGTGAGCGCCAAGTAATCGCAGCTCAAGTGAGTATAAATACATACCCAGCGTATGATATTCTATCGATCTCGTCATTCGTATGAACTGCATCCGAGTACTCTCGAGGTGTGCTTGGTGTAAGCGAACCCGTAGTTTTCCGTTCCTCGTAAATCTAAATAGCGATGAACACGCTTCGCAGCGTGCCAAGCGATTGACTATGAACGCTATATATGGCCTGCTTTATTCGCGATCCTATGAGTTGAAGATAAGGTTTTTCGAATTGGCGTCGCTTGGTGTTTTAACTGACTTCGATTAGTCCATTCTTTGAATTATTTCAACGCCAAAAAAACTTTGCTAATCCTAAATCTTTGACTTCAAATGTAGCAGCAAACCCATTACGTACATGTAGCTCAATGATACCGAAAAAAATCTACGAAGTGTTTCGTCTAGCTTCTTGTGCCACTGTATGTCGTCCTGCTTGCCATAGACTATAAAACGCCTTCCTGAATTTTATATGTAGCCACACGTTTGAGCGATCTGGCCTCTTTGGTTGGTCCCATGGAAGGGAATTCAGACTTCAATCGTTCTCAGATTCTCTTTATAAGACGTAATAGACTCAGATCGATGGCAATGATTCAGTCTAACTTTGCTTTTGCGTCCAACCATTTCTGAATCCTCTTTCTGGACACTTCGTCACCTTCTACAAGCGAAGGTTTTGGTGCTTCCATGTTCTAGCCTGTACCATTACAGCTAGTGATAGTCCGATACCATCAAAGTATCTTTTGAGTAGTAATCAAATCAGTTTTGAATACTTCTCATATAAATACCCAAAAAGTATCGATACTTTCTCATATCAATACTTTTAAAACATTTGAAAGTGAAATTAACGAACAGTAATTTTGTTTGCATTTTGCCTCTATCCAAATGAATTCCATGTCTTTTTGAATGTTTAAAAAATGAGACGCACTTCGACGGTACTTCACCGACTTAAAACATTTTTTACATTCAGCGACTTTATGGTTTTATGTTGCCACTGGTCCTCGAAACATGATGTTGGCGACAAAGGACTCCTTAAGAGGTTAGGTACTTGACACTCGATCAGAGAGAGATCTGGCGATGTCTTGAGATTGTAGCCGTCCGACGTCTTGCAGCATTTCCTTGTTTTGGCCGCTGTCGGGATATTCATACCACTACCTTGGCAACGACGAGGTAGTGGTAAGAGTCGATGATGGTTCATCGGAAAGTTCCAGCAGCTAAAATGCTCGACAAGTGCTTTCCGTTGATCGCAATGTGATCAATCTGGTTGACGGTTGATTGATAGGGAGATCTCTTTGTTCTTGTATGGAAGTTGAGTTGTAGGAACCACGTGCATGTTGCCACAATATTTCGCCCCGTAACAAAATAGACCAGCCTGAATCCGTTGTTGGAAGTAGTGTCGTGCAAGCTGTGCTTTCCAACTGTTCTACCAAAGATGTCCTTTTTTCCCAGCTTTGAATTAAAATTGCCGAGGACAATTTTAATGTCATAGCTAGGACACTGCTCATACTTTTTGTCAAGGAGCTAGTAGGCTCGAGGCATGCGCGTAAATTAGACTAATTATGGCGAATTTAGCCTTCATTCGAATCGTCGTGATGCGTTCGCTTACACATTTGAAGCTCAAGAATTTTACTTGAGTAAAATTCCAATGACGAAGTCCAAAAAGCCGCGTTTGTTCCTCTCGGTAGTAATTACCATTGTAAATGTCGCATTTCTTCATCCTTCTTCTGCCCGGTCCATCCCATTGCATTTCCTGGATAGCGGTAATGTCTGCTTTGTAGCAGTTGAGGGTGTCCGCCGATTGTTCGGTAGCACGCGGTTTATAAAGGGACCTAACATACCACATGCAAGTCCTTAATTCTTTGTCCTTATTGTGTTTGCTTGGGTCGTCATTAGTATATCCGTCCGTTTCCGAGGGCCGTTGTTATTTCGCAACTAAATGTTTTTCTACGTAGCCGCCAAGTCACCCTGACGCGACGTACAACCCCCATAATAATAAAAAAAAAAAAAACAAAAAAAAAATTGAGTGGCGCGACAGCTCTTGAAAGGTCAAGGCCTAAGTGACTTACTTTCATTAACAATTCTCTGAGTGCCTGTGAAGAATTGAGGGGACTTACAATTTAACGCATATTCCAAACGGCAAAATTGAATCTTTTAAGATCCAAGCCCTTAAAAAAAAAGCCAAAAAATGTCCTTAAGCCTAGATGAAATAGCGAAACCAGTACATCAGGATACATATTATATTTTCCTTAGTTTCACGGATCAGTAATCAGAGTGTCAGCAATGGAAACAAACAATAAATATTGACAAGCAGAAATTCATAGACAACACTGCCAATAAATCCAAACAACAATCAAAAGTACAAACATTTCCAATAAAACAACAAACGCCATGTTATTGTCCTACACTTTCAAGTTCCCAAGGCAAACCATGTAACCTATTCGTACATGTTCTAAATATAAAAAGCTTATCCAAAATAGATGTTCATTGAAGAATGAGGAGCCATAGTTTCAAGGCTCATCAAGGGGCACATCGAGCATAAAAAAGAGATAAAAGCAAACAAACAAGTATGCAACGAAAAAGAAACATTTCCTTTTGTGTACCTATCACTTTTTTTTACTTGCCATGAATTAAAAGGAAAAAGAAAAGCAACACTCATATAGATTTCCTCTTTTTCAGTTATATCTGTACAAGTGTATCGGATGTAAACATTTTACATTTATTCATTCATTCTAGCGTCCAAGTTTATAAACATTCAAGTATGTTGTCACTTCGGGCGGGTGAATATTTTGTTGCTGCATTGCCATGGGAAATACATAGCTGAAGGTGAATTCTGATTCTTGCCGAGAAGAAGTAGAGGGCTAAAAAAAAAACACAAAACAAAAAGAAGACGACAAAGTGTATAGAACTCAAGAGGTGGCAGGAGCTCTGTGATGTACACATGGAGTGTAAGACTTAACCTACAGCAATTAAGGAAATGTAAACGAAAAGTTTCAACTTTCGTTGCTTTTTGTTGTTGTTGGAGATTTCTTCTTCTGTTATTTTTTTTTCAAAATTTTCATCAACACCCTGCAATACTGACATACAATAGACTCGCTTCAAGCCTAAGCTAACAAAAAAGCTGTTAAACTGTAAAGTTTGAAAACTAAGTACAAGTAATGTCGCGTGTCGGATCTTGTACTGGAGCTTACACACCAATGTCATGCGCGTTTTTTTTCGTTCTCTCACGCGAAAATTCCAGGTCGAAACCGATTGGAAATTTCCAGTAAAATTCGACATTGAAAAAGCTTAGGAAGTTTATTTTCCAAATTTTCGAAAACTGGAAAATGATGTGCCTTTTCTGCTCTCGTTGACTCTTGAAATTGTTACAAAACAATGAGCAAAAAAAAAAAACAACATTCGAGCTCTAAGGAAAACAAACATTGCTATAGCCTGACATCTCTCGCGCACTCTCTAACTTTAAAGAATGTATTTATCTCATGATTCTCTCGTCGTAAGATGATGATGATGCTTCACTTCTCAGGTAAGATCTGAGAAGATGCTGTAAATAAATAATAATTTATACAAAACAGTCATGGGTATTTTTTTTTCTTTTTTGAATTTTTGCGCCTACATTGTTTTTAATTGTTTGATTTTTCATGAAATTTCACATATTGCACGAAAAAATACACATGGTGATATTTTTGGAATAATGGTATTGATCGTAAAATGTTTTGCTTTCATTTTTTTTATTTGAATTTTGAGGTCGGTGCTTTTTTAATATAGCAAATAAAAGTTCAAATGGAAATTAATAGCTGGATGTCTCTATTGACGGATTGTTTGAAGACGTTTTGTGCGTTCGAGAAGAGCGAGAATCTTTTTTTAAGATCATTCAAGTGATCAAAAGGAATGTAAAGAGGGTCAGACATCCGTAATGTATTGTTTGAATATGGCGATTCTGTTGTGAATATTATTTATAAAGATAAGTTACGAAACATGTTTCAGGTGTTGGACTACGCGTATAAGAAAAAACTTAGTTCTATCGTCTGAATTTACGAACACAGTGAAACCTATACCTACGCGTTAAGTTAAGGCCGTATAATCCCTTATTTCCATTTCTTATGGAAATAAGACCCTTATATGGGTTGTGGTCTTATATCAATTTCATTTTAAAAAATGTTTTTAAGAAACTGAGTTTAAAAATACAATCTGGCACAGTTTTCAAATGTAAAAAAAATCTGTTGATTTAAAAAATAGGGATTTACTCTTAATAAATTTTGTTACACGACAGATGTTAGTCAGCGCTAACAGAAATGAAGTTTTGTGTTTCCCTAAACGTTCGATTGATTATTTGCTAGGCCTTTCAATTTCAAATTTAAACTAAGAAAAAGCTGAGTTCTGGTTCTTACGATTTCTGAAGCTTCTAAAGATCATAAGCGGCAAAAACTGGCTTACTCCCTTAGAATTAGAATTCTTCCGCAGAATATAATTTCTATATTCAAATTCTAATTATGAAAAGAAAGTAATACAGCCAATCAGATTGGTGTAACATCGCAAAATTTTTAGACTTGTTGCCAGTCTGGCTAATAAATGTTTTTATGTAACAAATCAGCGTGAACTTTATTTTAACTAAGTGAACAACGTGTCCGGTAATTTGTGTGCCATACTTCAAGATTTGATTCTTGATCACGTTCTAAGAAAAAAATATCTTACAGTCAGGTGTTATTTTGAACTTTGACAAAATCAATTTCTCTGTCAGTACTAATATAAGGGAGCTCATTTTTAATTTTAGCAGAAATAGTAACTTTTAAACTACCTTTTTAAGTGATCAATTTTTCTTGCGCGAGCAAAATTTTGACTTTGAGGTCAATTTTGATCTGAAGATCAAAACAATTATTAAAAACCTCATAAATAAGTGCACCCTAGAACCCATGCTTAGGAAAATCTAAAACATGTAAAAAACACTTGGTTATTTTCCCCAAAGTTATAGTTTTTTTGGTAATTTTCAACACTGTGCAATCCTGAAGAAGGTTAGAAGTATACTTATACCCACCTGACTTGCTTTCAAAACCCTAATTATCTTACCGAAATCTTAGCGAAATTTGAATTTGGGGTATGAATGTTTATGGGGTAAAAACAAAAGACCTATGACAAACTCAGCAGACTCCAACGCACTGCCTATCTTTGCATAAGCGGGGCATTGAGAACCACTCAATCAGCGGCGCTAGACACTCTTCTCCATGTGAAATCCCTCGATATCTTCAGCAAATAAGTGGCAGCGAGTACCTTCAGCTGTAAGACTTAACGATTCCTCTCAATAGACCAACAATAATGTTGGTCATTCCATTATTCTGAACTTTTTCGGTACTACACCTAAGTATATACATAGACTTCACCATTCCACAAGTCCAATTTGGCAAAAACTACCAGGGCACCATTCCATCCAGAGCCGAATGGGAAGAAAAGAAATTTGTGGAAGATCAGAGTGTTCATTTCTATACAGATGGGTCTAAAAAAATTATGTTGTTGGTAGTGGTGGGTACTCAGAAAATTTTAATTTAAGCCTCTCATTCTGCCTTCCTTTCCAAGCGGAAATTTAAACCATCAAAGAAGTTCTACATTGGCATAGGGCAAATGTGATATCAACTTATTATATGAATCTTCTCTGTCTGGACTCTGGCTGCAACAAAAGCTCTCTAGGGTGTCTCTACTAACTCTCAAATGGCCATAAATTGTTGACCCCGTCTTATGGATCAGGCAGAGCTATTCAACATTCAGCTCTGTTGGGTGCCGGGCCACTAAGACATCACAGAAAATTGCAGAGCTGATGAACTCGCTAAAAATGGAACCGTCAAACATATCCCACCTGAAAGGGAAATGATAAGTATACCGATAGCTATACATGCAAACTCATGCCTTAACGACAACAAGCTCTAGGTGATTTAATTTACCAACATGTGCAGCCACAAAACTCATATGGCCGTCAATTAATTTAAAGCGTTCACGAGACTTGTTATCTCAAAGCAGGGGTGCCATCACGTACTTTGATACAATCGAGTTTACTCGATGCAATCGAGCATGTAATTTGTTTTAATCGAATGATTGTACCGTCATATTTCGTAGAATACAATTCTGAAATAGACGTTTGAAACAAAAAAAAATCTCGATAAAACATAGTTATCGAACAAGCATTTCTTTTTGGAAAAAAAAAATGGATTCCAAATAAAATAGGGCCATAAACAAGGATCAAAATGAATTTTTACTCATTTTATGACTATGTTTGTTGTTAAACCGTATGTTTGCACTTCTTTCTGCTGCATTCCCGCATTATCACTTATTTCTTAGGGATTGCTTTTGTCGTTCAAATATATTCTCTTTATTGCATTGGACTCTTCTTCATCCAGGATGAATCATTCTCACATTTAGAATCAATAACAATTATTTTTGTATTGACTTCAAAAATTACCTAAAATTTTTAACTGAATGAATGATTGAAATTCTATTGATTAATATAAAAATTCACAAGGAAAATTTAAAGCAAAAACTCGTAACGTGTTGCTTAGAAATATTTGTTTTGAGTTAATAGAAGATCAACAATGCTCGATTGTTACGTGCCTCAGATCTCATATTAATTCACTAATAGGTGTCCTCACAGGACACTGTCTTACAGGCAGACACGTTATATGACTTAATGAAGCCTCAAATGACTTCTGCAGAAGCTGTATGGATGAAGAAGGTGAGGAAACAATATCTCAACTTTTTTGTAGGTACATGCCCTACCTTTCCCTAAGACGCAAACTTCACCCCTATATTCATGTGGTATCACAATGGGCGTTTGAATGGCCTAAGTGTGTGGATCCTATATCCGCAACCACTTTTACCTAACCTAAAAGAAAAGAATTTAAATCCATTCATGAGATATTATCAAGTTAAGTTAGGATATTTCCAACAAAATTGGTCCGTTTCTGTATATCCTTCCATTAGGTACTTAAGAACGAAATAACTTTTTTCGACTCCAATATCATCATATTTTTATGTTAGTCGAAATATTGCGATCGAGAAGCAATTCAACGTTCTTGAAAAATTCAGTAAGGAAATGACTTCTCAGCAGAATAAAATACTTTGCTTAATTTTTTATCTTATCAGTTTCTCTTTGCAAGACAAAAATCTTGTTTTATTGTTAAACTCTAAGCAAATTTTATCTTCAAACCTTAGAGGAGGTATGAAAATGTTGAAAATTGTTTTTTATCAATCTTCAGTATCGTAAACCAATTATTGATGTGTTTTCTTAGCATACTTATCCATAGTGACGTAAGATTTTACACGTTTTACAAATACAAACTCTTCACTGTTGATAAAAGTAGAAAAGGATCAAAATAAAGGATAGAAGGCGTGTTCGCAGAGACCTATAAATAGTTTGTTGCTAAGCATTTTTCATTTTTATGTCTAATCTACAACCAAAGTTACGCTGTCAACAGAATCTTAAAATAATATGTACCTATAACGTAAATAATTTTCATATTGATATACCTATCCAATATCTAACTGAAGTTTGAAGATCCCTTGACTTTTGTACCAACAACTGTGGATAGGTTTTTGTTTTGGGAAATTGTGCTTCATTATCGATAAATTAGCCAAAAAAAAAACACATCTATTGTGATCTCGAAGAAAGTTGTGAAAATCACAAATCACAAGACTTCTTGAAAAAAAATCGTATTCAAGGTATTTTGGTGTAAGTTCCAAATGGCGACTTTCTTCTGGTGTCAATTTCGTTCAAAATCTTTCTTTTTTCAAACCCAATACTTGACTTAAGCAACATAGCAATACCTACATCATGCATTTGCTGTCATATAAAATGTATATCGTTAAAGTGGCATTTTGAACTGAACCACAAATTTGTTGTGCTCTATCACTTCTGTAGTTCAAATACAGGCTTGATTAAAAATTATTATTAAAACATTTTTTCTTCAAACATTCTGATTTTATAAACTAAATTAAACATTTTTGCAATTTTTCAAATATATTAAAATGTTCAAAAAAAATTTGTTCAAAATTCCAAACAACTCGTATGGCACCAAACAATAAAAAAAAAAACATAAATAATACTGGAAAAACATTCTCCCCCTTGTGTGAGTGAGAACAAATTGTATCTATATAAAATTCTTGAACACAAGGAACTGAAAAAAAATCAAAATCAAAAGCTTTTTCGAACTTCAACACACACGTTCGACGGAAGCAAAAACAAGAAAACAAAGTCCATCCTTCCATTCGCAGAAGACTTCACGAATCACCATTCTATTCCATTCAAATACTTTTCCCGCCGTATGCTGCTATAGCTACACAACTTGACAAAAAAGACTATATTCAGTATTTTTTTTTATCCGCAATTAGTCGCGTTAAAATCTTCTTCATTTCCAAAAGTGTTTTTTTCTTAATGCAAAAATACTAAAAAAAAAACAAAAACAAAAATGTGAAGAATGCACTTAGTTGAATAAAAAAAAAAAAACAAATTCATATATATATATAAAAAGACATATCATTCTAAAATATCACATTAAAACATAAAATAATATCCATTGAACGTGTTCAATAAATCTAACTAAAAATATCAAATAAAATTAAAATCAACAAAAATGATATCAATACTACTTCAGTGAAAAAAAAATATATAATTATCATTTGTTGTGTTTCTTTTTCCGATATACATATAAATACGAGTATTTTGTATTTTACAACGTTAGTATACAAATTTTTGATTGAGAGAAAAAATTTCATTTTATGTATTTATGGTCCTTCCCTTTGAATTTTTGTGTGTGTCTTATTTTGGTTCAATGTAACAAAAAAAAAATTGTACGATGGAATTTTTCATCGTTATTGTGTAAGGCATCATCATTAATGCCGTTTGTTTAAAAAAAATATGGTAGTGATAGTCTAAATTTAGTATTTGAGAGGTTTTGGCACAACACAAGTCGAATAAGAAAAGGTGATACTTGAAAGCACCATAACACAAACAATTAAAACTTAAATCAAGAAAAACCAGTAACATAAGTTCTGACAACAACTGCAACAACAATCACAACAACGCAGTGCAACCGAACCAACGACATAATGAGAAGATGCACTGCAATAAAGCGTTGCAATTAACATAAGAAGATGTTTGAAAAAAAAGTCAGTATTACTTTACCTTGAATTTTCTCTATCCTTTGATATGATGATGATGATGAGGATGATGATAATGATGATGATGGACCTATTCTACTGTACCGCTTCTTTTGGCTCTTTTACTCTAGTTACAAGTGTACATGTCTTCTTCTTGTCGTAGTGTCGTGTATGTACTCCATAAGTACATAGACCACATACAATACCGAAAATCACGCGAAAAAAAACGAGTCCTGCTCCCTAGATACATAGTGCGGAAGTATCCTGGTTGAAATATGAACAGAATCAAACAACTCCCTGGTGGTTTTATACATTTTATATGAAATTCATTAATGGCCATTCAGATCAATAATTTATAACAAAAAAAATGAATAAACTGTGAAATTTAAACTTAAAATGTTAAATTAATACAAATTTGCGCATATATTATGAAACCTTGGTGAAGTACTCGCTTATCCTTTTTTCTCGTGTTTAAGTGGAGTGCTGAACTTTTATACGACGACAGTTGGTCTTCGTAAACCATGCGTGTTATAACACAAATATTGTCAAACAAAAATTGCTGTGAAGAGATATAAAATATATACTTGTGTGTATGTGCTTCATCTCCCTCGTCGCCTCCGCCGCGCCGCGCTGCTGCCCCCTACCCTCATCTCACCACTCCCAGTGGCCCCCATCTAGTGGTCTTTTTATTCTGCTCCACCATCTTCTTTGTTTGTTGTTTTATTTTATTCAAGTGCTTTTTTCTTTTGCCGTTGCTCTTGTGGGTGTTAGTGCAAAAACAGATGATAAAGAAAGGATTTCCTTCTTTGCGAAAAAAAAAATGTGAAAGATACCTTCGAGCAAACAACAACAACGACGACACGATGAGAATATCTTAAAAATATTTTTTCACCAGCAAAAGTGTGTCCAACTAACACATAAAGTGCAGAACAGATGAGTGTGTACCTACCATAATTATGGGGACACTCTCACACACACATACCTATTCACAAAACGCATACACATCACTTATGTAGTGTCTGTTCACCAAAAAGGATACAGCCCCATCGCCATCAGTGGAGCAGCAGCGATAATTATTATTTTCAATTTGTTCAGTGTATTTGTGGAGTGTATATTTTTTCCTTTTGCTTTTTGAGATGATGTGCGTGTTGTTGAAACACACCATAGAGTATCTTCTAATAGAAAACAAAATCTTTTAATCCCACCGTGAAGAAAAAAATGTTCATCTTTTTCGAACGTGTTACTTCATTTGTCATTTTTACGCAAAAGAAAATCGAAATTTTGAGAATAAAAAAAATGCACTAATCAAACTTGTAACGTGTGTGAATTTTCAAATTAACAAAAACGAAAACCGAAATAAAATTTACCACAAAAGTGTAAACATTGTGTGAATTGATATTGTTTATTGGTTCTTTGCCACGAGTGCCTTTGTGAAGGACAAAAGAGGGTTAATTCTACAGTTCCAAACGTTTCACAAAGTAGATATACTGTTTTTCTCAGTTTAACCAGTGGTTTTGTGTCTTTTCGAATTGAAAATTTGTGTTTGAAAAAAGTGAAAAAAAAGAGAAACCTCCCTGAGAATACGAAAATAATGCCCCTGAAATGCAAATTTCTAAATCGTGTGTGAATGTACATGATTTGTCTAAAAATAGTGTTGATTTTATCAGAAAATGATTTTTCAAATCAGAATGCAATTTTTGAAATAACAACAAAACGAAAAAAAATAGAAAATTTTTGTTTCGTTGTACAACAACGAAAACGACCAAGACGACCGACGTGTGAAGATAGTTTTCGTGCGATTTTTCCACTACGCATACATTTGCAGAGATACCTACAGTTTTTTTTTTGCTTCTTCTCATTATCTATAACATTTATTTACACGGAGCGGTGTGAAATAGTTTGTGGTTCTCTTTTTAAAATGTTAGAGCTTCTTGTGTCAATCGACAAACTGAATAGTTTTTAATGTTCCTAATCGTTGTGAAAATGATTTTCATATTTTTTGGTCAAAGTTCTAATCCAGTACACAGCGTTATTTTAAGTTTCATTGAGGTTGTTGAGGTTGTATTTTCGAATTCTTACCTTGGTTCAGGAATTCATAATGTTGACGAAGCAGCCAGCATAGTTTTTCTCAATCTCAAAAAAAGATGATGATCCTTCTACTGCTTTAGAATTTTGCAAAAAAAAAAAAATATTATTCATTTTCCCTCACTACATAAGGCCTTCAAATTGTTCTCATATCTTAATATACCTATTGACAATTTGAAGTGAATGTAAACGTCCTTAAAGTTCCTCTGTTAAGAAGTAGAAGAATAAAAATATCGCGGGTATTGCGTTTGTGAAAAAATTACAATTTTAGTAAACATTAAGCCTCAACAAAAAGTCAATAGAGGGGGTTCTATTCGTGAGCATGTGGGTCTGTTCATTCATGTTTTTGTGTCTATAAACTCCGATTTTGAAAAGAAAAATTATTTAGTGGATAGGATAACCTTAAATTTGGAAAGAACTAAAGGGTCCGCCAAATAACTTTTTTTTTTTGAAAATCTCTAAAAAAAAAAAAACTACTGAATATTTTCTCAAACTTTTTTTTTATTTGAAAATACAATCCTTCCTGTTAATAAAAGAAAATAATTTCATTCAAATGGCTGCCACGATTGGTCCAATTTTTAAGCAGATTATCGATTGTGTGCAGCTGTATTTCACCATAGGAGGCACGAATATTGTCTTTTAAAGCGTCAACTGTCTCTGGCTTGTCGGCGTAACACTTGTCTTTTACGGAACCCCACAAATAATAGTCCAACGGTGTCAAATCGCAGCTTCGAGGTGGCCAAACGACATCAGCTCTGCGGCTGATAATGCGTTCTTCAAAAACAGGGCGCAAGACATCGAGTGTAGCTTCGGCTGTGTGGCAGTAGCACCGTCCTGTTGAAATGTTGCCAATATCCTCCTCTTCAATTTTTGTGAACAAAAATTCGTTCAACATGGCCCGATAACGATCGCCATTGACTGTAACGGCCACTCCTTGCTCACTTTCGAAGAAAAATGGCCCAATTATGCCTCTGGACCAAAATCCGCACCGAACAGTGACTTGTTTTGGGTGTATCGGCTTTTCAATGTATGCGTGCGGGTTTTCTGTGCCCCAAATGCGACAATTTTGCTTGTTTACATACCCGTCAAGATCAAAATGAGCTTCATCTGAAAAGATGAGTTTTTTTGGCAAAATCGGCAACTTCTCTAAGTCGATCGAAGGCCCACTTAGCGAAGTGTTGTTCAGGCGCATACTCAATTACACAACCACATTCGTTCAGCGGAAGAATAAAACTAATTATCTGTCAAATCAGACATGAGCTAAATGTTACTATTTACAAAATAAGCACTAGTTGAAAAAAAAACGTTAGATGGCGAACCCTTTATTTTTTTAGAACACTGAACACTTTAAACAAAATTTGTATGCGTCCTTATCTTCAAATTTAGCCGTTAAAAATGTGGCTGCAAGAACTGATTTTTTGGTGTTTTGATAACTCGTTCATTTGATTACTATTCGTTCTTATGTTTTTCCCAAAATTTCTAGTTTTTATGAAAAGCTTATTTTTCCAGGTACAAAATATTTGTTTAATAATTGAAAAAATTAGCTCTACGCTCTTGCAACTATTTCAAAAACGGTTACGATTCAGTTTTGCCAGAGAGTAACTTAACATTTATTGTCATTTATTAGTCATTCTGTGCCAGTCTAACTTGTTATCAACAAATAAAAAAAAAATGAATATTTTTGTTTGTTTGGATTAAACGAAAATCTGTTTCTTTCGTTGGACTTCAATAGCTTACATCCGATTAAACGTTTCCTAAAAGTAATTTTGAATCGAATCTTGCTAACACTTTTTCTTAATTCAAAAATAAAGAACACTAGAGGAAAAGCATACATATATGGATGTGCACTGTGGCGTATACGTACTATTTTTTTTTCTTAATTAAATGCTATGAGTTGGCAATTATGCAATAATATGCGGTATATTCAAAATAAAAAAGATTTGGTTTGGTAAAACATTCACATTCACAGATTCTGATATTATTAAAAATAACATTCTTCTTTCTGACTACGAGGTCCTGCCGTCCTGGCTAGTACAGTATACTATATACACAACTTTAAAATTTCAATATAATGTTCAATGTTTACTCGCAAAAACATAATCTAAGACATATATAAGTCTGATTGTTTTAAAGCCCTTGCATCACCATATTGAGGTCAAACAATATTTACAAAAGTTGTCCAACATATTCAAATTTATTGAAAACTTTTGAAGTTAGCAAAATAAAGTGACAGGTTAACAACACAATCCGACACTCACATTCGCATTTGTTTCAAATTCAATCAAAGTTCATACAGGTTATTGGATTCATCGTTGAAGAGGTTTTCGGAACCATAAAAATTAAAAATATCCAAGAATCTTAAGCATGTGTTGTTTTTTATAGGTCACATAATATTTTCTTTTTTAAAGTCATCTGGAAATTCTTCTTGTTTAATAAACAAGTAATTAAGATGTACGATAAATTCTTTGCAAATGTTTGCGTGGAAAATGAAGCACAAGAAGATAGGTTCACTTGAGCGTATGTGTGTCCTTTTTCTAAACATAAAGTTAATTAATTTTTTGCAAAATTGAAAGGTTATTTAAAAAACTGATCTGAAAAAAAAACCGAAAAAAATTATTTAAAGTGAGTACAAAATCATACATGGGTACGTAATGCATCATCAAAACTGAAGAACTAAAAGTATATCATTTTAGAAATAAAAAAAAATAGTTTTTATAAAAATCATAAAAATTAAAGAAAGAAATCAAGAAAAGTTTAACAAATACATGATAATGAAAAGCAGATAATATCTTGAAAATTTAAATTCAATTGGATTATAAAATTGAGCAGCAAAATACGCCATCAAGTTCGGTGTCAACCATTTCCCGCATAGAATTCATTGAACGATGGGGCTTGACTCCAGTTCTACGACCGCGGCAGGAGCAGCCATTAAGCGGTGAAAATTTATCAACAGCTTCGCCCCCTCTTCAGCGTGAAAGGTAAACAAAAATTATTTCTTAACAGTATCGCAACACCATAAAATGATCCATAGAAGTATGAATTATTTGTGATTTTTATACATGTTGGGGGCAAAAGCAGCAGTGTCCCAATATTGTAATAAACCTGTTTATCAACTCTCAGACAAAACGTTCTTCGTGTTTACCAATTTAACATTTTTTATCGTTGTTTCACATTGGACGCTCTATAAATAGCATTAGCTATCATTGCCAATACAAGTCAAACTGCAAGGAGCAAAATGTTCAATTAAAATCCATTGTTTCGTTCAACATGACACTGATACTTTTAATCTCAACCATTTAGACATGCAGTCGGAATCTTCTTACAATCTTGTTTTTCCATGAGAATAAAATGTGACAAAGCAATTTAACATGTGTCCTTACAATTCTTTCTCCATTATGCAGTTGCATCGAACGTTTTTATTTCTTTTTTTTTTTCATTGTCGATACGAAAATATGCATAAACCTAGATTGTACTTTACATGTATAATACATAAAAGGATACCTACATAATATGTGTTTTCAATAGGGGCTGCTTAACAAACAGATGGAGTGTTATATATTTATACATAATCGTTGAAAGTACATATAGTTGTTTTTTGTTTTAACTCTCTTTTATATTGCTTACTACTGGATAACGATAAAATAAAAATGTTAAAAGTAAATGATGAAAATAGATTTTTTACAATAGATGTGCTAGCGTTTGATATAAATGCTGCCACACTTAGATCAACATTGGTTCATTGGGGTCTTCAGAAGCGTTGACAACCTTATAAAAATAAACAAAACTGATGAAACTTGATTGTTCTTTACATTTATTGAAAAAGCAACAGACCAAGACATTTTCCTAGTTCATTGTAACATCTCCACCGAGTTTTGAATAAAAGGCTTTATGTCTAAAGTAAGTGGATTTGAAAAAAACTCCAGTAGTGTCAAAAATATGTTCTTTTCGTCTTCGTCATAGGGTCCATTGCTCTGTGCGATTGTACCAAGTGTATGTCATTGCATACATCTATATCTGTTAATCTAGCACTTACCATAAGGTCCTTACCGCTTTATTTGAAACTCTGATACTTCTTTTTATTTCCAAAATATCTCAATTTTTGTGTGATACCAAAATCAATAGGTTCATAAAAATCTCATGCACATCCGTTGAGGACTGACAACATTTGTGCCAGTGGAGTGTTTGGCACCAAATTTAGCGGACAGCAAGTGGCGTGGTGGGAAAAGCGGTGCAAAAGCTTAGGTCTTTTATTTGAAGCAGAACGAAGTCTGCAGGTTCAACTAGTAAATATAAATATCTCAGTTATTATATATTAAAGGAAAATGTGTATCATTGTAAATCTACTGGAAACTATAACAATTTCGGTTGACTTTGTAATTAATGCATTGCCAGCATCTCATGTTTTACCTACACACAATTCAGAGAGTAGAGATATTATTACATATTCCTTTTTCTAAGAGTACCTAACTACTTTAAAGATATTATAAATATTCAAAACAAAGTAGTCCGTTAGTTTATACTTTAGTATAAACCTTTTACCTTACCACGCATTACTCCAGACTTTTGCTGTCAGAAAATTGAAAGCTATCAATTAATAAAGACTGACAATATTAAGAGTTATTTTGATATGGCTGTGGCTGGCATGTTATTTTCCTTAGGTTTATGAAAAAAGAATTAAAGCACGAATATCTAAAAATTTAATTCAACTCCGATCAGTCCAAGGTAATTTAATGGATGCGATAGAAAGCGTTTCTATTGGTTTTGGTAATCTGTCCCACTGTGTTAGGATTTGATAAAAAACCTTTACTTGGCATTCAATTTAAAATGTGCCCAGTTGAAATCAGAGAATCATTTGTAATTTTAAGGTAAGGATAATTTGCAGGAAATTTAATATGGGATAGGTTAGTCAGCTTACTATGTTGTACTTACTTACTTACTTACTTAAGGTGGCGCTACAGTCCGGGGTGGACTTGGGCCTCAATCAACTACTACTTACTATGTCTTACTTTCAATATGTATTTCAAAAAGTTGTTGTTTTGAAAATGAGTGTTTTTCATTTTAGTTCCGGTTGACATAAATTGCCTGAACTAACCATTTCAACACTTTGCTTTATTTTAACAATGATGCAACCATTTAAAATTTTTTAACGAACATAAGACCAATCTAGAGATCCAGGGGTATTCAGAAACCCCATAAACATACAGGGATTGATATAATTGACGAAAGATTTCCACCAGGCAATACATTTGGTTTTCGATTATATTGTTTGCATGAGAACACTCATGAATTATGACTTATATTTGTTTCAAGAGTTACTTTTTAAAAACCAACAGACAAATCATCTAATTTTATTGCTGAAATGTGTTTTCAGCCAAACCTTTCAGAGTTGATATAAGACTACTGGTGATCCTCTCAATTGCTAAGGTTAATCAGACCTTCGGTCTTCGAAATTCTTCTTTCGTTCCTTCAATTCTAGTCTTTTGTTTTACCTGCAGGGATTTATTCGTTTCAACATTTACAATTTTTGAAAACTCATTTACATTAAGTAAAATATTAAAACAAAAAAAAATCTCAGAACTAACAACTTGCAAATAAATTGGTGATTGGGGACAATTTAAATCAGAATAAGAAGTCGGCTAGTTCACTCATGGAATAGTGAAGCAGTGGAATATTATCTCCACGATACGTCAGTTCTTCTGATAGAGACAATCATGTGGTCTTTAAAAATTCTTTAAGATAAACTAAGTTAAAATAATTAAGTACTTACACAGCATCCCATTACCAGGAGTCAATATGTTTCCAAAAGTACCTACCTTTCGATTCCGCATTAGACTTTCGTCAGTGTTAGCGAAACTCAAAATCTTCGAAACCGTGTAGGTACTCCTTCTACTACCTTTGACTACCTTTCACGCTCTTAGGTCTACAAGACCTTAAGGGTAAGGGCGATACAGGTTGCAGGCTGAAGAGAGTGTCCACTTGTCCACGCTAAGGCTGCGGCATGCTAGCAGCCGCAACACTGTTACTTTTCATGCCAAATAAAGATTTCAAAATTCTTAGAACTTGAAGAAAAGTGGAGGGGAATGGGGAAGGTATGTACAACACGTATGTCGGATATTTCTTACATAAAAAAAAAAAATGAACACAAAATATGTTTCTGACGGAGAAACATTTAACTATTACAAAACATTTTTACTTTTATTTTGATTTATATTTGTATATTCTACAGAAGCATGTGTTTCGCTCCTTTTTTCGTAAAGATATGCACATGGCACCTTTTGAATCATAAGCAAATCAACGGCAGATGATCGTTTTATCAAACATTATTGATCTCGAGAAACTCTACGTGTCGTACTCAACGAATAACTTAAAGATATTAAACGATTGCTTTTAAAAAAGATTACAACTCACTTTTACCCCATAAATAAAACAGGGTTAACTCTCAAATCTTAATTTAGTTCTTATAGTATTTTTATAGTGATGTTTGGATCAAATTCAGTGGTGTTTAATTACATTGGAATTTTTCAAAAATCTTTTCTGTTTTGTTATTGACACATAGCCATATTTAAATAAATTCCTATTCTACTCCTATTTCACAGGTTAACTTACCCATAGATTAAGAATTAATAAATAGGTTAGAATTTCTCATTAATAAAAGTAATTTGTTCCCGGAATATTAAAGTTACGTTAACCAAGAATTACGGTTGGGATTTTTGTTGTTGTTGGTATTTGACTACCGATTTGTTGTTGTCTTTGCTGCATAAAGCAATAGATTGTGGTGCCATTTAATGAACTGATAAATAACTTTCTCTTTACATTTTTTCATTCCTTCACTAAACCAACCTCCTTGTAGTGTCCGTGGTTTAGTGGTTAGGTGCTTTGGCTGCTAAGCGGAACGTAGTGGGTTCGAGTCCTACTCGTGTCCATAGTTTTTATTTCATCTTTCAAGGGCACTGCCTCTTGCGAAGAACTGACAAAACTTCCAAGAGTATCAATCTGTCATGAAAAAGTGCTTCTCAACTTTGCCGTTCGGAATCAGCGTTAAATTGTAGAGAATTGTTGATGAGAGTAAGCCACTCAGGCCTTGGCTCTTCAAGAGCTGTCGCACCACTCTATTTTTTTAAGCCAACCTCCACGGTTAAGCGAAGTTTTATACTATCATACCATTTTTAACGTATGAAGTTTACATAATAAGGATTAATCCTTCGCTATTCTGTGTTTATCAATTCCATTGATAGACTTTTAAAAACTGTGTGAAATTTTTTTTTAGTTTGAAAGTTTTTAAAACCATCAGGGTCACTTCTGATTTTATAATTTATTTTTGCTATTGAACAAATTGTATGTTAAAATTGCCACCTGTTGCTTTAAGACATCAATTACTTCATAGTGCAAATGTTCAGCAAATTGATCATTAATTATCATAATTTGATCCAATAACCACAAATTTGGAAAACCCTTGAACTTTTTCTTTGTTCTTGGTTAAAGTTAAGTCGCCCTTGAAAAATTCGAGGACACGAAGAAAGTGATAATGAATGCCAATTTTTTGCCTTAAATCAATGTTGCCTACTTTAAAAGACCGACAATTTGAGGATATGGGATTTTATTTTCGAAAAAAATCACATGTTACCTACAAGCTTTTGATAAATGCCACTTTGTCTACCCAAATCTGATTTAAATGCCTGTTTTTATTTCAAGAAAAAACCAAATCCTTAAGAATATTATTTTTTGCGGTTGCACAACTTGAAGAAAAAAAAACAACAACCAAAAAGGTAATTTCGCGTTTGCTCTAGTATTAGTGCTGCGCTATCCTTCAATTTATTTATTTATTTATTTATTTATTTATTTATTTATTATTTCGTATGTTGTTCTTCATTCTATTTGTTTCACTCAACTTGAGACTGTGTGCGTTTGTGTGGTGTATTTCTTTATTTTTCTTATCTTTCATCATGCCGTGTCGTGTCGTGTCGTGCCGCACAGTCAAAGTTTAAAACATTACCAGAAAGCTCTCTGTCCCACTCTTCAACAAACAGTCAGTACTCAGTGGCAAAGGCACTTGACTGCGTCTGTGTGATTTCTTGTGTTTTGGTTTCTTCGGTACACACTGCCGCATGTTGAGAGTTTATAGTCTTTAGTCCTTGAGGGCCATTGCGGGGGGTGATGGGCTAGCCGTTAGCCCCCACCTATAAATATTATGGGATTGGTGGAAAGCTTTGGTGTTGTACAATTGCAAAAGTCACCAAGCCGGGATAAAGTTCAACTTGCCGATACGCGCAGGTGTAATGGCACCTGTCAGTTGATGTTGCTCCTTGTATTGCTTCACTTTGCTATTCCACATTTCGTATTGTGAAAGGATATCTTTTCTCATTTTGCTCATTTTGCTTTGTGGTAGTTTTCTTCTATGATGCTATGAGAGATTGTGAGGTATTATTGAAATATTTTCGTTTCTATTTTTTATTCGTTTTTTTTTTTTTTTGTCGTCGTAGTCAAAGCCAAAATGTTTTTTGTTCATTTGTATTGGTATCATTATAATTTAGACATTCAAGCGTAAGTGAGGACATGTATCTGCAAAAAGAGAGAAATGCTATTCTGGATGGGAAAAAATAATTCTTCAGCCACTTTAGTTGGTAGGTAAGGATACCAAAAAGGATACAAAAAGTAGCAGTTGGAATTGGAAAAAAAAGAACAAATGAGAAAGGAAAAAATCAAGTGCGCTTTTTAGGCCTTTAGAAGATAGCAGAGTAGATTTTTAGATGTGTTTCCTTGGTTTGGTTTCTATTAGTTTTATTTATGTGTCGAATTTTTGTTTCGCTTTTTTCTGTTTGCCCCAGAGGCAAATTCATTTTGAAAAAGTAGGTTGAAACCATGGGCAGTCATTGAGATAAATACTTTAATTGTAAATTTTGTTTGAAGGCCCTTTCTTCCTTTCATTGCTAGTTACTAAGTAATAGAACTTTAGGCTTAAAAACTAGCTTGCTCTATTTCGACGGGCGTCCTGAAAAATTGTTTTTTTTTTCTTGCAGTCATGTTACAGAATTAAAGAAATTCACCTCACAATCAATAGGTATCCTTAAAATCTTCACTAATTTATCTAACTTTTCCGGCTTATTTAGTTCGGATAATATCGTTTCCAGAGTGCACCCCAATTGTTTCAGAACAAACTATATTATATGTTTTACTTGAGTCAAAAATGTCTTTATGACTACGGCGGCGTCATGAGCGATGTTGTTTTACAATAATAAAATCTGCTTGAGTGATTATAGGCTCATTCAATTGGTTGATTTAGGATTTTGCTTGAATTGCAGTGCTATCATAATGTCATTTGATGACAATACCACCAGAAGTTAAATGAAAACAGAAGAGGAAACCATGAGAAGAAACAACTGAGCTCAACTGCCCGGATTGAGACAGGCGAAGATGCTGAGGACTACAACCAAAATCGCTTTTTGACCTGCATCAGCCAAGGCAGTAATAAACTCAGGGTAATTACTGGTTTTCTCTCGGGTCATTGTAAATTAAAAAGGCACTTTAGCATTTTCAAACAAGTCGAAAGTCCATCATAAAGATTCTGCAAGGAAGATGATGAAACAACGGACCCTATTCTAGGCAGTTATGGTGCACTTATCCAACAAAGGTTAAAATGCCTAGATTATTAGATTGAGGAGAATGATCTTCAATCCGTATAAGTAATCCAAATTCTAAAATTCCTTAGAGTTATCAGGGGTGCCAGCACGTAACTTGATACAATCGAGTTTACTCGATACAACCGAGTAGTGGCAGCACATAATTTGTTTCAAACCAATGAACTCGATTGTATCGTCACATTTCACAGCATACAATTTTGAAATAGGCGTTTGAAACAGAAAAAAATACTCGATAGAAAATAGATGTCGAACAAGCATTTCTTTTTGGAAAAAGTATGGAACCCAAAATAAATCGGGCCAAAAACAAGGAACAAAATGAATTTTGACTCATTTTATGAGTACGTTTTTTGTTAAACCGTAATTTTGCACTTTGCAGCAGAACATTCCCCATTATCACTCATTTCTAAGAGTTTGTTTTTGTCGCTAAAATATCTTCTCTTTATTCTTGCATTGGACTCTTCTTTCTGCAGGATGAATCATCCTCATATTTAGACTCAAAAAATATCGTTCTGGTATTGACTTGAAAAATTACCTACAAATTTTAATTGAAAAATGCTTGACATTTTTTTGATTTAATGATTCACAATGAAAATTTTAAGCAAAAGCTCGTTTCAAATTGCATGCCACATAGAAATATTTGTTTCGAGTTGCTAGAAGATGCACAATGCTTGATTGTATCAAGTTACGTGCTGGCACCCCAGGTTAGAAGAGGAGCTGTAGTTTGAGATATTAACCCATTAGCTAATTAAGATGACACAGATCTTTAGATCGCCGTGTACCTTAACCCCTATTTCAATTCATTCAAGTATTTGTTGTAAATTTTTTAGAATCCCTGGATGGACACACCAAAAAAGTAGGTATTTTTAACACCATTTAATTTTGTCGTCCCCCGAACTTAGTAAATTTCATGTCTATATGTCTGTTTTAAGCTAGGTACATCAACTCTTCTGCTGCCATAGTGCCACATTGTTGTGGAAATATTTGTTATATCAACCTGCTTTATGTTCGATGATATGCGCCCTCAAGTTTCAACAAAAAGATATTGGTGTTTCTCCCCCTTGAATTGCAATATCCTGTAGCTTTGACTTATTCACAGCAATCTAGTGAGCGCGAAGCAAACGCTGCCAAACCATCCTTTACTGGAACCATTTCGCCACATTTTCAGGCCTTTATTTAAGAACCTCTGGATAAGACCAGACCGCAGGAATTTCCGCCTTTAGTAAGCTATAATCACATACTTAAAAAATAAATAAAAAGAGTTGCGCGACAGCTCTTGAAGAGCCACTTACTCTCATCAACAATCCTCTGAGTGCGTGTGAAGAATCAAGGGGACCTACAATTTAAAGCCAATTCCGAACGGCAAAGTTGAGAAGTACTTTTTTCATGACAGACAACTCTTTGAAGATTTGTCAGTTCTTCACAAGAGGCAGTACCCGTGAAAGATAAAATGAAAACTTTATTGGCACGAGTAGGACTCGAACCCACAACGTTCTGCTTAGTAGCCAACGCACAAAACCACTAAGCCACGGACACTATAAAAATCTTAAATTTCAAGGCTGTAGGTCATTTAGTTCCGAAGTTAAGCGAAAGCAATGTTTCGCATTTATAACACTCATTCTGTACTCCACTCACTTATGATCATCAAAATAGAACTAGTACTTCCCATAAATTCAGAGAGCTGAAATTTGATGCAGAGTTAGGGTTTAATGGCCACATAAAGGGAAAACTATATAAACTAGGATAATCGAAGATCTGGAGTACCTGGTGATCCTGATTGGAAAACACAAGAGCCCAACCAAACTATTAGAGATTGACATACTACGGGCATACGTGTACAGAGAACAATTAACAATCTGTGTGGCGTATGCCCTAACAATTCACAAGAACCAAGGTTTAAGTCTAAAAAATGCCTTCATGGACATTGACACCTCCATATTCTCTTGTGACCAAGCCTACGTTGCACTTTCATAAGTAACCGACCTTCATGAGGTGCACCTTATAAATGTCGAGTTCAAGAGTATAAAAGCTCAAGCTTCAGCGATTACCGCAAACAGCCGGCTTAGGCGTAAATACCGCGCCAATCTTATAGATATTAAACCTTCTAAAATAATAAATAATGAACGCGGATACGAAAAACTGTTGCCACTGTACAGGAATCAGAACCGGAAAAGAAAGAAAGAGAGATTTGTTGTAGTAAAAAACTACTCCTGTGAAAACTGTGTCCAATCTAAATCGCGTTGAAGGGTACACAAGTAATACCAGGTACTCTATGTCATCATTGCACCAATCTGTCACCAGAATCGCTACCCATTGACGATGGAAAATTGCCACTTGGAAAACGTTGATTCAATAACCAGTCAAGTGTAGGCTGCGTATTTTAATAATATTTATGCATGGGCGAGCCTGAAACAAACAGTATAAACAATATTATTTCCAGTAGTCTGTACGTCTGTAATTCTAATCGTCCAATTCACACAACATTAACTATAATAATGCAAAAGTCGCAGTAAGGAACCTTGAATTGGCACGACTTTGTCTAGATTTCATTTCTTTCTAGAGATAAACAAGCAGCTCCATCGATCCTTGGCTAGTTTTTTAATTGTTGTTTTCTATTAGTGAAGGAATTTTTCTAATCGGATTAGTGTTCCGATTAACATTTGTACGGCAAAGCAGCTTTGCCTTGTTAGCTACAACTGAAATATAGCCTATGTTACTCAGGATGAATGTACCTTTTCTAATGATGAACAAATCTTTGAAATTGGATTGTTTAATGTTTTTTCATTACAAAAACACAAAAATACAAATCTTTCCTCTTTAAAGTACTAGTATCATATAAATATTAGTATGAACCTATTCTAAGACCTTTTGAGTATAAAATTTTCATCAAAATCGGTCGAGCCCTTCGGAGGAGTATAAACACCAAGTATGTGATACGAGATGTACATACAGACATATTTATTTCTCTCCTTTTCGAATTCAAATATAATTCTAAATATTGCTATTCTTTGATTTGTCGGTGTTTTATGTCATGTAAAAATTATTGCGTTGCCTTTTTAAACTCTTTTTATGTCAAACCTACGTATGAAGGGTCTTTTTGTATCGTTGCTAAACCTGTGCGGAAAAGAAATTGCCTTGTCTCATTTTTATTTAAATACGAAAAATTGTTCGATTTCCGTGCTTTTAATTGATGCTTGGAGCTTGGGTCAGCTCAAAACTCAAACTTTTAATTTGTGCAACATGTTCTTCAAGCATTGAAATATTTTTAAAACAAAGAAGACCCTTTTTCCTTGCCTTCAAATAAAATTATTGATACTCCCACATCTTACACCAAACACAAAAGTTTCCTTAAACAAAATTCTAAAGCACATGTAAGTGACTATGCACAAGAACCTTCTTTTTAAATCTCTTTCAAGTCCCATACAATTTTTGTACTTGTTGTTGTTAAGTTTTCTAAGAAGTCTTTCGTCCATTTATATTCTTAACAATCTCGGACAAGTAGTTCACTTAAAATATTTCCCTACACATCCTTCAAAACAAAAACAAAAACAAAACAACAAAAGCAATTTTGGCATCAGAGCATTTTAGCCAGTCCTTCAAAAGACGAACAAAAATTTCCCAACCCTAACCTTATCGCTAACAAACTGACGACGTTCACTCTGTCTCCCTATGAACCTTAAATAGAATTCTAGGCTAAGCGATTGAAACAATCAGAGATAATGTCATTATTGTTTTGCAAGCATTTCACATGTCAATTTTTATCAATAACTGTATCTCTCTCTCAACGTAAATTAGAAACGAGACTTTATACGTGTCGGCGCTATACATATTTTACAAAATAAAAAATGATGTCCTTTCGCAAACAAACTCTCATGTAAACATGTTTTCCCAAAGACTTGTGTATCACTCAAGGAGAAACTTGTAGTTCATTCAAATGCAGAAAAAAAACCACTTAAAATTGAAAAATGAAAAAAAAATTAAAACAGAATGAAAATAAAACTTTCTATGTTTAAACGAACGAAGTTATTTTCGTTTCAATACGAATCTATTTTTAGCTCAGCCAATGCACTTTTTGTGTAAATAGCCGACATTCGGCTATGGTGACTAACTATGGCCTGCATTTGTATGAGTGTGAAGTTGTTTTTTACATAGGTTTTCAAATATACATAAAAAGGGTAAATAGCAAGCTGAAGACGCACGGACTGAGCGACGACGACGTCGATAGACAGAGTAACATTCGGCAGCAATTGAAAAACATAATTTGTGTTGGTGTAGGTTAGTGCAAAGTGCAGTAAATAGGTCACTGTGACGTCACGTCATGACCTATATTATGCTGCACAGCATAAACCACCCACCCACCAAGCGTCATTCATACCTTGTTTTCGGTGCAATTCCCTGCCTTCGCTCGTCTCTCGCAACATCAGAGCATATTTTTTTACCCGGCATTTAGGTATGCGAGCGAAGCGAGTGGAGCGCAGCAGCCAGGCGAACGTTTGCATCAATGAAAGCCCTGCACTACCAGCTAACGACGACGAGGTTCTATTTTGTTCGGCTGCTTTAAGTGGCATCAACGCAAAGCAATGAACTTTTCATTGATCCAAATATGGTCACTAGGGCACTAGGTATTCGTATCGATATAATATGTGTTGCATCTATAGCTATGTACCGAAACCGACTTGCGTAGGTAAATAATACATATAGCTTGGGATTTTTTGTTTCCATTTTCGGTCGTTAGTAGTACAGATTTGACGTCACTGAGAATCTATATTATGTACCATTAATATGCAATAAACAATGCACGTTGTTGTCGCACGTCTTTCGGTACGGTACGGGTCGGGTCGGTCGGTTGGCCTATGCTGTTAGCAGCAATGTCATTGAGAAAAATGCAGTTATGTACCTTGTACCTAAACATAGCCTAGAGGTCGTTGGAAAATTGTCTATATGCATACTTATTTATACTGAACCTATATAACACCTTGTGGCTATGAATATAGATACAAAAAAAATACAGAAAACACAATTGGAAGGTAGCACAGAAACAGAACAAAAGTTTCTATTATAAAAATAGCAGAATGTAATTATGTTACAGCCAACTGACGTCACAATCGACATTCATCATTTTCTGATAAGGATAGATAAATAATAATTCTGTGAAAAGTTTTCATCTGTGGGGATGTCATATTGCTGTCTGATGTTGAATAAATCTGACAACTGCAGTCAATTCAATCAAAAATGAAGAACAAAAATTGATTAGATTGGTGAGCGCAGCGCAGTAAATTTCTTTCATTTTATGATATGGAAATTATGAAGGTTGGTTCTTTTTTTTATTAAACTTTGAACTTACAGTAGTAGACACAGGTTGAAAAGAATAGGTATGTATTTCGAGTGTTTCGCAGGTGATGTGAAAATATTATGGTCCCTCTGGTTGAAAATGTTGATGATCATGAAACAGAAAGATGGGGAAGACTTATATAAGGAAACTTAGTCTTTCTTAAGCCTTGTTTGATTTATGTTTTGGTATAACTTTTTCAAAGGTCTGGTATACAGAGTTTTTGGTTTCCTCCTCGAATCGAATATATCGAATGGTTCATCACTGCCAAAGAGGGTTTGGTCGTCTCCGCTATCCAGTCAGTAGAAATAGGTTCTTCCATGCCTTCAGCATCGACTGCGACTCTATAATAATGTGTCCTTGTTTGCCTCTGCTGGATTTTGCTTGGGACTTATACCCGCTTGCTTGCGTGGCTTTCTTCACTCTTTCGTAAGACTTACAAACTTATCCTCTCTGCAAAGGTATCCTTCTAATTCGACTATTTCGCTAAATGCCTGTCTGACTGCATATGATCGTGTGCCGGACTCATCAGAAAACTAGAATCTATGCCCTCAGCATCGACTGCGATTCCATAATAATGTAACAAGGACACATAAATGCCTCCTGACTGCATGTGTGACTGTCGCCGGCACTCATCAGAATTTTTTTTAAGTTGGTCAAATAGAACCCAGGACCCAACACATTTGTTAAATTACGCTATAGGTACCTATCGCGGGATCCATAAAACTTTGGAAACAAAAATGGAGATTTAACCGGAAAACACCGTTATAGCTGTCTATAGTAAGTCCAGGTGGGACCAGCGTCTCCAGCCAGCTGGTTTCCTAGCTAGCTGTCTCCAGTTTCGCACTCCCAAGTTGGTCATTTACCACCTGTGTGCTCCACCTGAGTATGTCTTCAAGACGTTGGTTTTGGGTGTCCTTTCTTGTTGACAGCTGACATCACACTGTGTTCTTCCAATTAGGTATGTCAATGTCGTCTGTGTATCCTAAGGACGGACTTTTGAAAGATTGTGCCTCTGGTGTTGACGTTTGAGTTTTGCACAATCTTTTCAAGAACGATGTTGAAGAAACCGCATGACATCAATTACTTCCGTGAAGTTTTTTCTGGCCATCATGGTCATCGTACACAGACGGACGAGTTTTTCAAGATCTTGTAGGCGACTTATACTTCTGTAGTTGGCACAGCTCCGGGGATGTTTTCTTTTTTTTCCCATTCGCGTTCATGATTTCGTACAACCAAATTTTGCAGATGAGCTCCTAACCAAATCTTCTCTATCTGTTTTGTACAGTTTGGCGGCTAGGCCGTCCGCTCCAGCGGCTTTGTTTGATTTAAGTTAAGATATCGCTGTCTTCACTTCGTCAAAATCAGATGGGTGGAATTTTGCTCGTCATCGTCGTTATACAGATTGGAAAAGTGGTCCTCAGCATTGATTGTGGTTCCACTACGATGTTCACATGATGGTATCTTCAGTCATCGGTTCGAGGAGTAAAACCACTAATTTTCTTGTTTTACTATTTGTTGTCTTGAACCTCGTTCCTGTTGTGACACGCTTGAGAAGTGTAGAGTACAATTCACATCTCTGGGCTGGTGCTCCAGCTTCATGCATACTAAAGCCTCTTGGATGGAATACACACAATTGTTCTAAGAATGATTGGTGATAGAGACATCACTGACTCATTCACTTCCTTGGATCACCGTCGTAACGTTTCGAGTCTATCTCTCTGTTCTATCGTTACTTTTATGGCAAGTGTTCTATAGTGAAATAGACATTTGCATTCCTCCCCTTAAACATTTCAACAGTTATACTTGCGCTTCCAGGAATGCCCATCAGTTTACGATCGAGCCCAACTTCGGACGTAGGTACACTCAAGTATAAGGAATCGTTCTTTAACCGTACTACGTGAAAATGGAACTCTCTTCCACACTCTGTTTCTCGTGATCATTGCAATGTTCATGAATTTAAGACCAATGTACACCGACACCTCCTTTCCAATCCTTTCCTTTTTTCCTAAAGCACTCACTGTGTCTTTGGCATAATAAGGGTATAAGAAACCCCTTGAGTGGGTGCAAATGATAAAAAAAAAATCGATCAATCTGGTTGATTGATTAGGAGATTTCCATGTCCTCTTGAGGACAATTTTAATTTCATCGCTAGGGCACTGCTCATAGGCCTTGTCGAGGAGCTCGTAGAACCTGCCTTTAGTGTCTTAATCCTTTTCCTCAGTGGAGGCGTGAGCGCAGAAGAGGCTTATGTTTGTGAATTCAGCCTTGGTGCGAATTGTCGTGAAGCGCTCATTCACAGAGTCGAAAATCCTGAGTTGAGTCCCTACTACAAATCCATATACACGCTGATTTTGTTCCCGGTAACAGTCGCCATAGTAAATATCGAATACCTAACCTAAGGCTTCAGCTAATTGTTCGGCTACACGTGGTCTACTAAGGGACCTAACGTTCTAAGTGCAAAACCGAAAGTCTTCGTCCTTAAATCGTTTGCGTGTGTCATCATAATTAATTCCGTCCGTATCTTGACGCTTGTTGATGGTTCGAAACTATATTTTCTTTACCAACCTCCCTTTCCAACCTGGAGGGCCAGATCTTAAGTTTAACTCCAAAGACATGGAGCCAGCCGAACCGCTCCTATAGGCCTGGGCGGCGAATATGTCTTAGTAGCCTTATAAGGAGTTCACTAGGTAGTTCACCCTTACTGGAACTGTAGGCGCCAGCTTTGATTCCATCTGGGGAACTCTGCCGCTGCCGCCTGTCGAAGAAAGGAGGCATGCCTAAGTGGACGCATACCCCCTCCCTCACTTTGCTGCCATCAACAACTTCCCACAGGGTTTGGAAACCAATCTGAGGTACCAGGCACACGCTGTTCACCGCGGGGAGATGGAGAGTAGGAGTTGATAGACAGAGCTTGCCTTAGACGCTTGTGTCCTCTTTAAAGCACCGTGTCCACCCTTAGAACATCAGTGTTTGGGTCCAGGCTTGTCCCTAAAAAACAAAAACAAAAAACTGGCCTTAAGAGATTTTGGGCTTCCAGTCCAAACAAGTTTACGCTTTAATTCTTAAGCTGTTAATAGGTACATAAATTCATCAATTCAAAATGATGATAAAAACAAACACAATTGTTTAACCACGTTCAAATCTTGTTTTCTTTTCTTGGTAAAATTTTGCAATTTGGCTTTTTTTTTTTTTACTTTTCTAAAGTTTACAAAAAAGCGAAAAAAAAAACATATAAGAAACTCTTACCAACATCCCGGATCCCGGGTTAGTAAGGCTCTCTATCACCTTCTTCGATTGCCATCGTTGCTTCAATACCTAATTAAGTTTAATTAAAGTGATCAATTCCAATCAGATCAAGGAATAAAAGAAAGTTAAGTTATACAAAATATGGAACTGTAAACACTTCTCTTCTATGTCTAAAAATACTCAAAGTTCTTAATCGTGATGTAGTTCATCTAAAGATGAACTACCATCCGAAATTCCAAGACTCGCAGCAATTTTTTTGAAAAAATTATAAACAAAGGTGTTACATTATCCAAAATAATTTTATTCTTATATTGGCTAGCTTTAATAACTCACACGCCCGCATCCGCTTTCTATGCTTAAATATTTTTGAAGAAATTCTTAGTCATCCGTGGACGCTACTTCATTTTTGTTTGAAAATATTTGTGTCATTATTTTAATTGAGTTTCAATCAGAATCGGCAATAATATACTTTCTCAAAGTGAGTAATTATTCTGCCAAAAGATACTTTCCTAAAGTTCATATAAATAGACTTCATAAGCTATCAATAAAATTTCTCCACGAGCACGTCATTCGATAAGTAAAAATTAACAGCCGCAAAACAATGTTTATACAAAAATAATCAAATATGAAAATAGAGTGTATTTTTTCAAGTACAAGGAACGTCATGAAATCAATATAATGAACACATGTTTTATTGCAAAGTTAGTTTACATTTTGTTTTTGAAAGAATAAAAGCCAACAAAATAAAAAGAAAATATTTTGTTTTAGTTTTGATTCTTCATAAACCATTGCAAAGAGAAAATGTATTAGGTACTTTGATATTTGAAGTATGACGATGTGGGAAAAGCATTTTGAGATTTAAATTTTTAACAAAGTGTACAAGATTTATAAGGCAAATAAATATTTTGCTGGAGAGAGAGGACTAGTAGAGCCCCATAAAATCTAATAACGGATGAAAAACTCTTACTGCCTTATATCTAGCATGCTGTAATAAATTCGCCTACAGTATACTGTGTTTCTTATATGATCCAATGGAGAATCAAGCCCATTTTTAAAGCTTGTATAACGTTTGGCAATCACTTACATAACTTTTATGTCACAGACACAGTCACTCTGTCAGCGATACACTGCAATACAAGTCTCTTCGGTGAAAAATGTTCATGTTACCATAGAACTATAACTAGCTACATAAGTCTGTCAACCTGAGTCACCTCGGGTTGTAGCCCTTATGCTCCAGACATTAAACAATGTTATTAATTTGAGGTCACACCTCAAAATAAATTTTTTTATCATTAAATATTTATTAAGAGATGCCTAATGTTAAAAAAAAAAAAACAAAAACAAAACAAATCTCATAAGAACAAATTTGTCTAAATGATTTCTGAGGAAAAACTATTTTTTTTCATTGCTTGCCTTTTTTTTAGTAAAAAAATGTTGTGAAGTAAAAAATTCAAAACAAAATGTTTAGTACCCATGGCGTATAGTTATTGATGTACACTGGAAAGTTTTTCTTTACCAAAAATTCAACTTTATTAATTCAAACTTAATTCTACTTATTGCTAAACAAATGAAATTCAAATAGACAGCTTATGAACAAAATCTGTTTGTATGTCTCTTATAGACTCCGAAATGGCCCAACAGATATTTGTGAAATTTGCATGGTTCATACTGTTGCATTCAGTGATGATTTCTGTGAAAAAAAAATGGAAAAACCTCATGGAAGAGCGGGAAAACTGCAAAAACCAAACAAAGGTCGGAAATTAGATTTTTTTTGCTTGGATTTTTTTTGTTTCAAAATGGGCTCTCGAATAGAAAAACAGAAAGTTCTTGATGATGATGAAAGTTCTCGGAAAACTCATTGGGAAAATTGCATAGATGTTATTGCAGGTGCATTGGTTTTCAAATGGAAAACTGGAAAATTTCAGAATGGGTTTTCCAATGGAAAATAGAAAGTGCACTGATTCTCAAATAGAAAAATGAATATTTTTTGATTGGGAACTCGGAAAAATCTGTGAGAGCACGAAGAACTTCAAGACCTTAAATCAAGTTTTTTCAAGGAATTTAAGGTGCGTTGGTTTGTTTGTATGTCCGGTTTGGACTCTTAATCCGCTCACTCCTCAATGCATTTTTATAAAATTTTCATTGTAGATATAGCCTCAGTAAATAATACATTTTTGGGACAATCTTACGGGAAAGTCAGAAAATAAGGGGGACAACCGAAAGCTGTCTGGAATTCTGATTTTTGTGAAATTGTCAAAACAGAGAATTGTTTTTAATTGTTCAAAGAAAATTGCAATTTACTTCATGCTTTGATGAAAGAAGAATGTTAGTTGTAGATCTTGGAAAAATTCAGATACGAAATATGGAGAATAGAGAACTATTTCAATTGGACTCAAGCAAATCACATAGCATTTTAACAAAATCTGTGTTACTCATAATGATTATTCTGGGAGTTGCTCTCAAGGTGGCGAGACGAAGTTCGCGGGGTGGGCTAGTCTTTCTATATTATATACATATTATAAAAATCTAGCGCCGTTCTTTTTTTTGCTTTATATAGGCATAAAAACCGGCTGGCCGATTTTCTTAATTTTTGTCTTAAACTAAAGAGGATTAAGGGTAGAAGCAAAGACCATATAACAAAAACTACGAAATTTTTGAGTACGCGAACAGGATTTGGTTAAATTTCGTAATTTTTCGTAAAAGTGGACTGTTTTAGGGGGGTACGCGAACGGACCTATTATGTTCGCCAAAAATTGTTTTTCATCGAAAAAAAAACGTACACTTGATATTTTTTTGTTGTCTATATTTATCCGTTTTTAGATTTGTTGCTTTTGAGATAAGGCCTTGGAAGCGGGAAGTAGAGTAGCGGGGTAGTGAGGAGCGGGTAAGGGGGTAGCGGGTAGCGAGTAGCAGGTAGAAGCAGCGGGTAGTGGATAGCAGGTAGCTATGGAGGGTAGTGGGTAGTGTGCTAGCAGGGTATAAAAGTTATTGTCTTTTTTTATCAGATTTTTTTTTTTATGAAAAACTCAGAAAACTCATTGGTTTTCAAAGGGAAAATTGCAAGTAATTGTAGGTGCAGTGGTTTTCAAATGGAAAACTGGAACATTTGTGATGGGGAACTAAAATGCAAGAAAAAGTAAAAAAATGTAAAATTTGAAATGCGAAAAAAATTTGATTAAACAAAAATCTCAAAAACACTCTTTCAAATGAAATGCATTACTTTTGAAATGGTAAAATGGAAAGTTCGTGCTGGGGAACTGGGAGAAGTCCTGGAAAGCAAGTATAATTTAAAAAAAAAACGCATTGCAAAAACATACCCAATTCGCAATGAAAAACTCCTGAAGAGCAAGAAAACCCCAAATCATATTTTGCATGGATTTAAAAAAATGGGAAATGGGAGAATTCGTGATGGGAAAATCTCCCTTAGAGATTAGACCGAAGTACTTGCAGCTCCAGGAATGCTTACGAACCCAACTTCGGTCGTACTGTCAAGAACAGACGTATGTTTATTAGCCAAACAACAAGAATATGAATCTGAATACCACACTCTGCTTTTCCACTTCATTTCAATATTAAGGAATTCAATACTAAATGTAAACAGAAACCTCCTCCTTAGCTCTTTCCGTATTTTCCACCATTCCTTATGCTCGCACTTTGAACAGTGAAAACAGCAAGTAATGTGTTTGCTTTAATCTTATGTATAAAAATGAACAGTTTGGCCGTTTGTCATCAATTTTTTTCAAAATGTTCGAGTATTAGTGTAGAGTAGGGTTTTTTAAGAAAATTGTACAAAATCGGCCAAGCCGTTCATGAGATATAGCAAAAAATGTGGAAACACAATTTTCCCTATAGAACGTTAACTATGCATTTGACCATATCCTTAACAAAGTTGTTGTGCATGAGGCAACGAAGGTTTCTGAGTTGTCACGACCTTACTAGCTGATCCAGTAAACGTTGTTTTCTTAGATACATAAAAATCGTATACAAATTCGTTGAGGACTCACTGCTTTTATACCAGTGGAGTGTTAAACACCAAATGTTGAGGGAATGTTCGGTTAGTGGCGTAGATGGGTTCTTAGTATTTTGTACAAAATCGACCAAGCCGTTCATGAGATATGGCCAGGGTAGTGGTTGATTGGGTAGCGGGATAGTGGGAAGAGGGTAGCAGGTTGACGGATAGCGAGTAGATAGTAGTGGGGTAAGGGGGAAGCGGTATAATAGGTAACAGGGTAGCGTGAAGCGCGTAGAAATAGTGGGTAGCCGGTAGTGTGTAGTGGGGTAACGGGTAGCGGGGTAACTGGATAACAGAGTAGTGGAATAGCAGGGTAGAGGGTTGTGTAGTGGGCTACAAAAGCTAAGATCTTTTATTTATCGATTTAGGCAGTGCGAAGTCTTCCGGGTCAGCTAGTTATTCTATAATTTTTTTTTATTTTTCTTACACATGTTTTTTTTTAATGTATTTTGAATTTTTTGTCTTTTTATGTGCCACCATGTTTACTCTACTTAAACTCAAGCACTAAACTCTTGAACCTAAACAGATATGTAAGCCGGTTAAGGCCCGAAACCCCACCTCGGCTACTCATTGTCATGTATTGAGTGAATTGGTTCTCCTGCTTCACCCTGTTGATTGGGTCCCGTTCGGACACAGCCCTACTGAACCGAATGAGCTCTGCTCCTTTTTGAGCAAAGACATCTCGCCGATCTTACGCGTATCCTTCGTGGCCCCAGCCAACGAAGTCCGGACAAAATTGTCTCGCATTTCTGGACGTTTATTTTCAGTTTCAAGTCATCGCAATATCGCAAAATCTTCTCGAAGTCACGTTGTAAGGGAATTCTTACGACTTTAACCTTTGGAGCAGTTCTGTATGCAACTAAATCGTCGGCATACGCAATTGCCTAGATAAGGCTACCTTTCAGATCGCTGCTGTAAACACTGAAGAGAATCGGTGAATTAACCGCTTCCTGTTTTAGATCATTTTTAATATCAAATGTTGTGGTAGATGTTACATTGTTTTGACTCAGTATTAAAGCGCTGTTTGCTGCAGCTGATTCCTGTACAAATAAATCTAAGGGAGTCAGATCTAAGATCACTTCAAGACCCGCAGTTGGGGTAGTCCTCATCACCCCAGTAGTGTTAATGCAAGTCATTTCTTTTACTTTGGTAAAGGTTTTTAAATTCGTGGATTGGTCACCTATTTCTTCCACGAGTAGAGTGCAATCATGGCTTTCTTGTAACTTTGTTGAATGTTTGGACCATAGTTTTCTTATCTACGAAAAATCTTAAGTGAGGGGCCATCATTTTTCGGTATTTTAAAAGAAGGTATTTTCCTTCTATTAGTGAAAAGTACCAGTTCTGTTTTAATGGGGTTTACTCTTTCTTGATACAGTGGATAATTCTGACCGTGGATAATACGCTTTCTTATTGTTCGCTAACAGTGGTTGAGTATTTAGCTGTCTTCAGAAGAGCTTAATCATCGGTATGTAGGTACTATAACCCTGACCCCACTGTTTTTGAGCTTGATGAGAATCTCGTTCATCACCAAGGTCCAGAGAAGAAATGAGAGGTTTCAATCTTGTGGAGGTCCTCTAGATGTGTACATCTTTATATCTGAGTTTCGTAATTCACAATGGATTTGTCTGTTTTTCAACATACACATGATCCATTTGAACGTTGCTTCTATTTTAAGAACAGTGAATGCTATTTCTATCGCACTGAGATGCTCCTTCGAGATCTAGACGTAATGACGAAAGCATATTCTTTTACCGCAAGCGACTTTGTCGAATCGCTGTTTTTGCACTTTTGCCTTTTGTGTAGGCGTGCTGCGGATTCGCATATCGATTAATCTCTCAAGTGTTTTGAGTGTAAAAGAGGTTAGACAGGTGGAACATACTAGCAACGAATACTGGACAGTCCGATTCTTATTTCTACAATAAATTCTGAAATTACTCCCATTCAGCTTTTACATACTTCATGAAACAATACTTAACCGGAATATAATAATGCTTCAACTCTCACAATTATAAAGATTGGACCTATAATTGGTAACAAATTGTTCCAAACTCTTATTGCCTTTCAATGTTTTAATCCTTCAATTAAATCATAACAACAATAATGTTTGCATAGAAACAGTTTGATAATAAGGTAATTGAAGAGTAAAAAATATATATTTTTTTTAATTTTTTAAAAGTAATTTTGAAAGCATTGCCAACAGAAATAATAACAGTTAGTGCTTTTTCTTAAAAATAACAATGGTAAAATTCCATTCAACAATTAATATTTCTTTTGTATCATTTACTTGCTTTAGGTCTTTACCCAAATTGAGCAGTCAAGACGAAGAAGGGGGGGCTGGTCATGGATTCAGCGCAGGACCTCAGCACTTTGAACCCATTCCTCATGACCACGATTTTTGTGAAAGAGTCGTAATAAATGTAAGTAGCTTATTTTAATTTGCTCCAAATCTTCAATACCTACTTTTTAAACAATGTAAATAAAACAAAACAATACCTAAATGTCTAACAGCAATCAATATTTTTAATTGTACAGAGTTGTGCATAGTCTTAAGCTTTTGATAAACTAGCAATTAAGTAAAAATCTTTGTTGTTGGTTTGAAAGACTGCGAAATCTCAATCTTTCAACATCCATTTCATAATTCACGCTATTTTATGAATCGAATTAATTTCATCCACATTTAAGTTCTTTAAATTAGTTCAATTTTGTTGTTCACAATTATCATGTTTCATTTGTTTGACATAATCTGGCAATCTGGGTTAGTCTAAGATCAAATATCAAAATCAAAACTGTTCTCCAGCTCAAATAAACAGTTGTGTGGGCGAAAAGTTGTTTAATAATTTTTTTAATACTTTAAGCACATGTACGTGCTATGAAACTTTGAATGAAAACACTTTTTTATTTGGAATCAAAGAAATTTTTTGCAACTTAAAAAATGTTTAACAAGACATATCTACCCATCAGAGAACATTATCGAAATATTAAAATGGCGTCTATTTTTTATTCAAATTATTTAAATTTGTTTCCAAACAGCACTGTAGAAGCAATAATTTCTATTTCATACAACTAGCTTGCCAAGTGCAAACCTCAGGTCGCCTGCGGCTGGCAAGCATAATATTTCGTTGTGTTTCTAACAAAGGCAAATGATCTGAATAGACTTTTCATGATTCTTGACTATCATACAAAATGACAGGTTTAATTTTCTATATTTCTAATTCTTCTTTTCCAGTGTCGTTACAACAATAAACAAACAAATACATACAAAAAAAAACAAAATGAATGAAATAAAAAGAAGGAAACTTTAAATAAAAAATGTTCTTGCATTTCAGGTAAGCGGGTTGAGGTTTGAAACACAACTACGAACGTTGAATCAATTCCCTGATACGCTGTTAGGGGATCCAGCTCGGAGATTACGGTACTTTGACCCGCTAAGAAATGAATATTTTTTTGACCGTAGTCGGCCGAGCTTCGATGCAATTTTATACTATTATCAAAGCGGTAAGTCAAAATTGGCGAACAAATTTCATCATGTCAACAATAAGTATGAACTAATCAAATCTCTTTTTATTCATAAATTTTCCTAAACATTAATATTTATTTATTTTTATTTTTTCTTCCACAAATGTTTACAGGTGGTCGGCTGCGAAGGCCGGTCAATGTCCCTTTAGATGTATTTAGTGAAGAAATTAAATTTTATGAATTAGGTGATCAAGCAATTAATAAATTCAGGTCAGAATTAATAATGAAAAAAAAAACGACAAAAAACAAAATTCAAAAAAAAAAAACAATACACAAAAACAAAACACAAAAACCAATCACAAAAAAAATAAAACGAAATGATTGAAAATTGTAACATATGGATTTAAACTTTTACAGAGAGGATGAAGGCTTTATTAAGGAGGAAGAAAGACCCCTGCCGGATAATGAGAATCAAAGAAAAGTCTGGTTACTATTCGAGTATCCAGAGAGTTCGCAAGCCGCCAGAGTTGTAGCCATAATTAGTGTATTTGTTATACTGCTATCAATTGTTATATTTTGTCTAGAAACATTACCCGAATTTAAGCATTATAAGGTGAGTTTTTATTTCTATGAAATAATTTGAACTTTATTTGCATTCAATTGGTGAAATGTTCAACTGAATTTAGGAAAAAGGTAATTATATACAAAAGGGGTCTCCCCATTGAGTTCGATTACCTCGATATATGCTATCAGGTTTATTTATTTTGAGTGATTTCTCCTTGATTTTTTTTTTTTTAATAATCTTTCAAGAGGTTAGATTCCATAAAACAGAAGCTTTGATAGCTATTTTTTATAAAAATTATTTCAAGCTTTCAATGACTTCAGTCATATGACTACTAATAATTTATAAGATCAACAGCGGAGGCAACTCAGTATTTTTAACATACATAAGTATGCTTCAGGCGCTGCAGGCTTTTACAAAAAGTTAATGGAAACACGTAAAGATATTGAATATTTTCTAAGTAAAATCAGCTTAAAGGCTTTTTTCAATACCCTTTATATGCCAAGGGCACAGTGCGAAGATTATAGGAAAAGCAGTGAACATTACAATGACTGGAGAAGACAGAGGGTGGAAGAGAGTTCCACATTCACGTAGAATGGCTAGGGAACGATACTCTGTACATGACAGTAGTAAGTACGTCCGAAGTTGGACTCGAGGGTAAACTAAACTGATGAGCATTTCATGAAGCGCGAGTGTAACGGGTGAATTGGTTAAAGAGAGGAATGCAATTGGCTTTTTCATTGCGCACTTAACAATCTATCACCAACCATTCTAAGTGGCCTTGTTTGTATAGCAAATTGCTCAAGCATGTAACCGGAGCATAAGCTAGAAGCTAGATCAGGCGGAGAGAAGAATTTCTTGCACCGTCTTGAGAAACCCAAACATCTGGCATTTTTGGCTTCATCGCTTATGTGTTCGTGATGCAAGTGCCACTCATGGAAAATGGCAATGCATTGTGTCAAATATCAAGTGCAACAATCTTACATTCTTGAACACGATGTAGAGACTTGGTGAGATAAACCATCAGATCACCAAAGGACCTGTTGCTGCAAAAGCTGCTATCGGTCATTTAGAAGATTTCGGTCTTCGAGATATTTCTTTAGCTGATAATTTATCAGCGTTTTAATGACCTTGGAAAGAAGGCACGTAAGTTCAATCGGTCGATAATTAAGAGGGAGAAGAAGATTCGCCTTTTTTAAAAAATCGGTGTAGCTAAGTGTATCGATCGTATGAGCTACGTTCCAAGAATTTGTTTGTTCTTTTTTTCCCATTCCAATTCCTACTTTAGTTCAAGACTAAAATAAGTGTATCCAATTGAATTGTTCTTTTCAAGAATTTGCATCAATGATAATATGTTGCCTACGGCCACACTAGTAGCTGATAAAAGAAGCCGATAAAAGGTTTTCAAAAGTACACTTGATAGAATTTTCACTTGATAGAATTTCACAAAGTACACTTGATAGAATTTTGAACGCAAAATTAGCTAGGAATATCCCTGATAGCTTTTAAAGAACATAGGATCGCCGCCATTTCGAATATGTAGCATACGCAAAGATTAGTAAATGGCGCTAAAGTCTGTAGATAACCTTTAACATGCAATTTAATAGAACAGCTCCAAGCCGATGGATTTTTTATCTTTTGGCTGTTGGATTGCTCTTTTCATCTCACGCGCACTGAGCGCTCGGAGTTTCTATTTGTCGTAATATGATTTGTCCATCTTTTCTTTAACCTCCAATTTAGAAGCTGGACGAGGTTTTTGAATACCTCTACCATTCACTGACCTGTGGTAGTCCAAATTCATTCCGTTTTTTGAAAACTTGTGTTTTCCAACCCAGGAGCCTAATGTTTTTTTATTTTGTAGATGAAATGAAAATTCTTTATATATCGAAACTGTAGGTGAATGGGTTTTCCTATCCTACATCACCGGTAGGATATACCAATAGACTTTAAGAGAAATGTTTGAACATTTTGTAAATATTTCAGTCTTTTGAGTAGGCCTTAAAAGTTCAGCCTTAACCTTCTTAACATCAATTCAATATCGACATTACTCATTGCAACATATTTCCAAAATCGTATACCAACATTCATCACATGCCATTTATAACAATTCACATAAATTCTACAAATCTTGGTCAAAATCAGAAGACTGGTTTTAAATTTGACAAACTGCACTGATTTCGGCTAAGTAACCAAAATCATCAATTCATATTCTTCATGTCTAAAGGAAAAGTGGCAATGTTATGAAAACAACATTAAAAAATAACATAGCCGCCGAAGGAAATCACTCAGGACAATATTCCTATTAACATATTTCAAGGTCATCAAAATCAGTAGGCAACCCCCTTTTGCAAATAATTATCAAGAAAATTTGATAGTACAGCAACTGTTTCTATTCATATTTTTCTTCAAAAAAAAAAAAAAAAACATAAAAAACTGTGACAACAAAAAAAAACCTAAAAATCAAAAATTCTCTCAAATCTTTTTAAGATGCCTTGTTTATCTTTTTTCTTATATTAAATGGCGCAAGCGTTACACATTAAATTAAATGAAAAAAAAACACATTTTTATTTTTTAAGAATTCGAAGCTTACATATAAATTTAGTAAAAAAAAAAACAATCTCAATGTGGTAAAGCATTGTGAAGAAAAATAAATGTTGATTTATTTCATTAATATTTTTTTAATTCACAACAACTCACAGATTTTTAAATTAATTTTATCGCATAAATGTTCGTATTTTTGTAATAATTTTTTATAACAATTTTCATAAACTAATCATAAGACAAGGCAATTGCTTAAATTTTCCAATAAAAATAAAAATACCTACTCGATTTTAAAATAATTAAAATAAACGCCGGTAAAATGCTATTTCTTATTTAAAAACTAACATTAAAATTCGCTATTAAATTGCTATTTCTTAAAACATTTTGTACAAGTTGGCGTTTGTAATTAAATTATATAGTTTGATCACTTGTCACATGTTTGAATTTTTACTAACCTACAATGGTGGTGGTGACATTTTAAAATTCATAAAAAATTTAAAACCTTAAGAGAAAACGTTGTGCAGTGGGTATAAATGAGTATTACAAACCCATTTAATTAAAAACAAAAAAAAATTATTGGAAAACTTTAAAATATACGATTAAATCAAATGTTTTACATATTCCCAAGAAAGCTCGATCGTTAACACCTTAACAGAGCACTCATTCCAATTCAATAAACAAAAATTTTATGTGCCTTAATAAATATACAAAAAAAAACGAAATGCCTCTGTTTGCTGAGCATGCATGTATAACCTTATATTTTTTTATATGCTTACATTTTACCACTCGATCATGCTTTCAATGTATATTTTTTTGTTTTCTATTTTATTACACTATAATTATTATTATAATAAAATAAAATAAATTTCTCTTCAAAATATCAACAAAACAACGAAAAGACAAAAACAAAAAGGAATAAAAATCCTTGCTTATCAAGCCTTCATTCTCTTCGATTCTGAGCGCAAAAATGGGTCTTTCAGAAAATTTACAAAAATTATTATTATTATTATTATTGAAAATGCCTGAACGTCAACGAATAAAACAATTATTAATTAAGACTAGGATGTTAATTAAGATGTAGATAGGTTTTATTTAAAATTTATAAGAATGTTTAGATAGCATAGATTAAGATATTTGGTGGTAAGAAGACTCATGCCACAAAGAAACAAAATTGTAAACTAAAAATTCAGGAAAAACATTTAAATTTAAAATTTAATTTTATTTAAAAAAAAACACATTTTTGTTCAGTTTAGTAATAAAAATGTAAGGATGTATACATATTCATTGGGTAAGTGAACGTCTCATGTTAAATTTATTGTTCAGAAAAATCTTTGTTTCTCTTTTGTTTTGTAAAAAAAATTATTTTTAATTTTTTACTCTTTAAACTAAAAACTGTCTACCACCAAACATCCAAATCTACAGTACTAAATATTAAACAACCATACAACCTATCTACTATCAAATGTATCCCTTATAAAATTCAAAACTTCACTTACCACACTGTCTAAACTATATACTCTTTAATAGTACCGCCCGCTGCCGACACGCCCATATCATGGCGTCTTATAAACAAAACAACATTTTTATGCTCTAATCTACTCTAATTTGTTTCTTTTGTTTTTTATTTTACAGTTTGTTTAAACAAAACATATTATTTTCATTTTATAAATAATTAATGTAGTCTTTTCAGCTGAACCTGAAAATATATAAAAATAGTTATAAACAAAGTTATAGGTAGGTATTTTTTTCCTTTTTTTATTTTACGTGATCTTTAAGTAAAAAAAGTACTACATCGAAATTAAATAGAGGTATTAATTTTTGTTTAAATAAGAGACCCATACTATTTCGTATGTCATTACTCATAAATGACGCAAATCATGTTTTGCTTTGGAATATAAGCTTTGCTTCGTCTGTTAATAAAAACGATTGGATTTAATTCTCAAAAAGAAACTCATTTTGGAACATTAAATAAAATTAAAGTCATAAGAACAAAAACTAAAAGCCACTAATGTTTTGCATGAATTTGTTTGCCTGTTCTATTAATTTTGTGTCCGATATATTTAATGTCACGAAACAATTATTTTACATACTTAAATTTCTTTTAAATTTAAAAATGTTTCTTTAATAATAATAATTAAATAGCTTTGTGTTCGAAGTGAACTAAAAATTTAATATTTTGAACAAAGCAATTTGTTTCTTAAGACAATCTTAATAACTTTTTTAATAATATTACTGTTTGTATCGCCTTCATTTGAAAAAGACCTTCCAAAACAAACAAACAAACAAACAAACAAACAAACAAACAAACAAACAAACAAACAAACAAACAAACAAACAAACAAAAAACATTAGAATAAATATCTTTCTGTTAGGAACTGAAAGTCTCAAAACTACTTCTTCAGCGTAGATTTTAAACAAATACACTAGTCAAAACAATTAAAGGAACACTTGAAAAAACTCAAAAATGGAGTGGATTTTTATAAGGCTGTATCTCAGTAGAAAAAAGTAGGATTGAAGGGAAATAAAAAGTTTTTCAAAGGTTATCATTTTTTCTTTTCAAATTATTTTGAGTTAAAAAAGTACCGTTAGTCGTTTTTGCTTGAGCGAAAAAAATGTTCACTCAATTTCAAAATCGAAAAAAAAAATAAACTTTGAGGTTTCATAAAATGAACGGAAATTTTTTTTCAATCCAACCAATCTTAGATTCAATTTTAGAATTTTGTTGGCTATAATTCACTGTTTGGTTCAGATCGCTACGATTTTTTTTCTAACCAAAAAATGGGTTTACATGCAAAAACACAATTTTGAATTTGGACCCTAATAACTCTGCTAAATATTGACTTACAAAAAAAATAAAGGCAGATTTGAAAAAATTGTTAAATTTTCTACACAAAAACATTTTGAAAAAATAAAAATATTGCTTTTTTCAATTTTTTCTATCAATTTACAAAAAGGTCCAAAATACGCATTTTTCAACTTTTTCATAAAAACTACCGTTATTGTGTGCTTTTCAGTGATACAACTAATCGGAGGCTTAATTATTAAAGCTCATAAGATTTCCTTGATTTTGGTGAAAATTTCACATCAATACGATTTACCGTTTCTCTGTTTCGATCAATCAAACTTACGAAACACTTTTTTTTCAATTTTAAGGAAAGCTTTGTTTTTTCTTATTTTTCTGTTCTTTTGAATTTGTTTATTTTTTAATTTTTTTTTATTTTTTTCATTATCATTATGATTATGTGAAATTCGGACGAATTTTCGTCAAAATCAAGGAAATTCGTCCGAATTTCACAAAGTCGTAATGATAATGAAAAAAATAAAAAAAATTAAAAAAATAAACAAATTCAAACGAACAGAAAAATAAGAAAAAACAAAGCTTTCCTTAAAATTGAAAAAAAAGTGTTTCGTAAGTTTGATTGATCGAAACAGAGAAACAGTAAATCGTATTGATGTGAAATTTTCACCAAAATCAAGGAAATTTTATGAGCTTTAATAATTAAGCCTCAGATTAGTTGTATCACTGAAAAGCACAAAATAACGGTAGTTTTTATGAAAAAGTTGAAAAATGCGTATTTTGGACCTTTTTATAAATTGATAGAAAAAATTGAAAAAAGCAATATTTTTATTTTTTCAAAATGTTTTTGTGTAGAAAATTTAACAAATTTTTCAAATCTGCCTTTATTTTTTTTGTAAGTCAATATTTAGCAGAGTTATTAGGGTCCAAAGTCAAAATTGTGTTTTTGCATGTAAACCCATTTTTTGGTTAGAAAAAAAATCGTAGCGATCTGAACCAAACAGTGAATTATAGTCAACAAAATTCTAAAATTGAATCTAAGATTGGTTGGATTGAAAAAAAATTTCCGTTCATTTTATGAAACCTCAAAGTTTATTTTTTTTTCGATTTTGAAATTGAGTGAACATTTTTTTCGCTCAAGCAAAAACGACTAACGGTACTTTTTTAACTCAAAATAATTTGAAAAGAAAAAATGATAACCTTTGAAAAACTTTTTATTTCCCTTCAATCCGACTTTTTTCTACTGAGATACAGACTTATAAAAATCCACTCCATTTTTGAGTTTTTTCAAGTGTTCCTTTAATTGTTTTGACTAGTGTATTTTAGAGACATTGATCGGATTTGATTCACAACAGTCATTAAATTGCAATTCATTAATTTTTCGGTTTCAAAAGTGAAGCCTAATAAAACACACACAACGATACTTTTTCAATGAAAATTTAATTTTATAAAAAAAATACACTTTGCCATTGAGTGATCCTTGTGGCCAATAGAAGTCGTCAAAACATGAAATTAAGCGACGAGAAAACTTCTTACACATGTGTTGTGTCATGCTCATGATCTTCAATCGCCGGCCAAAACACTCAGTTATCATCCAATTTGACTGAATCGTCTGCCTATTGACATCTTCGATGAAATACGGGCCAATGACAATGACAGGTCACGAACATAGATCACAACAAACAGCCCCTTTTCTGGATGCAATAGCACCTCTTCGATATCTTGTAGGTTTTCTGAGCCCCATATATGGCAATTTTGTTTCTTAACATACCCACCGACACCGAGTGAGAAATGCGTGATAATGTTATCCGAAAAATCGGTGTTTATTCTTTGTTGTTCCAATATCCGTTGTTCGATTATTAAGCCATCCATTATCGTAAATTGCAAACCTTCAACTAATATTGGACACTTCATATTTGAAAGCACGAAAGATTGACCCATTACAAATCAATTGAGTTTGCTTCTTAGTCCAAAAAGAGTTTAGAAAAAGAATAACCCGATATTTGACCCCAGTAGGTACTGGAAATTGCATAATGACAGAAAGTCGTTCAATTTTGCATCATCCAGTTTGTGTTTTTGAAGGGTGTACGGCTGCTAAGAAAATGATCACTAACTTAATGGATTTGTGTACAGAAAAGAATACGTTTCACTCCAACGTTCAACATTTCAATATTTTTCTCTAAAGAATTTTGTGAAAAAGGGAAATGTGGAAGCTAATTTAACATTTTGAACAACAATAAAACAAAATATTGAATATAATAACTAAAACTAGTAAGGAATAGTTTAATGAAGAAACTGGAATTGAAATAAAATAAACTACGAAGAAAGATCCAATGTTAAAGCATCGACACTCAGTACAAGTTTTACTGATAAGTTAAATACTATAGTGAGATGAATTGTTGCTTTAAGTTAGTACAAAATAAATGCTTTTGGACGTGCATTGTACAAGAATATCCCGCAAAAGTGATATTCAAAAAGCGTTTGCTTTCATTATTATCTATCTATTACCTAGTCTTCAAAAATCGCAATGAATTAAAACTATATTATTAAAAATAAAACATTTTAAATAGTTGCATGAAGTTATGTTAAGTCTAAATGTCTAACTGTGAATGCTTTATTTTAATTTTTATTCCTTCTTATTCTTAAAAAAAAAAAAAAAAAACAAAACAAAACAAAAACAATTCGCTTTTTCTCAATTTTAAAGATAATAATACAATTGCAAAATAAAATATTTAAAGTTTTATATAATAGAAATACAATGCATCTAAATTCCTTGAACTTTACTTTTAAGAAAATAAATTTTCCAACTTATTTGTAAATATTTTATTTATTTACTTATTTGTTTTTTTATTTTATTTATTTATTTTCAATAACCGGCATCGTTCACAAAAACCAACATAAATTATATTTATTTAGCGAGTCATTGAATATTATGATCGGCTATCAATTTATCAACTTATTTGTGAAGGAGAACAGGTATTGCAAAAATATCTTCTTGAGCGCTAGGATGTCGTCGTAATTTAATACCATACATTCGTATTTAATTCTCTTCAAACAATTCTCCTACAAGTACATTTGAAAAATATTTTTTGTTTTACGTTGCAAAATTTATATCATTAGATTCTTTGCGTTGAAGATATTTATAGATTAATTTGAGCGCTGGTTATTTCTTAAAAAATATAAATATACAACGTTTTTTGGTAAAGGAAAAATTCCCATATTTCTTCCTAGGCCACGGTGCAGATCCGTTTGCATAATTAAGCATTTTTATATAACCTTCAATTATTATTTTTACTTGCATTTTTTGTCCGGGCGGTGATCAAATTATTAAGCATCAAACTACGTGTATAAACTCATACCCACAAAAGTGAATAAGAAAAAACGTTAGCCTTGTTTTTTACGAAAAATTCAAAAAATAAGAAAAACGTTATCTAACGCTCAAAATAATTTAAAATATCTGTCCTCCTTCATGTAAATACAATTATTTTATTCTAGTAATAAATTGAAAGAAAAAGAAATAAAAATAACATTTGCGCTTTTTGTATGCTTCCGGTATACTTTTCTGCCAAAAAATCCTTATTTTCCGTTTTCTAAATGCCGATTTTCCTAAAATTTCTAGCTCTCGCTTATATTTTTTCTTAAAAAAAAAAAAAATATTTATAAAATAACGCTAGAACAATGTCATATTTTTTTATTGCAAAGATTTTGTAAAGGTAATTTATTTGAAAAAAAAAACTAAAAGTAATGTTGAGAAAATAAAAGGAAAAATGTTAATTTTTGCTTTTATTATTGATGTGAACCAAAATTGTTTGTTTTTATTAAAAAGAAAAAAACGGTATTAGTCCACTTTTAATGTAAAAAAAAAAACACAAAAAATACCTTAAAATATATTTCAGGTGTTCAATACAACAACAAACGGAACAAAAATCGAGGAAGATGAGGTGCCTGACATAACAGATCCTTTCTTCCTTATAGAAACAATATGTATTGTATGGTTTACCTTTGAACTTAGCGTCAGGTAATATTCACAAAAATTAAACTTATTTTCATAAAAAAAAATGTAAACTTAAACATTTGATTAAACAAATTTATTTTTCAAGGTTCTTCGCATGTCCGAATAAGTTAAATTTCTGCAGGGATGTGATGAATGTTATCGATATAATCGCAATCATTCCTTACTTTATTACATTAGCGACTGTTATTGCCGAGGAGGAAGACACGTTAAACCTCCCGAAAGCACCTGTTAGCCCACAGGTAAATCTTTTTAAAATCAGTTCATTTTCAATTGTATTTGTGAACATTAAAATTTTCAGGATAAGTCAACGAATCAGGCTATGTCCTTGGCTATTTTACGAGTGATACGATTAGTTCGAGTGTTTCGAATATTTAAATTGTCGCGGCATTCGAAAGGCTTGCAAATCTTAGGACGAACACTAAAAGCCTCAATGCGAGAACTAGGTTTACTTATATTTTTCTTATTCATAGGTAAGTCAATGAAATATAATTATACCATAATTAAAAGCATTTATTGTTAAGATTTAAAAATTACAAATAATAACACAAGGAAATTAAAAGAAAAAGTAGTGTGATCTTTCAGGAAGAGTTTCGCTCTACCTATAGCCGAAATTTTAACCCTTTTGTATTTGTTTATATCTATTTTAATATTTTGTTTTATAATTTATTGTTTTTCTTTATTGCTGAGTAGACAAAACAATAAGAAAAAATAATAACATGTATTCTAAGCAAAGCAGGCACAATTAATAGAAACTAAAATTTATAACAATAAGCAAATTATGGATTCTTAGTTTGCAAAAACAAGTACTTAATTAGTAATACGAAATATGGATGAAATAAATATATGACAAGTCTGATTTTCTTATGGTTTAGTTATTTCTTTTTTAGTAAGCAAAAATACTATAGAAAATCAACTTTTTCTAATCTATATATTTTTCGATTTTCCTTTTTTACCCTCATTCAAGTAGAAAACTTATGTTTATGTGTTAACATACATTCTGTGTGCATCGACTTGAAATTTTTCCATCTCGCGCCAAACTTACCTTTTTCCTGCAATTTTTTGTTCTGAAAGAGAATGGTCAATACCATACTTAACTCTCAACTTAACTTATCTATAAATATTTACTTCAATTTGGTATTGAACATCCAGGAAATTGGAAAATACAAATACAATATCTTTTTGCTTAGCGTTTTTTTTTTTTAACTTATGTATTGATAAGAACCCTGAATAGAATTGTTTGTTTTTTTTAGTTTTAGAAAACATAGTAAATTGAATAATCAAAAAAGAATTATATTTGAGCTTTATTATTCATTAAGGTGAAGCTTGTGAATAAGAAGTTACAATATATTGAGACAAATAACAATGGAACTATTGGAACTATTTTTATATAAATACATAATTGTTCCAAGTTTTAAGATTCTGGTATCAATAAAACTTCCTGCTAACGGCTATTCCACTCTTATTCCACAGTTTAACTAGCTTATAAAAATAATTTGTTCCCAGAATAGTAAAGTGACTACACTAAATTCCGTTTTGGATTCTTAGTTGTTGTTTATGCTTGACAACCGATGTGTTGTTGTAGGACAATCAATTGTTAATATTTAAGATACAGGTCAACTTTTTCGTTCTTTACGAAAATCGGAAAAAAAATTTAAATAATCCAATGCAAGAAGTAAATTATAATTAACCATTTACCCACGTTTCCCTGAAATTTGTTACATTACTTAGGAATTTCCTCATAATAAGTTAAGTTAAAAATACGTAAATTCTTAAAACTTCATAAACGGTCATTTATTTTTCGGTTTCGAAAGTAAAGCTCAATAAAATACACACAGCTTGTGGACTAAGCGTGAAAACAATATTATTCAAATGGTTGCCTCGGGAGTTTTCGCAGCACATGATTCTTGTGAGGTTATTTTTAATCACATTTTTGTACATATCGGGCGGTACCTCGACTAAACTTGAGGAATGTCATTTTTCAAAGCGTCTAGAATACGGGGACTATTTGCATTGACACGAGCTTTTGCATAGCCCTACAGAAAAATGTATAACGGTGTCAAATCGCATAATGTTGGTGGCCAGTTGACTTCGTCAAAACGTGAAATAAAGCGACGAGAAAACTTCTCACATAATAAAGCCACTTGTCCTGTTGGAGCCAACCAAGTGGTGATCTTCAATCGCAGGTCAAAAAAAAAATCAGTTATTATACGGCAATATCGCTCCGAATTGACTATTACTGTCCTCAGTTTAAATGATACGTTAAAATTTTTCGTCTTCATAAACTGTTAACACAATTACTCTTTAGGTTTCGATTCAGGACACAGACTTTAATCATTGTCGGCATGGCTAATTAAGTTTCTTCCTTCATTTGCGCCACAATCGGAATCTGTTCCGGGCCTCCTTCAGCAAGTTCTTCCATGTCTCCCGATTATTGAACGACGCCATACAGGGTTGCAACCCAAGGTTTTGGGCGTCCTGGTCTACGCTATCTATCCTTCCGGTGCAAATTTGGTCTGCCGCGCTGTCTCTTACCATGAATTGTACCGCAAGAAACTTTCCGGACCGTTTGGACTTCGCTCAATCGAGCAAAGTGTCCAGTCCGGAGTCTACCAATTTTAATTGTTGTCATCAAGTCTGCTTCGCGGTAGATTTGATACAGCTCGTAGTAATATCGTCTCCGGAATCCTCCCTCCCGACAAAAGGGGCTATTCTCCGTAAGATATTTCTACCGAACGTGGCTAAAAGTTGGGAGTGCTTTTGGCTAAGCACCCAGCAACAGTTTCGAAGTAGTCATAAGTCACAGATAATACAAAGAACACGGGGCTAAGCTGACTATCTTGTGGAACCCATGAAGTTTCATGTATTGTATTGGAAGATACCTCCTTGAGTTCTATTCAAAGGATTTGCTTCAATCAGATGTATACAAAACCAACTAACGAGAAGTACCTTATTGTACCAAGGGGGAGAAGAGGTGAATTCTTGTTTGCGTGAGAACGGTACTAATTCTTCAAAACAGTATGACAGAATCATATTTTGCACATTACCAATTTGAACCCTTCTGACATCTGATCAAATTTAAAATTTACCAATATCATGGGGATATAACTGCTGTCCTACTTTAAATTCAATCTGGCTACGGCCACATTATCATACGAACCAATGCCACCTTTCGACTAGAGCACACCAAACAGTAAATTTTTTTGGATGCAAGGGCACCTCTTCGATCACTTGTGGGTTTTCCGAGCCTCATATACGGCAATTTTGTTTGTTTAAATACCCCAGAGTGAGAAATGTACTAAAGAAAATGGTGTTCGAAAATCGGTGTTTAGTGTCTGTTGTTACAAGAAGCGTGTCAATTGCGTATTAAATAGCAGTGCTACCAACCTGAAACCGCAACATGTATGTTTTAATCCTCATTATACAGGGTCATTCATTTTGGGTATGAAGTCGGTACCACTTTTTTGAGCTTTCGACAATCCCCTAACTGAGCTGTCACTTTTAAGTTTTAATGTCAAAACGTACAAAAGTTGTATGCTTGATATTTACGATAATACTACGAAAGTGGTGATTCAAACTTAGACATAATCCACCGACTAAGCAAACAATCGGCACAAACAAAAAGATATTTGTTGGAGTTGCAGTATTTCTGCTGTCGTAAGATCTGTACTTAAAGCACGCTCAGTCAAATATATGCCGCTGCAAGTCAAAAAGTTGCTTATGAATCGATTTTATCGTTTTTCGCTAAGGGCCACCAAGATCATGCGAATGGTTTGATATCGTCTGTGTTAACTAGAATTATCCCTGATGAATGTATAACTTAGCACTTTATTTATTTCAAGAATAAAGAATATTGAAATAGTAATTAACCAACATCGTTCACATTAATGAAAAAAGGAACAAAGATTAAACATGTTTTCTTATTGTTCAAGACCCTCCTTCCGTCGTAAGATCACATTTTAACTTGTTTTGTAATAAGTTATGGTATCCGACACTTAAGTAGGTTAGTAGCACATACATACCTATTTTCATTTTGGTTTAAAATTGTAACAATTATAAATAAATATCAAGATTTCAGCGCTTAAGCGTTATACAACATGCAAAATTTTTGATAAGAAAATTCCTTTTATCCATGAAGGAATGTAGGCAGAGTTTATTCTTTCTCTTGTATCAAAAAATATTCATATAGAATTTAAAAAGTTTAAATTTAAAACTAACAGACCTTATAATTTTAAGAACCAAATTTTTGTGTGCAAATCAGAATTGTATTAAATACTAATTTTATTCAAAAATTTCCCCACACAAACCAAGGCGTCGTTTTATTCTCATCTGCCGTATATTTTGCCGAGGCCGGCGCCGAAACGTCCCACTTCAAATCAATACCAGATGCATTTTGGTGGGCTGTGGTCACAATGACCACAGTTGGATACGGTGACATGAGGTACAAAACACTCATATTCTTCGCTAAAACGTTCCTAATGCTCAAATAAATATTACATTACATAAATATAATTTAAAATGAAAGTGTAAAAGCTTTAACACAAAAATTGTCGTAAAATTACAAATTTTCTCTTCATTTTTATATACATATATACAAAACAAAATTATTTTTCGATATTTCGTATAATCGTTATTGTGACACGAAAAAAAAAACAATCGTTGTTATAATTTATTTTGAATTTGAAAAAAAAAACAAAGAATCCGTGTGTAAATTGGTCACGTCGTATTGTGTTAATGTGTTTTGTTATGAATCTCTTCTTTACTCTCCCGTAACCTTTTGAAGTCTTTCTATTAAATATGAACATATATAAATATACATTTTGTGTATATTAACTCTTCTTTCCTTAAACTGCATTTATGTTTTGTTTTATTTATTTAATTTGTTGTGTTGTTTTCTTTTTTTCTTATTTAATTTTGGTTTTTGTTTTTTTTTCACTTTTAATTTTTATTATATTTTTCTTTTTCTTCATTTGATAGGAATTTGAAGTTAGAATAATTTGGCTTTGTATTATTAGTTTTAAAAATAATATAAAATAAGAAATAGTTTTTTTTTTAAATGAGTTTTGAGGTGTTTTTACTAAAATTTCTCTTAAATGTTAATTTGTATATAGAAGGGCAAATAGAAAAATTCGTTTAAGTATATTCAATTACAGAATTTTCTAATGTCACCGTATTATATATTTTACAACTTAAAATTAAGATTATTAAAACAGAACCCTTAACTTCGAATATTTTACTTGAAAGAAAAAAAAAATAAAACCCAACGAAAAAAATATACCAAACAGAAGAAAAAAAAATCACAAACCCACAAAAACGAATTTAATTTATTTTAGGCGTTGTACTCTTCTCATCGGCTGTTTATTTTGCGGAAGCTGGAAGCGAAAATTCCTTCTTCAAGTCTATACCAGACGCATTTTGGTGGGCTGTCGTTACCATGACTACTGTTGGATATGGTGACATGACGTATGCAAACAAAAACAAAATATTGTTTTTTTTTTCTATATAACTATTTTCCATATTTAATTTATTCTAACTTCTAATTTTTTCGTTACTCAGTTTCGTTTTAATTCTCTATTTTGTCTTCATCATGTCTTTTAACATTTGTTTTTTAAGTATGTTTTCGAAATCTGTTAAAATTAATTTATAGAAAAAACAATATTGAATAAGAATCAAGTAATTTATTTTGCATATCTTTCATGAGTTATTTCAAATACTTTTTTAAAACATTTCGAACTACAAACTGTAATAAACTGACAATAACATTATAGAAGTGCTCAAACAAATTATTTTGTTTCCATACATGAATACATATATATATGTCTATTTTCTCTTTCTCTTTCATAACAATTTTGTTTTGGTTTATCTTGAATAGTATAGTTAAATATTTGTTAACCTTATTATCAACTCGACTGTATTGTATCATCAAAAAAATCACATGAAGCTTACACAAATTAAAAATTAAGATTAATAACGTTTTAATAAGTTTTCGAACCTTTCAGGTATACAGATTTGTACACGAATATCAAAAAGTTATATTTTTCTTACAACTTTTGGGAAATAATTTTATATAAGTCTACATACTCGGAGGAAAAAGATCTTACCTACTGTTGTTAAGTTTAAGCTATGTTCTTGATTTGGTTACTACTCCCAATAAAGTTCTGATTTTAAACTTTGACACCACTTTTTGAAGATTAAAAAAAGGGCGAACTTTGGTTTACCCTGACCCATTTCAAGATCAATTTTCCTGTCAGTATTAACGGAAAGGACTTTTTTTAGTAGAAATACCATAACCTTTAAATCAACGTTTAAATTGAGCTGATATATGTCTTCTTGCCGCCCTTCAGAGCAACTCCAGAATAAGTATTTAGAATTAACACAGATATTGTGATAATGTGATTTGCTTGAATCCAATTGAAATAGAAAACTACATATCTGAATTTTTCCAAGTTTAACAACTAAATTTCTACTTTCATTAAAGCATACAGTAAAATGAAAAGTTCGGTGAGAAATTCAACAAATTCTCGTTTTTCCGGTTTGTTTTGACTATTTCACAAAAATCAGAATTCCAAACAGCTTACGATTGTCCCCCTTATTTGATGACTTTCCCGTAAGATTGTCCCCAAAATTTGTTTTTACTCAGGCTATATCTACAGTGAAAATTTTATAAAAATGTATTGAGGATTGATCTTCACACGCACTCAGAAAATTGTTGATGAGAGTAAGCCACTTAGGCCTTGGCTCTTCAAGAGCTGTCGCGCCACTCTATTTATATTCTATATATTGAGGATTGAGCGGATAAAGAGTCCCTACCGGACATACAAATAAAACTTAATTTAAGGTCTTGAATTTCGTCGTGCTCTCGCAGATTTTCCAATAAAAAATGTTCCATTTTAACATTTGGAAATCAGTACACCTACAATTTCATGCAATTTTACTTTTAAAAACCAATGAGTGTTCAGAGTTTTTCATCGAGAACTTTCATTTTGCCATTTGAAAATCCATTTTGAAACAAAAAAATCCAAGCAAAAAGAATCTTATTCCCGACATTCAATTTCCCCACTCTTCCATGGGGTTAACTGTCCAATTAAGCTGACGGAGAGTATACTTAGTGAATCTTTTCTGAATCTTCTCAATCCATTTTTATAAAAAGGGCACCACACTACACTACAATATTCCAATGTTGGCCGCACTAAGCTACCAAAAAGATTTTTCAATGTGTACGGACAGCGAAAATCTTTTGAATTTCGAATCAAAAAGCCTAGCATAGAGTTAGCTCTAGAAATGATAAAGTCCACATGCATTCTAAAATCTAACTTGGAATCAAAAATTACTCCTAGATCCTTATGATTATATATTTTTCGTAGTTTGATTATTTCTAACTCATAAGAAAACATTTTTGGAGGTAAGGATCTTGTAAAAGAGATGTTTAAAGATAGATCATTAAGACCACACCACTTACAAAAATTATCTAAATCCCTTTGAAGGTTTTTGCAATCATCAATTGATTCAATCTTAACATCATCAGCAAAAAATAAGCATTGTGAAAAAGAAATATTAAGCGGGAGATCATTGATAAAAAGCAAAAATAGTAAGGGACCCAGACGACTTCCTTGAGGAAACCCAGATTTATTTGAAATCATTTCAGAACGATTTGAGCCTAATTAAACGTATTGGATACGATTAGTAAGATAACTAGCTATCAAATTGAGTAGAGGGGCATTGAATCCCATTAAACCTAGCTTTTAAGTATTTTGTGATTTACTCTATCAAAAGCTTTTGCAAAAAAGTGTTAGATTTGTTACTGCTGATCTTCCTTTCATAAAACCATGTTGGAAAGGTGAGAAATGCATATTTACGGCTTGGTAAACTTTGTCTTTTACGAGAGCCTCAAAAATCTTAGGAATGACTTGAGTTCGCGATAGGTCTATAATTTTCAACACATTGCTAAGAGCCAGATTTTTGAATCGGAGTGATGTATGAACATTTCCAGCAATCTAAAAATTGTCCTCTTTCAAGGGATAAATTAAAAAATGTGCTTAAGAGGTTTAATAAAATTAAACTTACAATTTTGTAAGAATAAAAAAGGAATATTATCTTTCGGTAAAGTAACATTATTTTCTAGGTTATTCAATTGTAGTAAAATCTCATCCTCCGATAGAGAAATATTTCCCAAATCTATAACCTTCGAAAACATAATCAGCCTTATTTATAAACCGAACATAGACTTATTATAAGACTTATAATGACTGTATAAAGAAAATCCTTATTTATACAGTTTAGCTACACTACATAGGCATTGAATAAGCTATACAAACGTTTAGGGTTGTATAAAGCTTGTTATAAGGTACTATAATACGTATGTGTCAGACATCACACGTCAATAAAACAAAAATTTGACCCAATGAGCATTTTTTTTAATTTTTATTTTCGAATTTGTATTCAAAAACAACAACCTGTTGTTTCCCATCGACAGGAAATAATACTTTTTTTTTATTCAAATGTCTGTCGAATGTAGTAGATCATCGTTTTGGTATTTTTCTTTTGACAGAGATCTAATATAACTATGCTATGTTGAACAAATTTTTATAAATAAGAATTTATTCAACGTAACATAAGAGCCTATTCATAGCATAGCTATAATACTGTATAGAGGTGTATAAGGAGAATCTAATAAATAAGGCTGAATAATTATTAGTTTCAGAAAAATCAAAACTGGTTTTGAAATTTGATTGAAAAATTTTTGCAAATGAACTACAAATTTGCTGTGGATCATCACAGACAATATCACCATATAAGTCATGGTAGAAGAATGGCGAAGGATTTTCTTTTAGAATTAATGTGTTGCCAAAAACACTTCGAATATCTACGCATTATAGGTTAGGTACACTTTGCTGATAAAGAAAATAATTTCAAAAATTTGATTGGGTCTTTTTAAATTAAAGGAAATTTTTTTTAACTTCACTCGTTATATTTCAAAGAAACTTTTCGTTTTAAAAATATTCGTAACACAAATGGTATGATTTAAGGAAGATAAACTTATTAAAACGGCATTGTTTAGCTTATTAACGTTAAACACCAAAACACTTAACAAACAAATTTTCTGATGCATGATTTAGAAAACAATCGTAACGATTCCAAAACAAATCACACAAGTTGAAGGAAAAAAACTGCAAATACACTTCGTTTCCATCACTAGTATTAGAGCCGCACTATCAAATATAACTTCTTTTCATTCATATCCTTATTATAATCAAGCTAAATTTTTGGAACACATATCAGAAATCTTATAGAACTTAAGACAAAATGCATTTTTTTACATTCAAAAACAATTACCTACACTAAGAATAGAAATAAAATTTGTTATTAATTTTTATTTAATTAGGGCACATCACATGAAAATTTAAAAAAAAAATATATAAATACATATATTTTTTTAGTAACATACTTTTGAATTTACAAAAGAAAACTAAGATAAAATTCAACTTGTTAGTTAATGCATCTAGTTTAAAATTATATATTTTGTTTTTTTCATTTTGTTTATTAAATTCTTTTTACTTTCATTCTTATCATTTGAATTGGCTTCTTATAAGATTTATTAATTTTTGTTTGCATGTTTCGATCTTAATGTTGACGGACCAGAAAGTTTGCAATTGCATGTGGCTTTTTATGCAAAAATAATAATTTCATCATTTTTTATTTATTTCTTGTATTTTTATACGAAACTCTGTTCTGTGTCTCTCTTTCAAAATCATTCTTCTTCTAATGTTGTGCATTAAAACAAAAAGAATTTCGACTCTCTTTATCTCTCTTTGTCTGTTATGGGCGCATCTCACTTTTTTGTACAAAAATTTACAAAAAAACAAAAACTCTTATATTTTACTCATCGTAATGGCATCAAACCCATCCATCTTGTTGTTTGGTATTTCATTTTGTTGGCTGTTGATTATGATATTTGACATAATTTCTTTTGTTTGTTGTTCATAACCAGAACTTGTTTTCCTCAGAAAATTCACATTAGCTTGAAGGGATTTGCAAAAATAATACATTTTCTATTATTTACTTTTAATTATAATATAGACCGGTCGGCGTTTGGGGAAAAATTGTGGGATCACTATGTGCCATTGCTGGTGTATTGACAATCGCCCTTCCAGTACCAGTCATCGTCAGTAACTTCAATTACTTCTATCATAGAGAAACGGATCAGGAGGAGATGCAGAGCCAAAACTTTAACCATGTTACTAGTTGTCCATACTTACCTGGTACATTAGGTATGCTTTTTGTGCTTAACCGCTGTTAAATGATTCTATTTTTTTGAAAAAAAAAATATATGTGTATATTCAGAATCTAACAGGGTTCGTTCAAAAATTATTTAGTTTTTCTTTCAAAAATCTATTGAATTAAAACAAAAACGATTTATAATGTATCAATACATTTGTTTCAAGGTCAACATTTAAAAAAATCATCCTTGTCTGAATCATCATCGGATATGATGGATTTAGACGATGGTGTAGATTCAACGCCAGGACTGACTGAACATCCTGGACGTCAAGCTCCATTTTTAGGAGCACAACAGTCGATCGATAAGCAACAGCAAAGCAACCAACAAAATGGTTTTAAGCAGCAGCCACTTGGGAGTAATAACTTAACGTTACGGCATAACAGTGCATTAGCAGTTAGTATCGAAACCGACGTTTGACTACTGGGTAAGTTTTTTTTGTTATGAATATTTGTATTTACATAATATGTATGTTTATTTCCATTTCTACTCTTTCTTTCCTTAAAGAAAAAGGATGGGTACTCTAGTAGGTTTAATTGAGATCTATCTCCTTAAAACGACATTTTAGTAACAAAGTCAAACAAAAAAGATTTTCATTTTCGGAAGTTTTATCCAAGTCCTTTAAAGAATGTTTATTCGATTCAAAAATCTGTGTTGGCAACCAGAACCAAAGCTTTGATTTCATTTAAGTGCTACCATTATTCATATAAAGCACTATGGGATCAAAATCTATTTTTGAACTTTTGACAACTATAGATAGCCTTCTGATAAATTTTCAGATTTTAAAGAATTATTAAAACGAGACTTAACTATTGACATTGTTTTACAAACAAATAGAAACCTTTTAATCGTGAAATCTTTTTTCAACAAATTTGTTCTCACTGTTTTCTTTCTTTTTCATTTCTTTGTTTCTATCCAAACATAAATATCTTCGATCTTCTCACGCTTACAATTACGTAGTTTCTGAAGCGGAGTCTGTGATTCCGCCATTATCAAAATAAAGAAATATGGATATGATCTCACTCGACAATTTGACCAAGACAGGGGTGGGTAATTTTTTGTACAAAAATTGCTTTGTTTAAAAAGCTTCCATCATGCAATCTAACAAGCTTTGTTTTATACCTTTGAAAAATAACCCCTCGTATAAAAGCAATAAGTTGAATGTGTCTCGATTATCAATGCTTTTCCAGACAGGGATTTCAATATAATGTGCACCAAAATACCTATATATAAAAAAAAATAACATATTTAGAAACTTTTTATTATTTTATATCAATGGCATGACTTGTCTCAAATAATTAATTATTCTCATGATATTTACAAAAAATGCACCTTGCGTCACTTGGTTTGGATTTTTTTTTATTAACAAAAAAACTATAGCAAATTAATAATGCCTCCACAAATTAATTGCCTCGCACATTCAAGCGATGATCTAAGCTTTCAGGTCCTTGAAAAAAAAAATTTGTAGGGTTGTTAAGAGAACTACGGGGACGGGCTTACTTCAGCACTGTTCTTTTCAGTATGATGTTAAAGAAATCGCATGACAGTGCACATCCTTGTGTAAAGTTTTTTTTTTTGACACCGTTCTATGGAGAACCGTGAGTTCTCGATTTTCATCTTGCTCTAAGCTCGGTAGGGATGCCAAAACTGGACATGGCATTATTCAGTTCTGCTCTTTTTATGCTGACAGATCTCGATTTGGTGCTCTTGGGTTTTTTCCAGGAACTGCCGTAGTGTGAATACTTGATCGATGGTTTGTTGACAAACAACTTCAAACGTCACATAATACTGCATAGGAGGCTTATGCCTTTATGGTTGGTGCAGTTTAGAAGGTCTCCTTTCTTCAGGATCGGGCAAACAATGCTGCAAATGAGTTGGTGCATGCTCTTAACCAAATCATCACCGGCATTTCTGAAGATTTCGGCAGTGATGCCGTCAACCCACCCGGCTTTGGTGTTTTTAAGCTTATATATTGCTTACTTCACATCTTCAAGGTTGGGTAGACAGAAATGTTGGCTTCCATCGTCGTCATTGAATGGTTAATTCTGCTTGACAGCGGAATTTGATTCATCATCGCTTTTGTATAGTTTACAGGAGTGGTCCTTCCCTATCCTCAGCATTATGACTGTGATCTTACTACGATATTTCTCTGTTGGTCTTTACAGGCTTCAGTTCATGCTCGGTAACCTTGAGTCATTCGTTTAACCTCTTGGTAAAACTTCCGAACCTAATTCCTGTTTTTTTTTTTATCTCAAAATCAATCGATTTTCATTTTCTATCTTTTTCTTCTTCTTCTAATTTGTGTTCTTCTCTCCTCTTCTGGTTGTAGAGCTCCCGAGCTGCTCGTTTTCGGCTTTGGTCGAGATATCCGTTGCACTACCTTGTCTACGACGAGGTAGTAGTCCAAGTCAAAGTTGTCCCCTCGGAAGGTTCTTACATCAATGAGGCCTTAAGAGTGTCTTCCATGGAACGCAATGTGATCAATCTGGTTGACAGTATGGAAACCTCCAGGTCCCCTTGTGGATGTTGTGATGTGGGAAACGCGTACTTGTTACTTCTATGTTTCGCTCCGCTTCAAAATCGAACAGCCTTAATTCGTTGTCGGAGGTTTTTTTTTGTATTTTCCGACTGTTCCACAAAAGATGTCTTTTCTTCCTAGCTTGGCGTTAAAATCTCCTAAGACAATTATACCATCTTAGCTAGGGTATTGCACGTTTGTCTGGTCGAGGAGCTCGTAGAACTTTTCTTTGTAGCTGTCATCTCTCTCTTCTGTGGGGGCGTGAACTCAAATTAGGCTCAACAACTCTGAAGCTTAGGACATGCTGCCTAAGACTGCCTCCAACGAAGGAGCTGCATCCAAACACACGCTGTTGTTGTTATCTGTAGAAGTCGCAGCATCTAGTAAATATCGCAGTTTTTCATCCTCCTTTTGCCAGGCCCATCCCATCGCATTTCCTGGAAAGTAGTTATATTGACTTTATAACGGTTTAGCGCATCCATAAATTTTTCGGCTGCACGCGGTCTCTTAAGGTACCTAACATTCCTCGAATCTCCTTGTCATTTCGTTTGCATGGTTTGTCTTCAGTAAATCCGTCCGTATCCGAAGCTTGTTGTTGCTTCGAAAGTTCGAAACTAAACTTTCTTTACGTGATTGAGAAGAAACCCCAAAACACAACCCCTAACCTGGACGGCCATGTCCATTTTTCAACTGTAAGGGCAAAGAGCCTGACAAACTGCTCCTTAACGGCTTGAGCTCCAAATATGTAGAAGCAGAACGTATAAGGAGCTCAACTTATAATTGGAACTGTAGACGCTAACGTTGACTCCACCCTGAGCATTCTTCTGCTGGAAAATGGAGTAGTGTCTCAGTGGAAAACACTCTCCCGGCTTTCTCTCGTTAGCTGTCACCAATAACCTTCCATGGTTTTCACCATATCTCGAGCTGAGGTACTAGACAAGACTATAGATAGACAGAGGTTGTCGAGGACGCTTGTGTCCACATGAGCGTACGATTTCTACCAATTGACAAAGCAAATTTATGAATGTAAAAACTAATGAATAATTATGACCCTGTCAACATAGAATATCCAATCCTCCAAGATTTTCTAAATTTTTATAATATTTATTCTTTTTTAGTGTTCCGTACACTGAAGTGAATACGAAACCCTTATAATATCACTTCGTTTTTTATCAATTCGTCTTTCAGAAACCAAAAATACCAAACAAAATTTAAAAATAACCATTTAGCCAATATTTTTTTAAAAGACCCGCTTGCTTTTCAAGCTATTAAATCAATTGCAAACGAATTTTCTTTTATTTAACAGTTTTTTTTTTGTAAGTATAAGGGCCAGTTGAATACTTTTAATATTATTTTGACATCACCGTGGCAATTTAAGCTTTCACTTAGTCTTCACCGAACATGTTACTGACTTCATCTCTTTCACCGTTTTACAAAAATAAAGATTTTGGAATTCTTATTATTTTTGTCAATTGACATTTATTGGGATCTAGAAACCACTGCGTTAGCCTTTTTCATGCTTTTTTATCTTTTGTTATATTTTTAAGATAACTCTTTTCGGCTGTTTTGGTCTCAATAATTTATTAATGAAAGATAATCATTATTTTTCCCAACGTTTCGACTAAGTTTTTAGTCTTCTTCAGGGGCACTTTTATTAAACAAAAGAAAAAATATAAAAATACAAATATGTTAAGAGCGTAAATACATGAATACACCATCTGATTTGAAGTAACTTACATTATTTGGATGACATTTACGTTACATTAATAGATTGTCAAAAAAATTTTGTATAAGAAATTAAGTTTTTAAAAACCATGGTCACAAAATGAGTACTTCCTTGTAAGAAGTTTAGTCAACAACTAGGAAAGAGACAGATATTGATAAAGAACATAGAATAAACAATTATGTTATTTGGTGACAATGGTTACCCACGTAACATCATAAACAGTTTACTGGACAAACATACAAGAAATCGGACAATAACAGACAATGAAGAAAAAAGAACCGGATATTTTAAAAGCCTTGTTTACGTCCCAAAGCTTGCAGAAAGTTTCAAAAAAACGATTGCTAGCAGAACGAAAGATGTCAACATAGCATATAAATCAAACAAAACACTTAATACGCTTTTCAAGAAACTAACAAAGAAAAATGACAAAGATCTGTGCACGGATGTTGTTTATAAAATTGACTGCTCAGGAAATGACTCTGAAAACTGCGGACTTTGCTACATTGGAACAACAAAACAATTACTAAAACAACGTATCTCTAACCACAAATCGGACATAAAAACAAAAAGTTCACAAAAGACAGCGCTTGCTAGCCACAGCATAGAAAAAGACCATAAACCAGACTTCGAAAACGCAAAAATTCTACAAACAGAAAAACATATCTCAAAAAGGTACACTTTGGAAACCCTTCACATCCTGAACAACAAAAACACCATGAACCGGAAACAAGATACACAGTCCATTTCTTCAGTTTATTGCTCGCTAGTCACCAAATAACATAATTGTTTATTCTATGTTCTTTATCAATATCTGTCTCTTTCCTAGTTGTTGACTAAACTTCTTACAAGGAAGTACTCATTTTGTGACCATGGTTTTTAAAAACTTAATTTCTTATACAAATTTTTTTTGACAATCTATTAATGTAACGTAAATGTCATCCAAATAATGTAAGTTACTTCAAATCAGATGGTGTATTCATGTATTTACGCTCTTAACATATTTGTATTTTTATATTTTTTCTTTTGTTTAATAAAAGTGCCCCTGAAGAAGACTAAAAACTTAGTCGAAACGTTGGGAAAAATAATGATTATCTTTCATTAATAAATTATTGAGACCAAAACAGCCGAAAAGAGTTATCTTAAAAATATAACATAACATAGAAATTGGTCAAAACAAAAAATCATATCATTTTTTATCTTTTGTAAATAATTGCTTCATGTGTGGTGAATCAATCATTTGACGCAAAGTGTATACACTACACACCAATGAACCAAGTAAAATACATTAATTAAAATACGCAAAAGCCTTTGCTTAACGCCTTTTCTTAAAAACAAAAACACCATAATTTATTAAAGCTGAAATGTTTTCTGCAAGATCTACAACATTCCATAACTAACCAAAAATATCAAATTTTCCCTTACAGTAAAAAAAACGATACGTGCTATATTTTGGCCTTGTGAAATGTTTCGTTGGATGCCAGAGCCGACAAAAGCTGTCTAATAAGGAAAACATCGAAAACATTTCAAATCAAAACAAACAAAAAATAAATAAACAAAGTAATTTAAAATAAAACTTAAAAAAAAATAAAAAAAAATAACATAAACTACATTACCCACTTAAATGAAAACAAAAATAACAACTGCGCCGTAAAATCACCTCTACGTTTTATCTAATACAAAAAGAAACATCACAATACAATATTGATGATCATAAAATCAGTTCCAAACAAATACAAGATAAATTAAAGTAGTTATCTTTAAAAATGTAAAAAAGCAAAATAGTCAACGTCTTCAAATCTATAGGAAAAATGGAACACAACAACTATCCACATTTGTCAAAAAGGAAAAAAAACATAAACATTTAAATGGAATCACCAAACCCAACAACATTGTAATTATTATATTATTATTATTACTGTCTTTATTATATATTTTTTCTTTTCAATATCTTAAGTCAACCAGTTCAGAAAAATAGTGCTGACAAATATAAATAAATGAAAATGAAATAAAGATAGCCTATTTATAAACTTAAAAATAAAATATTCAGATCAGTTCACATTATCCTGTGGTCATTTTCGTACAAGAGAATCGTAGAAAAAAAAGTGGTCCTCAGCAATTATAAAAATACAAGTTTTTAATACTCAAAACAACGCCATAAATAGTTTTCATCAAAATTTGTTTTCAATCATGTTTCTTTCTATTTTTTGTTCATATTAAATCATTTCATTGAACTTATTAAGAAAAAATCAATAGAACAAAATAAAAGCTAGATAATAAATACTGCCGTGAAAAGATCTTAGATGAATCAGAAGAAAAACAAAATAACATATAGATTATAAATTTCATAAGAATAAAAAAAAATCCAAAACAAGCAGAAAAAGTAGTTCTTTGAAATTAATACTACATAAATAGCTTACAATGATTTATATATAATTTAAATAAATAAATTTAACAAGACAAATAAACAAAACGAAACAATTAAAATATTTTAATTAATATTAAAATTTAAATCAATGCAATGAATGCTTAAAATCTTTAAAACAAAAAATTTAATGCAGTAAAACTCTTCAGACACTCTTTCTATAAATTTGTTTGTTTCTTGTAAAGGTTAGTTTAAAATAAAAAAAAATAATATAACAACAAATATAAAAAAAAACGTTTTCAAGAAAATATTTCTTCAATAAGCTTTAACTTCAGCTAACAAAAAACAAACCAAACTAAACACATATTTTTGTATAAAAGAAACAAACAATCCAACAAAAAAAAAATACGACAAAAAATTTACAATAATGATATTTCGTATACAAGCTTAAATTTATGAATTATAGTAGACGTCATGAAAGCTTTTTTTTTTCATTTTTTGACTAAAACATGTTTTTGTTTGATTAAATACATTTTTAAACTTCCACCAATTTTCTTTTCACAGGTTGTAGTTGTAAATACTTGTACAACGTTGAACTAAGTAATTTACACACAGAAAAATAGTAACGCGTTGGTCAGAAGAAATTTTAACAATTAATACTCGCAATTGTTTTTTTTTTTAATTATTATTTGTGTTCTTAAAACAGCATTGCAAATGTATAATGCATAATTAAGCTTTTCAACTAATGAGAATGGGCATGGTTTAATTTTGATGAAACATAATTAAGGTTAATTTCAAGTTTTGACGAGCAAGACGATTTAAAACTGTTCGTCTTTTAGGCATGAGGAAATTGAAGGAAAATATAATCTGTGATATTGTATCTTTCAATGAAAACAATTAGTGACCAAAGGAAGAAAACACATGCATCAGAAAGGATATTAAATAAAAACGGCAAATAGGTACAAGAGAGGTATCCAAAAAAAGATTGAAATTTTTGTCTCTACATAATTTTGACTAATCTTTACTTAAGTCTTGAACTTGAATTGGTTGCGAAAACGAAGTGGTGCTGTAGAAGTCAAGTTTTGTTATACTTATTAATACCTAATTTTTAACAAGTCGAAAAAGAGCTAAATGCAAAAAAAAAACATCAAACCAGAGCTGTGCTTTCAAAGAAACAACTCTTTGTACTTCTGCCTCGAAGTTCTAGTACTGGTATTTAAAAAATAAAGTATGAGTAGTCTGATACTCAAGTTCTATGCTGCTTTAACAAGTACCTGTATCAATCACTTTAATTTTCAAGAGCCAAGAGTATTAGCACCTTCAAGTCAATGAACTGGTACTTGATACTTGATACTTCTGGTTATTGTACTGAAAAAAAAAAACTCGCAAGTACTAGTATTACCAGGGTATGTAAGTAATTACGAAGTACAAATGCCCAATTAATCTTTGTAATTACCGGAACTTGACTTGTTCAAAAGTATCAATTTCGATACTGGTAGGTTTTTTGGAGTTCTGTATAAAACTCATGCGAAATGCAATCAAACCTTCAAATATCACTTGCATATAATGGTCTATATGCAAGTGACAAAGCTGTCTAATATGTAAAGATTAATTACAAGTTGAGTTTGAGAGAATGGATACGATTAGGGCATAGTTATGTGGTGTAGTTAGGCGCGGATTCAGTTTTTTCAAACTTAAGAACCGGAAACTAACAAAACTATCACTAAAAATACTCTTTTGCGCTCTGAAAAAATAAAATCAAAAAAAGGCTGAATCAATAATTTTTTTTACACAATACTGACATTTTTTATTATTTTTTCTATATTTGGATTGTAGCTATAGTTTATATGCTAGCATTTGCTTACAATCTGTTTACAAGTTCCAACCAAAAGCATAATTTATAACACAAAATGCAATCTTCTATTTTGTTTCGCAAATCTGTTAATGATCTCATCGTTGTCTTATTTGATGTCACGATTGATGTGTAACAATGCAAGCCCGGTGAGTCTGTCTCAACGAAGTTTTGAGGCGATAGAGAGTTGAAGAACTCCTTTCTGGGTCTAGTAACAGAGAGCGTTTCCAAAATCGTAAGCAGTGTATTAATAGCCGGATAAATTACCATCACACGCATCAAGGGCGAGAGGAACCGAATCTGGGAGTTCACCGCCGCCGTTTTCAGCAATTCGGTTCCTTTTAGCTACCAATAACTCAAATTCGGCAATAACGCTCGAGAGGAGGGGGAGAGTTCAGAAGCTTCTTGTACGTTTCTGCTACAAGCTGAAATTCTTCAATGTCCTCCCCTGTATAGGAAGTCCGAGGCACAAACACTGTCAACCCAAAAAGCTTTATCACGTCTGGACAGCCTTTCGTTGAAGTCCGTCACAACGTTGTCCAACAGAAGAATTTAAATTGCTCTCCTGAAATATTCCTCCGGGGTTTGATTCTCTTGGTGGTCTTGGTGGTTATCTCGATGTTTTTGACGAGAAATAAACTCCACATCCAACTGTGTTGCGAGATTTTCAGTTTCAGAAAACAGCTTATTTCGTCGTGCGTTATTTCACGTCACCGATATTGATACTTCCTAGAATTTATGCTTCCTATAATTGTTTGAAATTTGTTATTTCTCACTAACTACTTGTTTAATTTTGGCACATAAGCATTTAATTTAATACCACAATCAAAACCTTTTTAATCGAATTTAAACCTTATGACGAACTGGCTCTGAATAAATATTGGGTGTTTAAAACAAAGAAACGGTGGTTCGAGAAGCTAGTTTATTATTTCCATTCGAAAGTGTATTGAATTCAAACACATTACTTTGTTCTATTTCTTCAAAAACGTATGGAAAAATTAATTTTGCTCATAAGTTCTGAATAGGTGAATTTATGAAAAATTTCTAACCGTGCTTTATTTATTTGGTTATTCTTGTTATTTTTGATTTTTTTCTATCCTGTGACCCCATCCGGAAAAAAATTCTGGATCCGCGCCTGTAGTAGTTGTGAAACAGGCATACATGAGATATAATATATCAACGTAACACATTCAGAAATTGAAAACTTCTTAATGAGCAATAGGTAACTGTCCCTTCGCTAACAGGTTTTGGAAACTGCGACTTACAACAGACATGCTTTCAAAGTTGCTAAATCAGCATATTTGAAAAAAATAACTACATAATATTATATTCAAAGTAGTTACAAGTTCTTGTGGTTGATAATCTTAAACAAATTTCCTATTTGAATTGCTATTTGTTTTCTAGATGAAAGAACACATTCTTATTGAATAATAATAATAGAGTGGCGCGACAGCTCTTGAAGAGCCAAGGCCTAAGCGGCTTACTCTCATCAACAATTCTCTCAGTGCGTGTGAAGAATTGATGGGACCTACAATTTAACGCCGATTCCGAACGGAAGAATTGAGAAGCACCTTTTCATGACAGATTGATACTCTTGGAAGATTTGTCAGGTCTTCGCAAGAGTCAGTGCCCGTGAAAGTTGAAAGAAAAACTTGGCCTGAGTAGGACTCGAACCAACGACGTTCATTCTTATTGAATCAGAATTAAATCGATGGAGTTCCCTCAACTCAAAATGTGCTTATATTTAATTTTCCTAAAGTTAATTTTTATTTAAACTTAAATCTTAATCCTGAGTATATGAAATACGATTTTTTTGAGCTGTTATAATCCGCCCTATATTTTACAATTCTGTCTTACATCAACAGTATGTAATGACATTACCGCTGGTTGTGGAAATTTCGACCAATTTTCTTTCAACAACACGTTACTATTAAAACACGATATAAAACTTAAAATAACTAAACATTTTTAATAATTAAACACTTACCTTTTTCGTTTCTAATCTTAACATTAGCCAAAATAAACATAACAGCAAACAACAACATAACAAGCAAAATTCATTTTAAATAAACTAAACCTTTTTTTTAAACAAAACAAGAATCAAATAATGTACATACATAATTTAAATACAACCTAAACCAATAAAATATTCTAACATAACAAAAGACCTTTTATTTTCTGTAAATTGTACGTTTTCTATACTAAAATAACTATTTTTTTCTGTCTCATCAAAACTGATAAAAGAAAAGAATAAAGTACAAATATATTAAAGAAATAAACAAAAATGCTTACTCATCAAAATTAATGCGGGAAAAATAAGGAAGAGAAAATCTTATTTTATGATTTTATTTTTTTCTTGCTATGGTTTTCGGTTCTTTAAAGTTAAAAATACAAAATTTATTAAAAAAATTCCAATACGCAAGTATTAAACTTTTGGAGAGTTAAATAAAAAATAATAAGATTAGAATATATGAGAAAAAAAAATCAATAAATACAAAATAATAAACAAGAAAAAAAGCCACAGAAAATAGAAAATGAAACGCTCTTATGATTTTGGTATAATAAACATAAACAAAATATTAAAACTAAAATAAACTGATAAACTAAAATAAATCTATGACAAAGTGAAGCATTTACAAATTTAAAATAAACAAGTATTTAATATTCAAATTTAGTTCTTCGATTACGGTAAATACACACAAATTAGGAGCAAATAAGAAATAATGCAATCAGATTATTTAGATTTTTTGCTATAAAAATGTATCTGAGTTCTGCATATCTTTTCTTGATTTTATTTTATATGGACTGAACAAGAAATATTTCTTTTTTATTAGAAACAACCAAAATATAAAAAAAAAAACAAATATAAGAAAAAAAAACTAGATGTAATGCAAGCTTTGAATACCGTCCACGTTAAAAAAGTCTGTTTTATGTGCTTCAGCTTACTTCAATTTGTCTGAATAATTCATTGATGCTATTTGACTATGAATTTTATTAAATATATAAACTAATTTGTTTTCGTAAACCGTTGTAAAAAAAATTGTTTTCCGTAGTTTTTTAAGCTCACAGTGAAGTTGTGATCATTTTGTTGGGCTTCTTAAACATTTTTCTATTTTAACTACTTAAATTCTGTACGTACATCGAAGAACAAAAATTGAATCTACTGCCCTAACAACCTACTTTCTTGTCTTTACTTAAAAACCCTACAGAAAGAACATATTAAAACTGCCCAAACTTTTAAATTATGTTTTTCTCAATCAAATTTCAATAATTATCGATGTATTGCAATGTATATGTCTCTTTTTTACCACTTAATATACCGGAAACTTTAAGAAAAACAGCACGTTACGTAAGGAGGTTTGCTGAGTGTTAGGAAGTTCTTTTGATACGAGAAAGAAACCACTTAATACAGTATTGTACATTCTGCGTTTTCTGTTGCATATGCCGAGTCCTAGGCATTGTTTCTCTTCTCTTAAAGTAAGGTCGTGACTCGTGAGCTCAGAAATATACACTTGATAAGGTGGTTGAGTGAATTTTCAATGGGAATCCAAGTGTTTCGAGAGCACTGTAATTGGACCATAGCACATTTCGCTCGACGAGAAACTGTAAGGTTTCGTTGCTACGTGAAAGCCAAACATTTCTCATTTTCTGTATAATCCATCTATTGCATATATAGACACTTTCCTACGTATAATTTAAAAGTGTAAGCAGGGTAAAAAATGAACTAGCGTATTTCGATTTTAGTGAAAACATTCAACTCCGTTTTTCTTTTTGAATAAATTATTTCACTTATTTAGAGGGTTAAGGGCGTACAAGCCTGCTTCTTACTTGGACATCTAAATTCTTTGGCATTGGAGCTTGCTTAACTTGTCCGATATGAATCATTGTTTGTTTAACTTCAAAAAGAACATCTTATATAGAACAAAAACGGTTTGTACGTTGTTCGTTCCTGTGTCAGTGTTCTGAAAGTCCTATGCGTTTGCTTCCAAGAACACATGACTGATTTTTTTTAACACTCATTCATAAGTTAATAACTTTTAGATCTCTCCTTCAAAAGATGTTTCTTAATAACACTGTATCTACCTATGTGAAAAATATTGAAAGATGTTTTCATTTTTTAAATAAGAAGGGAAAACAAAATTATGTTGCATAAATTTACTCCCGCTTTTGCTCCATGTGTTTTTATTTATTTACAGAAACAATGTACCTATATAAATAGTAAAAAGGTTGTTAGGATAGTAATAAAATCCAAAAGAAAAATAAGAGAATGTATTTTTCATATTAAACAATGTAAAAAGTGTAAATAATGTTGAAATTTATTTTTGCCAATTATTTTCAACTCTTTCAGCTCTTATTCCATTTTTTTTTTTTAGATACCAAAACTTAAAATATATACGCCTCTTTTTATTCCAATTCTCATTGCAAATCAACTAAAACCGAAATGGCTGATAATAACATTTGGAAAGATGCAACAGATTCTTTATTTCAGAAAACACTTCTTTTGATTTCTTATTTAAAGTTTCTCTTTAAAAGTTTTTTTCCAGGAAATAAAACTTAGTTTCATTAAAGTTTGTAACATAACACCAATACAATATTTATAAATTAAATTAAAAAAAGTGTATACATAAGTGTAGATAATGATTAAAAGAAATAAACAATTAATAAAAAAAAAAAAACTAGTCGATAAAAATCTGAATACATTTTGGTATTATATTTCAAAATATAAAAAGAAGAAAAGAAGTTAGACAAAATTTTAAGCGAAATCTAAAACAAAAATAATAATTAACACTAAACACAAATTTAGGTAACATAGTTTTGTTTTTCTTTTGAAAAGTTTTTTTTTTCCAAAACTTTTTTCTCAATAAAAGTCAATTAGTTTCAAAAAGTAAATTTTAAATGATACAAATATATATGCTGAGCAAAATGTTATCTTTCCATCAATTTCGATTTGTAGGTTATATTAAACGAGAAAACGCTGCGCTGGTATATCAAAAACATAAATATATCTTAGTTTGCCCAAACTCAAAAGTATAAAGGAAATTAAATCAATTAAAATTCAATAAATCCAAATATTTGGGCAATTATAATTTTGAATAATATTTTGTTTTTTGTTATTTTTAATTTTTGAACTTAAACCCAACAAAGAAAGAAAAAATGAAAACAAAAAATATAGAATAATTTATAAAAAAAAGGAATGTTGTTTAGAGTATTCAATGTAAATTTAACTCGTCTTGATATCTTAAAAAAATGAAATTAAAAAAAATTAGATTTAATTTAACATAGTATTTTTACTGAATTTGAATTACATATGAACGTTTTTTTGTTAAGTTTGTATACCTGACGATAGATAGGTAAATCAAATGTGCAAAAGTTGTGGTGGATTTTTGGATTTTATATTATCAAATTTTTAATTGAATTGAAAAGAAAAACAAAAATGTATAGAGGTTGGCAAAAAAAAGCAATTAAGGCTCTTTTTTTCTTATTAAGGTGATACAATGTTTTAAGTTGGATTTTTTTTTTTTACATTCTGTATTATATATATATATTTATACCTTTAAGTACGAAGACTTAAAACTACTACTCCCAAGTGATCCACTTTAATCATATAATTTTAGCATTATGTATGAATGTATGTAAATATATATAAATTTGGTTTTTTTTTTTGTTTCCCACTTTGTTTTATTTTGCATCCAACAAATAGCAAAAATAAGAAAAACCAAAAAAAAATCCAAATAAAAAAAAATTACATAAAATGAAGCCACAACCGATATTTTGTGGACTATAAATGTGTTCAAATATATAAACTACATATAAATATGTAATTATATTGTAGAAAAATTAAACAAAACGAAAATTGTAAAAAATGTAAATAAATTTAAAAAAGAAATAAAACTAAATTTTCTTTTATTATTTTGCTTGTGCTATTTTCTTGTTATTATTTAATGTTTTATGATGCGGTTTTCTTTTCAAATACTCATATTATTGATAGTTAAGATTTAAAAAAAAGTGTAAAATACAATATTCCTTCTAACGCTTTAATCCGATATTGTTATGTTCGTTTTAAGTAAAATTTTAAGATTCATTTTGAATTGTTTAATTTTTATTAAAATTTAGAATGAAAGCAAATGTATTCATTAAAAAATATTAAGAAATTTAAAAATGTAGAGTTTTATTTTATTTTAAGTATTTTATTGTTTTTTATTTTTTTTTCATTGTTCTAATTGCAGTCAACGATTTATTTTCAAAGCTTTGCATTGTGTTTCGTTGCAAGAATCTACGAAAAAAATTAAACAAACAAATAATTTGGTTGTTTTGTTGGCTTTTTTATCAAGTGTTCTTATATTTCGATAAATTTCGGTCAACGTTTTGGATGGAAGATCTTGAACCCAAAGGCAGTTTCGTACAGGTTTTAATTGAAATTAACATAAATGCTTTCTCCTGGGCATCAAATAATGAAATAGATTTTTTTTCCAAGCGTACTAGAAGAAAATGTTCAGTCCATTATTTCAAGGCTGATGAGATCTGCTAAATTTATAAAGTTAATAAAAAATATTTTTATTTTGGCATATGAAACAGTATTATTGACAGTTTATTCATTTTTTAAATCACTGCCAATGTTGGCTTATAAGAAATCATTGTCTATCCAAGGCGCTTAACTTTCTCTTTTATCAGCATGGTAGGTAGAAATGGCTGTCCTGCTTCGCGCAGGACACAATTAGCGCTGAGTGCGCCGTTTTGATACCATACCTCGTGAGATTCTGAATGGATTTGAAAATGGGCTATGGATGGTGCACGTTCAGCACATGCAGTCCTATGTAAAATATAAAATGTAATTTTATTCTCCTACCCTACGGCCTATTATCTCATAGTACCATTTAGTGAGGGAGAAATAAGGGGGAGGGGGTTAAAGCCACTTTGTGCTATTTAGGTATGAGATCAAATCTTTGATCTTGAATTCTGAGAGTTCCTCAATACCGTTGAAGAATTCCTTACCCAAGTGGAGTGCTCTTTTCCTGGCCAGGGCCGGACAATGGCAAAGAAAGTGTGGGACTGTTTCTTTTTCATCCCGGTTCTCGCAGCTGCGGCAGAAAGGGTTATGTGGTATACCCAATTTTGCCGCATGCTCCCCTACAGGCCAATGCCCTGTGCAGGTAGCGACAATCCTTGCTATGTCATGCCTTGGTTTGGAAATTAAATTGATTGATTTTGGTTTGTTATAGGCGGGCCAGATTTTCCTGGATATAACGCTACTCGTTAAACTACTCCACCTATGATTTGCTTCTGATGTGTATTTGGTCAGGATATTGCCCTTCACAACTCCAAGAGGAGCATATACTCTCACTGCCAGAGAGTTGTGTAGGGCTGATCCTTGCCTAGCTAGCTCATCTGCCTTCTCATTTCCCTCATAGCCCCTATGGCCCGGTATCCAGATAAGAGTGACGCTCATATCCAGTTCCTTTAAGGCCTCTTTACATTGCTGGACCAGTTTGGAGGATGATAAAGCTGAATCAATGGCTTTAATAGCTGCCTGACTGTCTGTTAGTATAGCTACATTTTGGTTCTGACGGATATTTTTAAGGGCTGTACAAGCTTCCCTTATCGCCAACAGTTCTGCCTGGAACACGCTGGCGAAATCGGGAAGTCTATAGGTTTTTGAAATCTCAAGAGATTCACAGAAGACACCTGCACCAACACCGCATTCCATCTTCGAACCATCCGTGAAGATAGTTGTGTCGAAGTCTTCCGTCACAACGCCTTCCTCCCAGTCGGTTCTTGACGGCATTATGATGAATAATAAATCCCTCACATTTCGGGGTTATTGATTCATAGATTCAAAATTTAGAAAGAGTCAAGTTCAAAACCGTTTTGAATTATAGATCGATTTGAAATATTTGCAATACCAACATTGACAGGCTGGGTTTTTTCGAATGCCGTTTAATTTGGAGTATTTCTCTAACCTATTTAATCAAAATCGGAGAGCCGTTCCAGAAAAATAATTTCAATGCCAATCTAGAAAATATTATTTCTCATAAATAATTCCGGGGACTCCGAATGCTCACACTTCTCCGAATATTGAAGGGAAGTATTATGCAGTTTTCTAATAATTTAGCACCCGGGTCGATTTTATCGAAATCGTTACAGTCGTTCTCTAGGCAAACTTGAAACGTTTCCGGAAAAACTTGATTACAACTTTTCTGAGAACTGGTAATCACGTGCTATGATTTTACCGAAATTGTAAGAATCGTTTTTGAGAATATTCGAAATTTCGTATGGGAATCACCCAATAAAATTGAGTTGCATGTAAATAAAAAAAAAATTATAAGAAAGAAATCAATCGAGAGCTCAACAAATAACTCATCCATACCGAATTTCACGCAAATCTTTGAAGCGGTTTGACAAACTCACTGGGCTAAAAGACACACAGACTGATGGTATGGCGAAAACTACTTTTTTGATGATCTCCTCCTTCTAAAAGTTCTCTTGAATTGTTATGTGGATTTTTTTGTTCATGAAATCCCTGGAGTTAAAGTCATTTCCTCTATAACTTTATATGCGTTGAGGAGTGGTGAGTGATGACTTAACATTTCATTTTGTCTGTAGAGTCTGAAGGTGTTTTTTTTAGTATAAATTATTTTCCAAAGTTGTGTTATGTTAAAATTTAAAAAAAGTTTATTAATTTTTTTTTTGTAGAATGGGTCTCGACAAATTAAAATTATTAGTCTTTCTGTTGATTAATTTCGTATACGGTGCTCTAACGAACTGACCAATTTCAATCCGTCCGTAGACTCGTTTTATAGCTCAATTTTATTTGAACTAAAAATAGAAACCTTGTTTATGTTGTAATTACCTGTAGCTTTGAATTTTAATTTTACTTAATATTAATTTTAAAAACATTCTGCATGATATAGGTGGTCAACAAGGTAGTAGTTTTAATGTAGAATATAATGTACACAAGTAAAAGGTATATTATGTATTTATGTTCTTGGTTTTTCAAGATCTATCCACCCATATCTTGTAAATCATAACATAACACTTAAATCAGTAAACTTATCGATTGTTTCTTTTTTAGTTTCTACTAGAAGTATTAAATACTTTAAAAGTAAATAAAAAATAATTACACATGATATTTTTTACTGTTTCCCTAATTGAGTAGAATATTATTGATTTTCTTCTTTAAAAAATAGAAAAGCTCAAAAAGTAAAACAACAAGAAAAGAAGAAAAAAACTTAATAAGAAAAAAAAACAAAAAAAAATGACAACCAAACAAAAACGCTTACAAATAGATTATGAATTAATTTATAAAATATACATTAACACATAAATATAAATAATATATATTTTTTCAGAAGTTAATAATTAAAAATAAAGCAAAACTTGTATATAAAATTCAGATTATATATATTAGAATATTACATTATAGGAATACATACATATGTTGTAAGATATGTACATAGAGAGTATGTTTTTTTTCCATAAACATATTTTTTTTTTCTAGAAATGTGAAACAAAAAATGCTTGCTTTAATATTATTTTTACACATTCAATTAAAAAGTAATATCTAGAAAATAAAATTACAAACAAATTCGTACTTGAATGCATATCAATGAAATCTTTCCATTCTTATATCATTATTTTATAATTTTTGTCATAAAACTTGTGTTGATTTAATTTTTGCTTTACTTAAGAATGAAATCAACATATCGAGCAATTTGTTTTGATTTTTGGATTCTTTATACTGATTTGAAAGTTTTCAAAATTGTTTTCAGCATCCAAAATTCATTGTAAATACTGTATAGAGAAGATTAACCGGAAATTAATGCAATGATGATGGCTTAACGAAGAATAGTTATTTTAAAGAAATTTTCAAGATTAAACTACAATTAACTCAATTTTGATGAAAACCAAAAAATCAAGTCAACTTTAAGCAATATGCATCTTTCCAAACAACATTCCCTTTTTTTGCTGTTTTGCCATCATCTGGATTACTGACAGTTTTTGAATCCATTTTTAAGTTTAACTCTGTAGTATCTTTTCAATGCACAATTCATGACTTTATTCAAAACATCAAGCCATAAGTTTTCTTACGTTAAATAGTTTTGTAGATTTTTTTTTCTATTATCAATTTATAAAGAAAATAAATCTTTCCCAAAAATATTAAAACTAATGCTTAATCAATTAAAATAAACGACTTTTTAATACCTGTTAAGCAAGCTAGAAAAAAATACAAACACATCAACACACGAAGAGCAAAAAATGAAAAAGATATAAAAAAAAACTTATTTAAAAAAAACGCCAAAATCATGATTTTCTTAGACCTTAAAAATATGAATAAATTAACGCAAGGATAATATAACTATAACTCTAGCACTTTTTTTTTTAACTAAGAATAAAAAACAAAGAATACAGCTTGGCTTTACTTTACGGACGTCAAAAATAAGCATTAATTTAATTTTCAATATGTTTTAGAAAATTGGATGAAAAATTAAATTGCAATGCAACAAAAATGCCCATAAATCCGTATCGTCGACGAGTGCAGAAAAAAAAACACATGCATGCATGCATGCATGCACGTGTTTTCAATTTTAAATGTATATACAAGATAATAAAAAAAAATTAACCTTATCATTAGCAACAAATTTATTATTCAAAGACTGGAAATAGTAGTAATATTAATTTAATATAAAAAATAAAATAATAAACCATAAATGAAAAATTTTAATAATGAACTTAAAAAAATGAAAAAAAAATAGATAAATCTATTGAAAATTATTATCAATCGGAATAAAAAGATTCCTTTTTTATTAATTAAACTTATTTATTTAATCCGATTGCCTTTAAATCTTTTTTGAAAAAAAAAATCCATTGCAAATTATAATTGGTAAACAATTTCAAAATCATAGGCTATTTCAAAGGAAGATAGGAAAAGCATTAAAAATAAAAGTAACTCATTCGTAGTAAACGAAAACATTTCTAGAACAGAAAAGTTAAATGCATTACTGAATATGCATCAAAGTTATAAGCTAACCAAAATAAATGAAAAATTACATTCAGTCAAACTACATGGTTCATGAATTAGTAAGCAATACAAAGTAAACAAAATATCGGTTCTAGATTGCGTTATGTAAAACAATTCAAACAAAAACTCTTTTGCGATGTATTTCGCATACAAAAAAAAACTTTGATACATTATTTGACAGCGCACCTCAGCTGTACATTGAATAAAAATACTTACCTATATAAATTAAAAAAACGAACAACCATACGAAAAATAAAATCAAACAGTCGGAATTTTTTTTTCGAAAGTAAAAAAAAAAACCCTATAAAATAATTCGTCGTAAAAAAGTGCATTCGTTAAAATCAAATAAAAAAAACAACAACATTTAAAGAAAAAACAATTATAAATCTAGATAAAAAAAATACGAAATTATAAAATACAACATGAACTAATCAATTTATTTAATATATTTTTATTAAATTTATTTATGTATAAAATTAAAAACAAAAAGCATTAACAGAAAAAAAATACAAAAATAAAAAAAATTATAAAATGAAAATACAATAATGCGTAGAGCATACAATTTATAAATATTTGAATAAAATAAAAAAATAAATAAATTTATTATGAAAATTAAGCGCCAGAAAAAAAAAACTAAAAAATACAAGAAAATACATTTTTTGGATAATAAATAATGTAAATTAATATTTAAATAAATAATATATATTAGATATATATATATTATTATTATTATTAAAATACCGTTGTTAAGATTATAAAATGTTTTATAACCGTTAAAAATCGCTGCGAATAAAAATCAATCCACACATTCCTCTATGAAAAAATAAATTTAAATATTTGTTGTGTTTTTGTTTTTTTCTTTAATTAGTTTTCTGTAGTTTTAGGTGTTATTTTTTTTTAGTTGTTGGCGATATGGTTAGTCACGAAAAAATGAAAGTTATTTTAAGGAGTAGTCTAGAAGTGTAAAAATCAGTCATCTTCCTATTTTATTTTATGTTTTAGTAGTGGTTTTCGTTGAATAAATGTATGTTGTATTTTAAGTCTAGCTGCATATACCCATAACGACGTTAGCAATCACCCTTATTAATCGCACTATGGGGAAGGGTCTTAAAATGGCAAAACTATAATGTTTGTCGTTCGTCGCTGTTATGATCTCGATGTGGGGGCGATTCCACGTAACCGCGTGCGGGGTTCCCCGGTTTGACTTCAGAAATCAGTGGCAAGCCTCCTGGTTTTGTATTTATTGTGCAACAACACCAACTAAATGTTTCACACGCAGCAGCGTAAAGGTTTTCATTTCTGTTCCTGTCATAATCGATTGTCATAAGAGAGAGTGCTAGCTTAAGTTTCTCCGCAGAGGACTTTCCTAGTCATTAGCCTTCTGAGTACAAAGGAGCAAGGAACGATAAACAAAAGAAATTCTTCATCCGATTTCAACAATGGTGTTGTTGTCCTACACGTAGGGCTGTATATATATATATTTAGGTTTTTTTCCGGGAAATGAATCGCGTACCAAGCCTTCCAGAACCGTGCAACTCTTTTTGTTAAATAGAATTCGAACAGGCCTTTCTATTGATTGATTGATTGATTCGATGGGTTTTTTAAGATTTTTTTTTCGTCCATCATATTTTACGAAAATAGTGAGTAAATCAACAACAACAAATTCAAGTAAACCCCTATTAGAACAATACATAAGCAAACACAAAGCATAAAAACTATTAGCAAAACAAAGCGCGAAAGTTATTTCAAAAATGTCGCACTTGAACTTTGCAACACAAGGATTTCGAAAAAGTTTTGGGACAACATTAAAACTCTGCGAGGCACGAATTTTGTTTGTGGTGTTAACATATCGGCTGCAGAATTGGCCCACTATTTTAAGCAACTGCTTAACTTAAACAAAATATGCGAAAGCGTTCATTTTGCCGAACCTTATATAGTTGATGAATTACTAGATAGTGATATATCGATGTCTGAATTAAAATTATGTCTTCAACTGTCCAAAAATAAGAAAGCACCAGGTCCTGACAGAATTGGAAACGAATTTTATAAGAATGCACCAATTGAGTTTTCAACCTCATATTTCGAACTGGTGTAATACCTCAAGAATTCAAAGATTCCAATCCACAAAAAAGGTGACATCAATACACGAAGTAACTATCGAGGCATATCTTTTATGAATTCAATTTCATAATTATTTGCCTCTATTCTCTTGAATAGAATCAACTTATGGGAACAGAGAAATAAAGTTCTCAGTGAATACCAAGCAGGATTTCGAAAAGGTTATTCTACCGTGGATAACATTTTTATTTTTACAACCATCTCACAATACTTTCTTAGGAATAATAAAAACTATACATATTTTTTGTTGACTTTAGAGCCGCATTTGACTCAATTGACCGCAATGCGCACTTTTTCAAATTATCGCAGAAAGGAATGTCAACTAAAATGATGCAAGTTTTAAGGAATATGTATAAGAACACGTGCCAAAGGGTTTGGGATGGTCAGAATCTTTCCGAATGGTTTGAAACTAGTTCTGGTGCTAAGCAAGGATGCCTTTTGAGCGCCGTTATTTTGCCCTCCTTATAGATGATATCTCAGAACATCTACCTGTAGGTATTCACATAGCCCAACAAATTTTTAAGGTGTTAGTATACGCAGCTCAAAGCTTACAACTTATGATAAATAAATTATTTAAGTACCTAAAAACTTGAAATTTAGAGATTGATCTACAGAAATTATGATTGTTAGGAACAGACAAACTAAGTTGGAAAAAAATGAAAAATGGTTCCTTGATCGGCAACAAATTGAAGTGGTCACAAAATAGAACTATCTTGGAATAATTCTAGAGCCAAACATGAAATTCACTCAACATTTTGAAAACAAATTAAAATCCGCAAAAACCCTTATCAATGCCTCATGGAAAGATTTCATTTGTAAAATTTATATACCGCTCTCAGCTAATTATAAAATTTTTAAAAGTGTTATGCGCTCTGCTGTGTGGTACAGCGACCTGGGGATATAAACAAGACGAACAACTCGAAAAGCTTCTAGGCTTCTTTTTGAAAAAGCTATTCCACCTTCCCTCGAAAACGTCTTATTATATACTCATGAAGTGGAGGCAGACACTCACGATTTGAGATATGGGCGTTTCAAGGGAAGGAAATAGAAAAAGTAAAGGAGTACATATCTGGGAGTTTTGATTTCATCGAACTCTAACATGGAAAAACATCTTCAAGCCAAACTAGCAGATGCTAAGCGAGCTATTTGTTCGGTTTGGGGTAGTTGTATACATAAGAAGAGTGTTTCACATACTTCAAAACTAACAATATTTCGTTCAACTGCAACTTCCATTCTTCTTTATGGAGCACAAGCTTGGGGATTCCAACCCTACGAATAAGTAGAGAAGTTCCTACGTTACTTTATTAGGAGGTTTTTTAGAATACCCCCTAATTCGCCCAATTATATGTTGCATTTAGAGTCTGGCGTTCCCCCTATGTGTTTGGGTACTCTTAAGATTCATTTCAACTACATAGTACGAGTTTTAGCAATGAATGAGCAGAGAATACCAAAAATGATACTTAAGCACTTAATGTCGAATGAAGGAGGATGTGTTCAAGAATGGAAGGAACTGGCGTCGGAATGTGGAGTTAACTTGGTGGTTACAGCTGAAGAGCATGTTGAATCCATAAAACCAAACATAGAAGAATTGCTGAAGAAAACGGGAAACAGAATGTACCAAAACTTCATGGGATTAAGAGGAGAACTATTGAAACTATTGAAAAATAAAATTATTATACCACACCGTCCTGAGTTACCTATTTTATGTACTTTATGTAACCGTAATGAAAGAGAAGATGTGTTTCATTTTATAGCTGTCTGTCTCGTTTTAAAAGAATTTCGAGGTCATTATTTTGGAGTGCAGTTATTGGATTTAGAAGGAACAATACAAATACAAAATGGATCTCGTGGCTGGAATGTGCTTTATAATTTCACCGTTCAAACATTCAAATATCGCAACTCATTGTAAACGAAGATTTTTAAACAAAAAAATTTACATATCTATTTTATTTATCTGTTGAACATAATCAAAATCAAAATTTTAACACAAAATATATCAGTCTGGTAGACGGCTTTCGGCCAAACCAATAGACTTTTAGACATAATTATCAAATGTTTGTACTTTATATATTATTTTAATGAGTCAATAAAACTAAAACTAAACTAAAAATGTACTCATGATTGAAACAAAAATGTCACATTTTACTCTAAAGTTGCATTTTGACTACATACTCAAAGTCCTCTCCTACCCATCAAACAGACTTCCAAATATCCTTGCCAAGTATACTTTTGATCACAAATTGGAATGGATTTATAATTGGATTTCATTGGCAGAAAAATGTGAATCAAACCTTAACATACAATACACAGATCTAGCACTTTTGAAACAACAATGCTATAATCTTCTGGAAATATCTGACTCACAAGATCGTATAGAAAACATTGAAAAAGCAAAATCACCAATAAAAAGAATTATCTATCCAGACCTTAACTTTGATCTTGACGAAGCAAATTACTTAAATGTCCGTTACAGTGTGAAGGAAATATCACTAATATGTAGAGCAAGATGTGAAATGCTGAATTTGAATGGATCTCTATATAGAAACGTTGCATCAAATCAGTGCACAATTTGTAATATGAAAGCGAAGGAAGATACTTTTCATTTTGTAGCCATATGTCCGATTTACAAGACTTGTTTACTTCGGGGAACGCTCTTTGACAATGGAACATACAAAGAAACTCCTAAATGGGGGCAATTGGCAAGCTGTTTATAAATTCATTGTATCTGCATTTGTATACCGAACCAATATTATTACAGAATTTAGATAAGAAACAAAACTGTTCACCTACACTTTTATCAAAAAAAAAAAAAGATTAGCAAGTTCTTATGAAAATATGCTTCTCTTTTTGATTTTCTTTTTTATTTCTATATAAATTCGAACAACATTTTTTGCATTTCAATCCATCCATCAGACAGACGGAAACGCCATTGTCTTATTATTATTATTTTATTTTATTAATGTAGTTGAAGCTAAAATTGTAAAATCAAATCAGTGGTAAATAAAATATAGGTATCTAAAAATATAGGTATCTAGTGAGTAAATCGATTTTGCTACATTTGTTGGTCCTTGTGTGACGGGACTATAATGAAGAGAAGAGGACTAACGACGCTTCCCTGGTGTTTATCTCCTGTGATTTCGAGATGCATAGTAGTTTTCGAGAACCTCTTGTTGCCTGAGAGCCACTTGTTAACAAACATGACATAAAACTGTTAAGTAAGGTTTAAAATATTCACATTTTTACAGAAACAATCGAAACTTTTGGATTAAATTGAATTTGTCTTTCTCAGAAAATATTTACCAATGACCTAATTGCAATAATTAAGGACTTCATTCTTATCCTTCAGATGTTAATATATATGAAAATATAGGTACCGAATCCTGAAATGGAGTTGTAGAGGAAAAATCGATATACACTTTCTAGAGATCGGTTGTGCTACAGTCCTGTGTGGACTTGGGCCTCAATCAACAGTCTCCGCCAGCCAGCTCGGTCCCTAGCTAGCTGTCTCCAGTTTTGCACTCCAAGTTGATTGAGGTCCTCTTCCACATGTGTGCGCCACTTGAGACGTGGTCTTCCTCTCCTTCTAGAGATCGGTTATAAATAAAAGACATGAATATGATAAAAAAAAACATTGCGCAGGTTTTTTTTTTTTATTAAATTCAAATTGTATTTCAGTCTACTTAAACTCTTATAAATGGCCTTTTATAAATACTTCTATAAGAAATTTAACAACTATTAGCGACTTGATTAATTATATTTTGTTCATGCATTCATTTTAAGAAAAACAAACGATCGTCAGCATTCTTAAATACTTAAAAACTACTGTTTAAATAATAATACATAACTTTTTTGTCAGGCAATTAAGAACGAAATTGAAACCGACTTTATAAAATATTTGTGCACATATTTTCTTGAACAGAACAACTCGATGATCTTGGCAGGAATTGAATATGTCTCCAAGTGGCATTGAACCTTAAAGAGAAAAAAGTAATTGTAATAGATAGAAAAACATTCCTTGAGCTGAATATCTTACAGATACATTTCGGCAAGTTTCTTCTCGACATGAGGTTTTATTCTCGCATAATCCTTGTCTGCTATCGGTGTACTACAGTGTTTTTGCATATACGCCATTGTAAACAGTTCATTTTCATTGAGCGACCTAAGGCCGGGAAGTCGTTTACGATTTGTTAATAGCAAGTTTTCGTATGTCAAGCCGGGATCAATTGAAGCTCCTGTTATTGGAGCAGCATTATCTATCGACTCGATAAATCTTGTGAGGGCTTTAGCTGTTATTCGAGCGGCACTCATTATGGTGTGGAAAGAGCTTAAAGCATTTTCAGATAATTCAATATCCTTTGTCTCTTCTTCCATGCATTGTGGATCGATTTTGAAAATACTCTCCTTGCTGGAGTCTGGTGATTTTGAACTGAATCTGTATTGGTTTTCAAAAATCGATACGGTTTCAATAAGTTTTTCGATTATATCAGCTCCGACACGAGCGAAGTTAATAGGACTGTAAATTTCATGTAAAATTGTTATTACTGTTTTCAAATTAGTTTGATTGAAACTTACATTGGGAACCTGTAGTCATAATACCTTGACTGAGATAATTGTTTCGATATTAAAATCATGTTCAATGTGGTTGAATAGGTAATCGGCTTGACGTCATCGGCAGCGTACATTTCCAAAATTATCCTTGAAATTAGAAAATAAGAAACAAATATTTACTGTATAACTAAAGCAAAACAAATTAGGAATGTTCTTCTCTGAATACCATGCTCCTAGTGGAGTCCATGAAGCTGGAAAAAGGTATTTTCAGAAACTCCTCAGAAACAGCTCGGATTTGGATGATTTTCTTCTTCAATTTTTGTTATTTTTTTTACAAAACAATACAACAATAAAAAAAAAATTATAAAAAAAAAATATCCAAATCCTAGCTGTTTCTGAAGACTTTCTGAAAAAGCTTCATTGACTCCACTATGTATGTGATTTTGTTCCACAACCCTTAGACAGCCCCGTAGCAACCCAGGGGCTAGGGGGGGCTTTGCCCCCCCATGCATTTCTCCATTTTATTGCATATAAGATCAATAAAACAAAATAAAACAAAAACAGTATAATAAATATCATTTTAATTTTTTTTTTGCATTTTAAAATAATTGGACTTTGCGATTTTTCTGCGTATTAAACCGCAAAAGAAAGAGAAGAAATAAATTGTTAAGTCTGTCAGTAGACATATTGATGCTCTGTGGCCGCATGACTTGCGTTAATATTGAAAACGACGATTCACATACAGCTGTTCCAGATGGAAACGTTTCTATGGCTGCGATAAGATTGTAAACGTTTTCCATGCCTTGTCGCACTTTATAAAAATCTGCTAAAGTGTTGGTTTTAATTTTTGTATGTTCTTTTTCTTGTCTTGCTCTTTAAATACTTAGCTTTTCCTGGTCGGCTCGAATTTTATTTAGGTATATATTCCTTACCGATCTCGAGTTCGATTTTACTTGGCATTGTGATGCCTAACTCAGTAAATGGATGAAATTTTTCAAGATCCATTTCGTCTCCTGTTTTGTTGGCCATGAATGTTATCATCTTTAACGAAACGGTTTGACATTTCCGTTATAACTATGTCGATTGTTTTAAGGGTCTACCACGAAATGCCGAATGCAAATATCGCGAAAACAAAAAACTCGAATGTAAACAAAAATCTCGAACGAAAAAAATCTCGAATATAAAATCTCGAAATAAAAATCTCAAATGCCAAAATCTCGAAAAAATAAATAGTTTTTCAGAAAATGGTTCCATTATTTATTTTTTCGAGACTAGCTAGTTTGTTTGGATAAAAATAAAGGTTGTTTTTTTTCTTGTTCATTTGGGATAAATTCATGGAAAAATAGAAAACTAAAGTTTTGTTAAACAGTAAGATGAAAACTTTAGTCTACAAATGCGAATGCTTATCTTTTTTACTCAAATGCTTAGCTTTTTTACCTCAGTGAAATTCGTTACTATTTCTATGCATTGAGTAATCAATTTTCCGAAAGTAGAAAGCAAAACAAAGTTGAGTCTTAGCATAGAAGACTTAAGGTTTTAGTTGGTAGGCCGCACGTTGGCCTGTACAAGCTGATTCATGTTTTAGTATAGGAGTCAGTTCAGGCAAAATGTAAGGTAGAAAAACTTGAAATGGTGGAAGAATTTAATATGAGTCGGGAATATATGCCTCGAATTTTGACTATAATGGAAGAAAAATAAAAAGAAGCTATTTTCTTAAGAAGCTTAGCTCAAAACCCTTATTGTCAATTGAATATTTTGTTGATTTGTTAAAAATAAGAAAAAACAGAATTATGAATTAAATTACAAAAACATGTTTTCGGTCAGATATAATTAATAAATAAATCTTGAAAAATCTCGAATATTTTTTTTCGAGATTGTTCTTCGAGATTCTTGATCGCGATTTTTGTACGTTCGAAATTTTTACATTCGAGATTTTAATTTTTTTTTTCGAGATTGTTAAGATTTTTGTATTCGAGATAACGTCATGATCCCTTCAAAATAAGCTGATTTAAGGTTGACTTCTGGTTCAGATCGATTTCCAAAGTATCGAGTACGTACTCGAAGCGTTGAGCATTTTCGACTGTCAACGATGTCGATTTGGGCGGCTTGAAACAAAATCTCCGTCTTCAGAACGCATTTTTTTAAAAGATTTTTTTTTCTCAAATTCATATTTTTCAAAATTGTTCTGTGATCTAAAATTTTGTATTGTTTGGTAAACCGCTTTTACAAGTGCTATCGAATATTTGTACCCAATTTCACGGCCTTGTAATATTTTTGTGACCGGTTCAACAATTTCCAACAAGTCCTTCGAAAACGTTAAGGCAAATACAAATTCTATTGAAGACATAACATGGAACAATCCTGCACCTAATGCAACTTCATCACCGTCGAATCCTGCTGCACCAGTGATTTGAGGCAAAGTCTCCATGATATGTTCATAATTTCAAAGAATGGATTAAGACGCATGTAAGTGGCCAACCGCCAACCTAGCGAGTCTCTATAAGATTTAATATGGAATGGCCTTCGTAATGTTGCTTAACTTTGTGCCGATATATAACAATTAATACTAATATTTTCTGCATGGATTGACATTTTGTGTTTATGCCCGCAATCCGTTGAATTGGTGACGCTACAATCCTATAAGATTTTAACGATAGATACTTTATTAGTGTATGCAATAATATAGATGGCGGTACTTCCGCGGAGAACCGTGCAGTTAATATATGAAATTGGTATACCAAATAACTATGGATTACTTTTGTATTCACTTAATACGACATAAATGTATAGTATATGTTATTTTCTTTACATAAGAGTTTTATTTCTTTAGTGTAAATTTCTTTTTATTTCTATTTCCTGTTACTTTTAGAATAAAAAAAATATATTTATTAGATATTTAATAGGTATGTGTTTAATAAAACTAATGTATCTTTGAATTTTTTATTGATATTCGTTAATTTAAACCACGAAGACAAAATCGTTATGTTTGAGTGAATTTTTTTCTTTTTGCGTTACGATACAAAAAATCGAAAAAAACAAACAAATTATAGGTGTTTTGAAAGGTCATCTGGAGTTTAACAATAGATAGTCACTCTTACTCACTTGTATCTTTTTGTTGACATAAATGTTGTGTTTCTAACGCATGATTTGATTTCTAAAAAAAAGGTTATCGTTAAAAATATGTTTGCCCCCCCACGCAAAACAGGGTTGCTACGGCACTGCCCTTAGAACGGATTCAGGGGGATGAGAGCAAGAGATTTTCTAACAGCCAAATTAATAAACACAGAATAACGAAGGATTAATCCTTATTCTGTAGAATAAGCGTAGAATGCTAATGAAATAAAATTCCTTTTAACTGACATTTATTATTAGAAAAATAGTGATATGATACAATAGAGATACTCTTGAGGTACACAGAACCGGTTTTTGTTTCATGATAAATGCAGAGGGAGCAAAGTTATACTAATTTGAAGTTCGACTATTTAAAAGGTAATTTGTTCTTAATATTCATTCATTGCAAGAGGGTGTTTACCATTTTAAGTCGCATTTCTTTAAACAAGAAGTTATCAGCTTGAAATAAAAAGTGGATCTACAAGCGTGTAGTAAGCTTTTAATTGATATCACATTTATATATGTTTTATTTTAAAATTGTGTTGAGAAATATGTTTGAATTTTACGTTATTTAAAAGCATTATTTTTAAAAAAATTCTTTTGGAATCGTTAATAGAAAGTGTATATAGGCGTGAGATGGCGTAAAACTGTTTGTGTCCTGTTATGGTCCATAAAGTAGGCTTTCGTGTGAAGTTAAAATATTTTGCCCATATTTGCCCCTCTTAAAGAAAATTGTATTTTTGTGAGAGCAAAATTGCGTAAAATATTGCATAATATCAAGGGTTTACAATTTTTGTTTCAGGTTCCATCATTAGCCTATCACACAAATTTTTATTTGAAAAACTTATTCAATCAGGTAAACGTTCATTTCGAGATTACTTGGAAAATCGGACAAATTGTCCAAAACCAAAAATGCAAGATCTGCGTTTTAAAGTGTCTTATTTAGTATCCAACTTTAAAAAAAGTTGGTTGAGTTCGAAAAGTGTCCGACATCCGTGCACTGATCGGTTATAACAAGATTGGAAACCTACCTACGTTTTACCCTCCAAATACCTCAAATTTTTTTTTTTTTATAGACGCATACTCTTGCAGCAAACTTGCTTTTTAGTTCGTAGGCAAATGCCATTTTGACAGCAAGCTTTCCCATCTTGTTATAAATGATCAGTGCATCCGTGGTACCATATTTCTCCTACCATGCACAAACTTATTCCTTTTTCCTTTCCTTTATAACTTATTCATGGTAGTATAGTTATAAAGGAAACGCTTATTTCTATAGGGCATTTGAGTTAGGAGGCACAATAGGCAGACAATTTTTTTTTTTTTTTTTTAATATAGAGAAAATTTTTCACGCAAATGCTCCCGAGAAAAGACTAATGAAGATGTTCTACAATCAAAAATAAATAGTTCTTTTTTTCTTGAAGAAATATACAATCACAATATCCGAAGTTTTAAGTGTAAGAGCTTCATAACTACATACATATACACATATCCGAAAATCTCATTTTTCAATCAAAATTGATAAATGTATATTGATAAAGGTTAAAATTGATTTGGGGTGTTTGAATCACCCAATGCCCCTCCCTTACCGAGATAAAAAGTATCCTATGTGCTATTCCAGGCTAAAATCTATCTATGAGTCAAATTGTATCCAGATCCGTTGAACTGCTCTGGCGTAATTGAGCAACAAACATCTATACATTCACAAATCCATGCATCCAAACTTTAAAATTTATAATAACACTAAGATTTATAAATATTTATTCTAAATATTTTTAATGTTATTTGAACTACTCAGCATACCTTTTTCTTGGACAAAAATGAATGAAAATGAGGAAAAATAATGTTTGCCAACTTTTCATATCCTTGGCCACACTGTGTCTTGGTCAGTTCATTAGATAGCCATCGATTGCCATAACATAAATATCAAACACAACAATTAATCAGTTGTGAATTGGGGGAACAAATTATTTTTATTAATGAGAACTTTAAATCTATAAAAATGGAATAGCCGTTTTTTTATTATTATGGCTGTATAAGTGTATATATAATGTAGTATTTCATACAAAAAAAGGAGTGAAATAATTGTTGAGATCCAAACATCATTCTTCTTCAAAATCTCATCGCTCATCATTTAAAAGGTGTACCTACTACAAATACAAGAAATTAGTAGTTGAAAATACTCACATATCAATAATATTTTGTGACTTTAATTTATCTTGCAATCTGAGCTTTCTAAATTTCCAAATAGATTCCAAGTGCTCGACAAAGTAAAGGTTATACAACATCAGACTTTTGTAATACTCATCGATGTATTCTTTTGTTTGAAGAATCTCCGAAGGTATTCCAATTTGTAATCGCGTTGATGCCAACTATCAAAAAGCAACAAGTTTAGTCAATTAGCTCTTTCTTTTTTGGAGTGAATACAAACCTTGTCATAAATAAAATTTTTCAACGATGGCTCAATCCAACTGGCTTCATTGATTGAAAGAGCAACCTGGTTGCGTAGGGTGTAGAACATCAATTGCATGAACTCATCATTGCCATAAGTCTTATTGGGAAATGTAAACGATTTTTGCCTGATAAGGTTTAACTGGCTATCACCACTGGACTGTTAAAATTAGATGAATTAATAAAATCGTCTAAAGAAAACAGAGTAATCGAAAAGAATGCTCTAACCTTGAGAAGATTTGGATTCTCTCGCAATGCATCGACAGAAAATGGCAACCAATCGCGGACTATTTTAGCACACACCATCCAACGAGGATATCTTGCGGTCTTACCTAATTAATGAAATTTTAAGTAATAAATCTTTTCACATCTGCTTTTTTTGAATAAAAAAAAAAATTGCTTACCATAAATTGCATTGTCGAAATTTTCAGTAAGGATTCGATATTCTTTCGAGAGATGAGGTATAATTTTTCTTGCCAGCGACCAAATGATAAAGTTGTTGAGTGGCCTAAAAAAAGAGATAAGATCACTATGCACTTTGTCTAGAAGAAAACTGTTTGTCCTACTTTTTGTCAGACGTCGAAACGACAATTGACATTTCATGAAGAACATCAACATCTCGAATGAGAACCTCTGTGTCGTCAGTGATTTTGATTTGCGGAAATATAGCTTGAAGTGACTCAAACACTGGAAGCTTTAAGAAACAAATAGCTTAGGGTAGAAACGTTTTATAATCAATTTGATTTGTTTGTTCTTACCGAAGGAGCTAAGGTTTTTATCTCTTGAATTGTTTTGATTTCATTGAGTTTTGGTTGGCTGGATGATTGTACTGACAGGATATTGTTAACAATACGTTTTTCGTAGTGAAAAACTTCGTCAGCAAATAGCTCAGCTTCCTGGGTCACAACGCCTGTAAGAATTTATTTTGTGAAACAAACACACTTTTTTGTATATTTCGTTCTTACCCATATTTATTGCAAAATCACGCAGCAACATTTTGTAGGCAATAACAACCTTTAAATAAAAATAAGAAAATTAAATTTAGTTATCAAATATCGTTAAACACACTATATTTTCTAATTCATTCACTACTAAAAAGGTCAACAAAAATAAGAATTAAGAGTAAATGTAAATGAAAAGAGTTGGGGTTGGAAGACTGAAAACCATATGACCGCAAATCGGAAGACCGCAAGCCATATGACAGCAGACTATTTTCCCGCACTTTTTTAAGCCGAATTTCATTTGACCCCAAAAGCCCTAGCTTTTTTCATGAGAAGCTAATCCCTTTCGTCACTCAAAGTTATGAGAATTAAGAAGGTTGAAATCTGATACCTGTACGATTTTTCTAACAGCCATGTATTAGGCGTAGTTGCCCGTAGCTTAGTGGTTAGTTGCGTTGGCTGCTAAGCAGAACGTCGTGGGTTCGAGTCCTACTCGCGCCTATAAAGTTTTATTTCATCTTTCACGGGCACTGCCTCTTGCGAAGAATTGATAAAACTTCCAAGAGTATACATCCGTCATGCAAAATTGCTTCTCAACTTTGCCGTTCGGAATCGGTATTTTTTTACACTATCAGAATTGGTCGAAGAGAGCTTATAGCAAGCACAGTCTTACGACCAATGGTTTGCCAATATAGTAGACTATGTTATACCACCGGCTCATCACTTAGTGCAGTGTTAGTTGTTAGTAAGCAAACATAACATAACAAACACTCACATGGATGAAACAAAAACAAGACAGTAACAAAACAAGATTAATACATATAATAATTACAAACATTAAGTAAACAGAAAAACATTTAAAAGTGTAGAACACTGGTCTTGAGCAAAGACTTTAATTTATTTTTGTTTATATTTAAATCAAACAAGTCTGAGTTGCAGTTTGAAAGCCTACTCATACGTGTCAAGGGCTCATAGAATCCATAGTTGGTACGATGTTTTGGTTCTTGTACCAAGTCCTTCCTACGAAAATTATAACCACCACCCCGATGGTTGAAAGATATAGCGCCAAGTAGTTCCGGTGCATCTGTTACACCAGTAATAACTTGATGGAAGAATACTATGTCGTTGTTGTTTCGTCTACTTGACAATGTTTCCATTTGGAGAGTTATTAAACGGTTTTCATAAGAGGGGACATTCAAAGGATCACTCCATAGAATACCTTTAAGGGCAAAACGAGTAAAATTTCTTTGAACAGATTCTAGCCTCTCAATATGAATATTGTAATGAGGTGACCAAACTTGGGAAGCGTATTCTAAGTGAGGACGAACATAGCAATAATATAGAGCGCGGGTTATATTTGGATCGCGAAATTCCTTTGACCAACGCTTTATAAATCCAAGCATTGAGTTTGCTTTATTCACGATGTTGTTAACGTGCTCAGAAAAATCTAATTTAGGGGTAAACAAAACTCCAAGATCTCTTACGGAAGTTACACGGGTTAGAATGTGCTAAATTGTAAATCTAATCTAATCTAAATTGTATTAAATTGTAGGTCCCCTCAATTCTTCACACGCACCCAGAGAATTGTTGAAGAGAGTAAGTCACTTAGGCCTTGGCTCTTCAAGAGCTGTCGCGCCACTCTATTTATTTATTTTTATGTAATAGGCCACACCCTTTTTCAAAGACAGCACGTTAATAGAAATGAAACGCTAAAAATCATGGAGAACGAAGCATTAAAATCCTTCGTTCAAACATTTCTATATAAACAGTTGCTATTTTGGGAAATCAGTCAGTTACAGATTGTTCATGCTAGGTAGAGGAGCCTGCGATTGTTTTTTGTGTTCGAAAATGTTTATTAACGCTGTGTCATCTCTTCTTGTACCTTAAAGAAAAAACGTCCTTTTGAGAACGAAAAATAGTTAGCTCAAATAGAGATTGTTCTAAAAAAAGAAAAAAAAAACAATACTCGTAGATACTATCGGTTTACCTATTATTTCCTTTTCAGTGAGATAGGTTTTACGGTTCCATTTTTAGCGAGTTCATCAGCTCTATAATTTGCTTTGATTTCTCTGTGGACCAGCATCCAACAGAGACATTTAACAGTGAATGTTAAATTCAATTAAGAGAATCGACAATTGAGGGCCATATGAGAGTTAGTCGAGATACCGTCAAGAGATTTTATTGCAGCCTGACTGTAAAAATAAATAAATAAAAGAAGATGCGGATATCAGAAGTTGATATCACACTTTCTCTAAGCCAGGGTAGAACTTCTTTAATCGCTTTAACTTCCGTTTGGAAGAAGTCACAACGATTTGGGAGGCGGAATATGAGGCTTAAATTTCGCTTTTCAGAGTACACACAACTTAACTAGCACTGCTGAGGGGGTGGTTCTCAAGGTCCCGCTTATGCAAAGACAGGCAGTGCCTTGGATTCTGTCTGTCACAGTAAATGTTTGTCACAGTAAATAACTTTGTCCAGTGCAGTCCACCATACTGCGATCCCGTGTGTTAGTATTGGTCGGATGACCGATACATAAAGCCAATTTCTTATACGAGGTTGAAAACCTCTTTTGCTTCCTATGGCTTTTTTGCAAGAGAAAAGAGCTACTGTAACTTTCCTAACTTTTCTTAAATGCTAGATTTCCAGCTAAATTTTTTGTCTAATATCAGACCTAGATAGGTATTTAGCTTCATTAATAAGAATTAGTGGTACACTTTTTATTGAAAGAAGTACGATTTCTGGAATGTTGTATTTCAGTGTGAAGAGATCGAGATCTGTTTTTTGATCAGCCCATCTTGTAGCATATATGCAATTTGGAGGATGGCTCTTAGGGTACTCAGATGTTTTCCTGTGATGCCTTTGAACCTTATTGCCAAGTTACAATATTTCAGTAATCTATGACTTTAAAAAATCAATACACTGTTTAAATTCTGTTTTTATATATTTTTTTAAAATATGTATTGTGTTTCTTGCTAGCACACACTGTTGTTGTGATCATAAGAAACTTTTTCAGGCAGTAAAAAACTTCATTCAAGTAATCTTTCCGGAAATTGAAACCACTTACCTCATCGTTTATGTCAACATTATAAAAGAACTTGTCTGGCAGTCCGACTTCGCCGGCATCCAGAGTAATTATGTAGTCATAAGGTTCATTGTACCTGAAATCATAACAAACAAACACATAAATAATTTCAACACTCATCACTGACCTTCAATTTTATCGCTTGAATGTTTTGATGTAAACAAAAATAACTGACCTATTTTCCACCGACATCTTAAAATATGGAAAGACTCCGTGATTAGTTTGAGCGTACACCAACGCCTTGCGATATTCCCAGAACTGTAAGCGATTGCCATCTCTAAGTGCTTGCCAGCCATCTGTAATAAAAAATTGAAAAGAATTTGAAAACAGTGCAAATAATGAAAACAAAATTTTTTTGAAGTCTGCTAATTGGTTTCATCTGACAATTGAATCAAGATTTTTTCCAAGGTGAATTATGGAATCCCCCAAATGCAATAAAATAGTCAAATTTGCACCTTTCGTGTGATTTTTTTTACTGGGCTAAGGAGCAATTAGTACATTTAAGCACATTATACGGTCTGTTCGCTGGTCAATAACGCTGCCGGATTTTTGAGTGACTTCAGCTTTTAGCAAATTTTTGTTTGCACTTGAGTTTATATTAATTTTTTATGACAGACTTGTTATGTCTCGAAATTAAGTTGGGAGGTATAAAGTTGTGGGAATACTGGCGATTGAGTATCAGTTTTGGATTTGGATTAGAAGGAGCAGTTCGCTTAATCAGAGAGATGATCAAATTTTTCGTAAGCCATCAGTCCAAATTTGTAAATTTAATCGGTAACGCAGATCTATTTGACAGGTTGTCCTGTTTTGGGCTATTGCTTCGGTGTCATCAAGACCGGACGTCAGTTTGGGGTATCACTACAACCCAGACTATAATAGCGGATCAAGTCTCTTGGCACCACCACCGCCCGTACAATCGACATCATATTACCCAACAGCGTCGGGTCCAGATTTAAATCAAGGGAGTGGTTATGACGTTGGAACATCACTTTCTTCGGCAGTTGGCGGAGTTGGTGCAGTCAACTTCTTGACACCCAATTATAATGCTGCAACAGTTCCATCATCTGCTTCAAACTACAATGGTTTTTCATCAAGTGCAGGAGGAATTGGCGGTGGAGCAAGCTTTGGTCAAGCTTTTACCGGAGCAATTGGTCAAGGAATAGATCAGCAATACCAAGCCCCGCAATATCAACAACAGCAGCCTATCATAACAAAACATTTTTACATTCACAGTGCTCCAGAAGATCATGAAAATCAAGAAGTGGTTCGCTACATCACCATAGGCCCTCCCAGAAAAAATTATAATGTGGTTTTCATTAACACACCATCTTCGACATCAACCAAAGCGAAAATCATTGCTAATGTTGCGCCTGTCGAAGACCAAACTGCAATCTACGTTCTTGCTAAAAAAGAAAATGATTTGGACATTTCTACCGATGTGGTAACACCCCCACCAACTGCACCGAATAAACCTGAAGTTTTCTTTGTGAAATACAAAACAGCCGAGGAGGCGATTCATGCCCAACATGTTATACAAGGTAAGACAATTTCAAATGAACTGTCAAATATTTGACTAAGGAAATTCATTTCTCCTAGCTCAATACGATAAACTAGGAGGATCATCGGACATTTCAAATGAAGGAAATATACCTGTGCAATCAGTTATTGGCAGTTTAGGAGGCCAAACTAATGTTGCATCGAGTTCTTCGGCTCAAAATTCCGCATCACAGAATGTTGGTGTTCCACAGACAAGTCAAGTTCAACAAATTGGAAACTTTCAACAAAATCAAGTTCAACAAATTGTTAGCTCTCGGCCTCAGCCACAACCCACTTATTTACCACCAAAGCTGTATAGAAGGCGAAGATATTATACTTATAGATACTGATTTGTTTTGGTTTATGACTTTATGTAATTTATGTTGGGAACATCAACGAAATTAGATACCTATAAGATAAGCAACAATTCTTTATTTATTTATTTGAAGAAAACTTCGGGAAAGATATTTTCATGCTATTTTTATTTGATTTTACTTAAGTAAACCAGTGAATAAACAAAAAAAAACATTCATTCACAGTTTTCTTAAAACTTTGTTTAAATTTTGCAAGATCACTTCCACGACAGATCAGAAAAAGGGAGCTGGGAAACTGACAAGTTTAACCGTTCAAATTTTTTTAGGGTAATTGACATTACTAATACCCTTGCCATAATGTTTGAATATTGACAAGTAAGGCATGGGTTCAAATCCTACTCGAGTCTTGTTTTCAATTGCACCTTTCATGGGAACTGCCTCTTGCGAATTATACAGGGTGATTCACGAGCGTTGTACCAAAAAGCTAGAGCGCGTAGGTTGAGTTGAGACAAGAAAAAAATCTTATGGGAGGGGGGGGGGTCTATCCCCCCCCCCCGTTTAGCCGGGAGGGGCAATTTTCTGAAAAATTGACTTATTTTGGAAAAAAAATGTTAAAAATCATCGGCTTCGTTTACAATACCGTGCTATACCTTTCTAAAAAGCCAAAAACTTCTTCTTTCACTTTGTTTTTAAATTAAATTGTTTTAACGAATAGTTTAAAAAAAAAATTTCAAACTCAAAATTTTCAAAAAAAGCAAAAAAAAAACATTTTTGAACTAATTTTTTTCAAAATTGTATGTAATTAAGTACCAATTTTGTTTTAAAAACCCAATATCTTTGTTAATTTTTAGTCAAAAACAGAAAACCGGATGCAAAAATGTCTTTTCGTTTTCGAGAAATTAAAAAAAAAAAAACCAAAACCACTTTTTTCTAAGAAAATCTTTGTTTTTATTTTTACCTACCTGGACTTTTAGTTTAATTTATTAGTTTAATTTAAAAATTTAATTTTTTGGAATTGGAGTTTTATGAGGACTCAATAAAGTAGATAGATAGATAGATACACATTTTATTAAATTAACAATTAGATTTTTTTACAATAAATGTTTTTACAAATTCATTATGACATGGCATTTTTTGCCGTCTGCCAGATTGACAAAAAAAAACACAAAAAAAACTTATATTTTGGAATATTAAGGTAGGTTATCACAATTTGATTTGATTAAAAAGAAAAAAAATACATGTATACAAATAAAAATTAAAGAAAAAAAAACTAAGTTTTCAGAAGTCTTCATTAATTTTATTCTTTCTCTGTACCTTAGTGCGATTTTGCAATATTTATACAATTTGCCTACATTCATTTCATTTAGTTCTGTAAGAACTTCCTCTTCAGACAAAAAATCAGTTCCAAGGATGCTTCTTCTGGATTCTCTTAGAGTTGGACACTTCCCTACGAAATAAAAGATGTCTTCCCTTTCCCTTAAGTTGCAGATACTGCACTCCAACGGTAAATCCGGTCTGTGTGGTATGAAGTTAAGATTAAGTAATTCAATGCGAAGTCTGGTCATTGTCGAGATTGCGCTTATACTATTCTCGTCGTGGAAATAGTTTTTGTCTTCCAGATTATGGTTTAGCCTGCTGTATATTCGTCTATATAGGGAATTTGAAGCTTCCTGCACATATTCGGCTCTAAACTTCTCGTCCACCTTCGATATTACTTTGTACAATATGGCTTTGCAATTCGATGTGTTTTCAATGTTTAAAGTAAAATTGAGATTACAATTTTCCGCTAGTCTTGACCACTCTCTGCAAAAGCTTTTATTCTCCTGAATAGCTTTAAGAACCACCTTCCTAACCAAACGGGACTCAGGCATCTTAATGACATTCAGAAGATAGTCAGCTTGCAGTTTTAATGTTTTGATGAGAAGAGGAGATAGTCCTGTTTCCAACATGAGAACGTAATTCGGCGTATTCAAAGGTAGGCGAAATATTTTCTTAACGTAGTGTGTTAAGAGTTTTTCTACTGTGTTATACTTTTTGCAACCCCACACTTGACAACCATACAGAAGTATACTTTCAGCCACCGCTTCAAAAACTTTGAATTTGCTGCTATGCGCAATGTTTCCGTTCATAAAATATCTTTTCCACGATAAATTGATGGCAGTTTTAGCTTTTTGCAATTTTTCTGTAAATTGTTTTTCCATGCTCAAATTTCTTGAAAAGATTACGCCAAGATATTTGTATTCGCTGACGCATTCAATAGTCTCGCCGTTATACGTCCATTTTTCATTCGAGGCATATCGACCTCCACCTTTTTTGAAAACCATAACTTTTGACTTTTGTGTGTTCACAATTAAGTTCCATAAACTGCAATAGAGGTATAATCTGTTTATCATGAGTTGCAGAGTTTCTGGGGAATAAGCAAACATAACAATATCGTCCGCAAATAATAAAGCTTTGATACAAACTCCTGCGAAATCGACGCCACCAGGAAGGTGGTCAACGAGGTCATTGATGAAAGGCGCAAACAAGGTCGGGCTTAATGTACATCCTTGCCTCACTCCTGTTGATGTTTCGAACCATTCTGAAAGTTGCGCACCATTCCACACTGCCGACTGAGTTCCTTTATACAACTCTTCGAGCAAACGACCGAATTTGAGTGATACTCCTAAGCCATACAACTTATAAAATAAGGCTCCCCGATTAATTGTATCGAAAGCAGCTTTGAGGTCGACGAAAAACACATACAGTTTTCTATTATGCGCGCTAAAGCTCTCCGCTAAACTTCTTAGAATGAATATATTATCGATGGTGGAATAGCCTGATCTAAAGCCCGCTTGGAATTCATTTAAAACTTTCTCAGCTTCTATCCAGGTTAAGAGCCGCTTATGTAGCATCGTTGTCTAAATCTTATACGTTGCGTTAAGAAAAGAAATTCCACGGTAGTTCGAAGCTTCCATCACTGATCCTTTTTTGTGGATTGGGAAAATAATTGCATCCTGAAATCTCAATAAAGTAGAAAAGTATTGGATTTTAACTGGATTAATCATTTTGTTCATTGATAACGTCTGCCATTGACCTTTCATCTAGCTCTCCGTGCTCTCGTCGGCGGATTCTTGAAAACATGTTACGACTTGGGCGCCATCTATTGGGATATGTTTCAGCGAAAAGTCTTTTGGCTGCCCGATCTCGACAACAAGTTAAACCGTAGCGGAAGTTCCTGTCCGCTAACTCTTCTCGAGCTTATGAGTTTGTTATTGATATGTGTTGATGAGTTAATATTTTAATTGTAAATGGTTGTTTAGTAAATATGCGATGCTTTTTATTTACCTTTAGGTTGTTAATTGTTTTTCCATTCAAGCAAAATTGCGGTATAATTATCTTAAGCCCCTAGTAGGTAGAACCCTTCGCCGGCGAGTGGCCGCGGCCCCAGGTCAGTCAGTTGCAGGTCAGTTTTCAGACGTTATCAATGAACAAAATGGTTAATCCAGGGATAATGTAATACTTTTCTACTTTATTGAGTCCTCATAAAACTCAAATACCAAAAAATTTAATTTATAAATTAAACTAATAAATTAAACTAAAAGTCCAGATAGGTAAAAATAGTGGTTTTGGTTTTTTTTTTGAATTTCTCAAAAACGAAAAGACATTTTTGCATCCGGTTTTCTGTTTTCAACTAAAAATTAACAAAGATATTGAATTTTTAAAACAAAATTGGTACTTAATTACATCAAATTTTGAAAAAAATTAGTTCAAAAATGTTTTTTTTGCTTTTTTTTTTGAAAATTTTGAGTTTGAAAATTTATTTTTTTTAAACTATTCGTTAAAACAATTTTATTTAAAAACAAAGTGAAAGAAGAAGTTTTTGGCTTTTCAGAAAGATATAGCACGGTGTTGTAGACGAAGCCGTTGGATTTAAATTTTTTTTTTACAAAATAAGTCAGTTTTTCAGAAAATTGCCCCTCCCGGCTAAACGGGGGAATAGACCCCCCCCTCCCATACGTTTTTTTGTTGTCTCAACTTAACCTACACGCTCTAGCTTTTTGGCACAACGCTCGTGAATTACCCTGCATAGACACAGTTTCCAAGTGTAACGAAAGTTGCTTATCATCTCAGCTGACCGCACCGTTCGGAATCGGCTTCGGCTTTGTAACAAGCAGTCAAGCAAAAGTTGAGCTGTTTAACAACCTGTATGTTATTATTATTTGATAGCCAGATTACTAAACCAAAACCAACTTTAATGCTCTTGAAAGTTGTTCATTCTGACGGTGTTATGATACTGTCATGGACAGAATTCCTTGAAATTGAAATCAGAAATGACGGGTGAACAAAATTTAAGTCGTATATTTGTGACGTTTAAAATGAACTTTCGCAATCAACTAAGAATCGTATACAGGCTTCTATGTTATAAAACGGAAAATGAACTTTTTCCTTAATATTCGAACAAATTTCCAGCAACAAAAAATATTGATGAAAATAGGTGTGTATTATTGGAACTACTTACGTAGATTGTCACATTGTACGAAATTCCCATGAAAAATTTGAAACTAAAAATGGCTCAATAGACAATAAAATAATAGTAAGAAGCGATCAAACTCAGTTTCACTAAAACACGTTTTCCAACGTACTACATTTTCCGTCAAACATTTAAACTGTAGATATTCTTTTCAGATATTTCAAACCTATCATTTAAGACATCATGATGACTTGACATTAATGAAACTTCCTTGGAACCAATGAAATTGTGCACGTGGCTTTGAAAATAATGGTGACTTGCGCAACCAAAACGATCAACGACTCCATTTTTTTGAAATGTTTGAAATTTTCAAATTACTTGGGTAATGACGCTGATCGGACAATTTCTTTTTTCAAGAAAATCTTATTACAAAAAAGAACCGCTCTATGAGAGGTACTGTTTTAGAGCAATATTAATACATTTTCTTACATTAAAAACATCAGTGTTCCGAAGATAAATTTAATATTTTGGATTTGGCTAAAAAATTTGTATGGGCGCTACCCATAACAATAAAATCGAAAAAACGGCCTATGTGAATTCGCTCAAACCTCTTATTTTCATGTTTGAAGTCAATCGGACCAGTGTTTAAGGCTGCAACTGCGTTTACAGGCGGACGTGGGTAACGACCTAAATAAATAATGTCGTTGTAGAAATCAACATAATCGAAAAATAATAATAATTTATTGTGTTTTGGGTTTGTAGGAAACAATAGGAAGAAATAGTAAGTATACGCCATACATCGAATTTTGGGTAAAAGTATGAGAATTAGTATATAATTATTATTATCCATCCACCATCGTTCTACTTCTAATTGATCGGTATATGGGATGGTGAATTATGGATGATTTTGGTGGAATGATCAGTTAACAAAAAAAAAAAAAAACACTGAAATTCTTTGATATCTTTTCAAGATGAACTAACCTCTGTTGCATTTTTCTTGTGGGATATGATATTAAGAATCGATTTTATTTCCCATGTATTATCCGAAAAATCTAAAAAGATTTTTATCCAAAAAGATTGATTTGTTGTTAAATTGTTAGCTTGAAAGGTTTGAAAGGAAGTGCCCCCGAAACCACTGGTCAAAACTTCACACGTTAAAAAAAAAGATTATTGGAACAATACCTTAATTAAAAAAACTAGAGACAAAATATAGTAAAAATGCGAAAGTAAGAAAATATATTCAAATTCAAAATAGTCTTTAAATTAATTTGGGTATGCAGTATTCAAGTTATAGTATATATATTTTATAATGAAATTCCGATTTTTCATATTGATCCGTTTTTGAGATACAGAATTTTGAAAAAAAGTTTAACAATATTTTTTAAAAATAAATACAAAAAAAATATTATTTAGGCAATATATACGTACTTTCAAAAAAAAAAGTACGCTGATCGGACTTTTATTTTTCGAGAAAATCTTATTACAACAAAACGATTCTATGAGGGGTACCGTTTTGGAGCATCAGTGTTCCGAAAAAATTTTTTTGAGGAAGTTTAAAAAAAATCGTAGGAGCTATTTTTGAGAAAATTGAAACTTTTGGATTTTGCTGAAATAATTGTACAGTGGCTACCCTTAATTTTGATCTTAAAAAAAAAAATCAAAAAAGTGACCCACGCGAATTCGCTCAAACCTCTAATTTTCAAGTTTGAAGTCAATCGGACTAGCGATAAAGGCTGTATGTGCGTTTATAGACATACAGATCTGACCACAGTACACAGAATACAAGGTATTATATTCCCGATTATCTTCTTCTAAAGTTCGCGCATATGTCACATTTCAGAGACCAAAATGTCGAAATACAAAAGAGTTGTTGTTGTGTTATCGGCATTTCTTTTTGTGCCTTTTCTCATTTCAGAGACCAAAATGTCAAAATACAACAAAAGATTTTGTTGTGTTATCGGCATTTCTTTTTGTGCCTTTTCTCACTTCTGTCATCTTTGTCTCTGAGAGATGCGCAATATAATACCTTTTATCTGTGTACTGTGGATCTGACAGATTGATAAAAATCTCAACTTTATTTTTACGAATTCAATACTTACCATATCTCTCTATATATGTGAATGGATGTATGTATGTTTGTTTGTTTGTTTGTTTGTATGTCCTATATGGACTCCGAAATGGCCCAACAGATATTTGTTAAAATGGTTTATACTGTTGTATTCACTGATGGTTTTTGTGCAAAAAAAAAAAATTGGAAAAACCTCATGGAAGAGTGGGAAAACTGGAAAAACCAAACACAGGTCGGAAATTTAATTTTTTTGCTTGCAGTTTTTGTTTCGAAAAACTTATTGGTTTTCCAATGGAAAATTGCAGTTGCACCGACCGGTTTTCAAATGAAAAACTGGAAAATTTCAAAATGGGTTACCGAATGGAAAATAGAAAGTTCCTTATGAAATTTATTGGAAATGGAAAATTTTTGATTGGGATTTCGGAAAACTCTGCGAGAGCACGAAGAACTTCAAAACCCAAAATCAAGTTTTCGCATGGAATTTAAGGTGCATTGGATTGTTTGTGTATCCGGTAGGGACTTTTAATCCGCTTGGGATAACAATTTTACAGGAAAGTCAGCAAATAAGGGGGACAATCGTAAGCTGTTTGGAATTCTGATTTTTGTGAAAAATTAATGTCAACACACCGGAAGAACGAGAATTTGTTGAATTTCTCACCGAAATTTGCATTTTTCTGCATGCTTTATAATGAAAGTAGAAAGTTAGTTGTAAAGCTTGGAAAAATTCATGATAAATATAGTTCTCTATTTCAATTGGATTCAAGCAAATCACATTATCACAATATCTGTGATAATGCTACCTACTTATTCTGGAGTTACTCTGAAGGGCGGCGAGACGAAGATGGCGGGGTCAGCTAGTACACATATAAAATTTCATTAAAATCGGTCGAGCCATTTCGGGGTAGTACAAAGACTAAAACTGCCACAGGAGAACTTTATATATAGAGAGAGGATACAAAACTGAAGAATTTATTTATTGTTTATTATTTTATTTGAACGAACTTATCTCAGGAACTATTGGTTTGAATTGAAAAAAAAATGTGTGTGGCTGCAACCAATTGTAGCTAAGAATCAGGGAAAAATTAATCATCTTTGAGGACTTCCGTCGTTTATGATCTTAGGAACTGCTAGAACGAATTGAAATTTTTTTTGTGTTGGATGATTTATAAATATAACATATATATACCTGTGTGCAAAATAATAGCAGTGGTTCAACTATCTTTCCTTTAATGAAAAAAAACAAGTTTCCCTTTGACTTATTAATTAATTTATTGATTTTGAATTATTCTATACTTTATGTTTTAATATATACAAAAAATTAAAAACAATATTTCAATAGCTTAGTTGATAAATATTACAAAATTAAGAAAATAAATTAAAAACGGCTGTGCATTGAAATAGCAGTGCTCCAGATAATGTCTTATAAGAACTAAAAAAACAATAATTCACTTAAATTTTCATTACGATTTAATATTTTTTTGTGTGACCTTTATTTGCGAGGTCAGAAGCACAACGACGACAACGAAGAATTAACCAAACACATGCATCTTTCTTGTGGAATGCTTTCCCATGTTCTTTTCACTGCGCTCCACAATTCAGCAACATTTCTTGGTTTTTCCTTCGCAACACCTTCTTTAAAATTCGCCCACAAGTTTTCGATGGGGTTTAGGTCCGGCGATTGCACAGGCTACTCAAGCACATCAATTTTGTTAGTCGCAAACCAATTTTTTGCTAACCTGCTGGTTAATGTGATTATCCTGCTGAAACGTTCAAGTTATTGGCATGTGCCATTCGGCATAAGGAAGGATGATACGTTCTGCAGGATATCAACATAAATTTTGGCGTCCATTACCTCCTTTATCCAAAAGATAGGTCTTGTTTCGTAGTAGGAAAAACAACCTCAAACAATTATTTTAGCTCACAGGTCATTTCGTTCTTTGTGACTTTGAGTAACGGTTTTTTCAATGAAAACCAACGCCAATTAATCTGCAAGCTTTATGAATCTAATGACAATGACTAGTTAGACAAAGACTGTAATTTAAATTTTGTACAGGCAACGCACAAGAACGAGACGATTACCTATTACATATTTCTCAACTTTGGGAAGCACTGCTATTTTTTTGCACACAGGTATATATATACATATGTATAACATAACGCGAAAACGTGGAAAATTATTCATATTTTAAGGCTTCCGTTGCCTGCGTTGCGTAAGCGATTCAGGTTACCCAAAATATAATGTATGAGAGCTATTCCTCTTTAAATGGTTTTCAAAATATATGGCTGTCCTTTAAAATTGATTCACTATAATATTCTTTATGGTAATAAAATTTTGTCGAAATGAATGCATTATTGCCAATTATTTGCCAGATTTTAATCAACATTATATTATTCTTTATAAAATAAATTTGTTGTTGATTAAGAGTAAAATGTACAATTATTGTAAAATAACTTCGCAACAAAGTTCCCCTACGCGCAAAAGCACAAGACAACACGCTACGCTTGACCCGGTCACGGGCAACATCTAGTGAACTAATAAAAATACAAATATTTAATACTCTTTTAAATGGCAAATGAAAAAGTTGATATTATTTTCTACATTTGTATAATGCACAAAGCTCTATGTAGATATACGAAAATACTACACAAATGAGTACATTGTACGAATTTGATCGTTGTTGAAAACAATTAAATAAAATTTGAAAGATTAAGTCATAATGTCGTCCTATTTATGCAAGAAATTAAAAAACAAACACAAAAAAGAACAGTTAACAGCGTTAACTTTAAGAATTTGATTTCAATGAGTTATACAATAACGCTCAATTTACCTAATATTATAGCCATACATGACATTCATATTCCAAAATTTTGGCTAATCCTATACTTATCTAATATTCGAACTCCATTTAATATTTAAAGCAGATGAGAAATGAGCCATTAAAGCTTATTAGTGAAGTCGAGGTTCATTTATCAAAATTTAATGTTTTAATATTTCCCAAAAATTAGACCTTCGATTTTTGCAAAAAAAAAAAATATTTTTACATACATGCCAAAACTGTTATAATTTATGCGGGTATTTCCATGAGTAAATTTTCTATTTTAATTTGGAGTTAAAATTTGCTTTGCCGACTGACTTTGATGTCTTTCTCTAGTATGCTCTGTTTCAAGTTAGTAATGTATTTCTTGCGATACTAGAAAATACTTTTTCATTGAGTAATTTGACGTTGATCTTGACTAGTCTCAAGAAAAACAGCAAAAAAAGCAGTCATGGACTTTTTCATACAAGTTGTCACAGGACTATGTAAACAAACAAAATTGCCTTATATGGGGCTCAGAAAACCTACAAGTGATCGAAGAGCTGCATTGCATCCAGAAAAAGTGATTGTTTGGTGTGCTCTATGATCGAAAGGTGTTATTGATCCGTAAAACAGTCAATTCGGAGCGATATGGGAGAATGATAACCGTTTTTTTTTGTTTTTTTTTTTTTTTGACCGGTGATTGAAGACCATGACATGGACGAGGCAACAAGCTACACAACACGACCAATAATGGCTCTATTGCGTGAGACGTTTCCTGGTCGCGTGATTATACGTTTTGATCTAGATTTGACACCGTCTGATTTTTTTCTGTGGGGCTACGCAAATGTGCGAAAATGTTGTTAAAAATAACCCCAAAAGATTTGCATGCTGCAAAAACTGCCCAGGGGGCCCGCAGAACGGAATGGCAAAGTCGAAACTTAATAATGAAATAAAATTTTTATTGAAAATGTGTCGTTGTTTGTGTTTTAATTTGCTTTATCTCCTTTCGAGACCGAAAAATGCATGACATTTGATATCAGTGGCGGATTAAACGTAGAGGGCTCAATAGGCAAACATCTCATCGGCGCCCGTATATTAGAAATAAATCGTTTTATAGCTTGACCGAGACCGCTGCACGGCGGCGCTTTAGAAAAATGCATTGAAATGGGGGCCAAGGAAAAAGAGAACAAGCTTACATGAGATCGATATTATGTATATTTTCCCAAAGGTGTAACGATTTTGGTTTAAAATATTTTAATTAATGATGTGCCGAATCGTAAATTTTGTAAACCAAGTTAACTCGAGTTTGTTTATATGCAAACTCGGTTTGCCAAATCGGATTCTCCGGGTGTCCGCCGCGCCGGGAAGGTATACAACTTTCTTTTGCCGACATTTTGGTAAAAATTAGTCATGACAATTCAAATTTGGCAGTCGTGTAATAGACACGTGGCAAATTTTTTGTGGAAAAATATTCGATAATCCAACGTGTTTTAATATTTTTAAAACATTTTATCAAAATCAATCATCGATTACTGTAAAAAGTGAGTGACGAGGCACATTTTCATTTGAATGGATACTTATGTGAATAAACAGAATAGTCGGTTCTGGGCAATGGTAAAGCTTCAAATTATCAGTCACCTTTGCGTCCATTAAAATTTACCGTTTAGTATGCAATTTGGTCAGAAGGAATCATTGGACCTTACCTCCTTGAAAATGAAAACGGTGACGACATTCACGATTTTTTACTGCGAAACCTATTTCCACAACAAGTTGTTTCAAGAAATAGTGATGTTGATTGGCCTCCACGGACGCTGATTTTACTGAATAAAACATTTATCAATATAAGATCCATTCCTTTCATTTAATCAAAAATTATAAGCAAACCTTCCCGGCGGACACCCTGTACTTAAAGAGCAGAAAAATTAGGTCTTTAATCCGTCAAAATCTTTGTCATCCGCTGATGAAATTCGACCATAACGTTAAGCCTTACAATAAGTAAAATCAAATTCAAAAACACTTTAAAAAATTAGAAGAAAGCTAAATCGATTATCGAGTTGCCAAATCGAATATTCAAACCGAGTTGACACTGTTAGTGGAATTGCTCAGCACCGATTTTTATTCTAACATAAGTGGCTACTGAGGTTCGAGTTGATAAGTTCGCTTCTTTAACAACCAAATATGTATAAACTCGCTTTATTGGCCACTTGTAAGAATCACTGCACCCGTGCGCCCCTTTGTTGCCTCGCACTCCTAGGCACATGCCTCGTTTGCCTTTAGGATAATACGCCACTGTTTGATATCCATTCGTCTTGAAAAATTGCAGAGGATCATGCTTCATGCATTTCATATTTGGTTTTGACTTTATGTTGCTTAAAAAAAAATAAAAATTCTGACCTTTCGTCTTAAGATTTATTATGTTTTCAAACTAGACTAAACTCTAATTATTATCAGATCTACACAATTCAGTTTCAACCTCAAGTTGAAACGGCACTCTTTACGATGGACAAATTTATATTTTTCATAGTTCATGTGATATCATATCAAAGTATCCATACAGTTTTTAATGCAGCCACTAACAAAAAAAAACTGATTCAAAATATAACTGATGACTACCGCCATGGTCAATACCGATCAACATGTCGCTGTCCGAAATCGAAAGAAGATCAATAAATTAAACACAAGAATTTATTCAATTATAATGAAAATTATGCATGGATGAACGAAAAACAAAAATCAAAATAAAATCTCAAAATATTGGGTGAAGGTCATTACAAATTTGAGAATAGTGCGCAAAAAGAAACGATTTTCAAAAAAAAAAAAATAACTTAGCTTATCATTTTGTTTAAAGAGAATTAGCCAAAAAGACAATTAATTTGTATGTAAACGAGATAAATTTGGTATCACCACTTAAGTTCGAGTGATTAATGAGCCTAAATATTTAAATATGCATCAAATTCAGTCTACCCAAGCAAGCTTCATATCAGGTATAGAGACAAAAGTTAAGAGCATAGGAAAAAAAATACTCTGATGAGGCCTACATTTCTTGTGAATTAACCCCGGATATTGATTCGATTTGCTTTTTTGTTTTTGATTTGTCTGCTTTACATTGAAAATAAGTAAATGTTTCAAAACGTTCACACGTAGAGATTGCTCTTCAAGATTCAAGGTTATGGCCACCAATATTTTTGTTTTTGTGGGAAGAGAAAGCAGGAATTTGCGGAGATCTGCGGTTAGGTAAAAAGACATGCTGCACAAAAGTTTTCCATTTGCACTTCAGTAGAGCTCTCTTCATTTTTTATATTTTATACTTTTTGATAGATGGTATGAATTTATAATTAATCGAATGATTAATGTTTTTAGATAAGTAGCATAAGGCAAACACATGTGCCGACCTGTATCCTACTTTTTATATTTTTAATTGCTTTGGTATATTTTTTTTCATTCCATCATCAATTTGTAGTGGTTTTCTTTGCATTGAAGAAGTTGATTGGGTTTGAATAAAGCATCTATGACATCGATGGGACGTAGCCCATCCTTTTTGGAAGAATTTCTATTACTCTCTTTGTGGTCATGGACGGTTGATGGTTTAAATTGTAAATTGATGGTGGAAAATTCATTTTTTTTTACGTTGCGGTTATAACTGCAAGAGACACTGAAAGCGTACAGAGGAAATAGAATCAAGTGCTGTAAAGGACAAACTCTTCGATGAAGGATCTCATTCCTAGTAGACTGAAGTAGTATTCTTTTCAAAAAAACGAGTTCCCACGATTATCGTCTTCAACATCGAATAGGAATGAAGCTCAGCTTTTGGGTCGCAGAACGCGAATCCAAAGTCACAGGCCAACTGTCCCGGCAGATAGCGAATGTTGGTTGACCAATCGCGAGCAATGGAAAACTTCTAATGGTGACAACCCATTCTAATCATTTGCATGAAAGTGAAAGTGGGCTGACGCATTGAAGCAATAAATGTAACGAAAACAGTTGGCATCAGTACAAAGATGCGGTGCATTGTCTATAGCACAGTGTCGGAACCAGCAGTTTTAGTATTCGCGATGTTACACCAGTTGATCTCCTCGGGGCACAAAGAAAATACGTACACGGGTTGGAAATTGCGAATTTGGAAGCAAAATTGCTCACAAAGCAGAAGCGGCAGGAACGCTGGGAGTCGGAAAGCAGAGGGCGTTGGACTGCAAGGCTAATCAAAATCTTTAGCGAATGGAGTAACCGGAAACACGATGAAGTGAACTATTACGTGGTGCGAGCTCCTTTGGTTCCGTCGGGATCTTTGCTATTAAGTTAAAAAAGGATCTTATAGCTTGCAAACATATATGTAGGTACTTGCAAAACAAGATTCGCACATTCAAACAAGTGTTGCTAAAGTTCCATTTGTGTGTGTTCATTATTCCTATGCGGTTTTAATTTTTTGGGAAAATGCAAGGGAATAGTGGCAGCTAGCCAATATGCTTGATGTTATTATGCAAACTCAGAGATGAAGTTAGGAAAATATTTTTTTTTTGTTGCATACATCACACTGTTCCTTCAACGCTTTCGTGCACAACATTGGAAAGAGAAGAAACCTATAGACGATGCCTACCACACAGTGCTCGAATAAAGTAGATGGGAATCTCTCTGTCAGGAAATAAACAGGAATTTTGGATAAATCAGCCAGAATAACATAGCTAATTCACAAGATGCTGGGAGAGGAAGGAAGGAAGATACGATTAAGCAAATGATTGTCGCAGATTCCGAAAACAAAGATGAGTAAAGAAAGCCCACATCCTAGACGTGGACCCTTTGACGAAATGCGCCAGTGGTCCCGTGGGGGGAGATCAGTCGGACCCTTTTGGAGTTTTAGCTGGTATGAAAATTTCGACATACCTTGCAGATTCCGGAAACTTGGAAACTTCCTTATGGTGCATAAAGCATCCCTCCAAAATTGGCGGATTTCGCGGATGATATTGACATGGTCTCTTTGGAAGCGAAATCGCTTAACTGAGAACTTTTTCAGTTTAAAGCAAAATCGGTTTATCGGTTTTTTAATTTTAAATCGGTTGCGTAATTACAACAATAGTTCGAAAAATCTTATTTATCAATGTTAGAAAATTATTATGTATTCGTAAATATAATTTGTTGTCTATAGTTGTAGGTAAAAACTCATTTGTTGATTTGCTATAAACAATTCTCTGGGAAGTTTGTCGTTTGGACTACAGGAATTGCACTAATATTTTTTCAAACCAGAGTTTTCAATTATTATTGCTTTGGAATGATTACATAAATGGTACATTTAAGGAAAGTCTTAGGACTGCAGGAAAACCTTATTACTTCAAGATATGGAACTATTATAGAACTAAATTCTACAGATTACAGCCAAGCACACTATTTCCTAACAAATTGGAAACAAAGCAACTTGAATTTGTTTGCTGCAATAAAATTTAAAACTATGCAATAGGTACATTGCAAAACCTTTCTTTAACATTCTCAGTAATTATCTTTCACTATAAATTCTTACAACCTTACCACCACGTAAGCCCACCACTCAAACCCAAGAAATTAAATCTTAAAGCTACTCAAATTTCCTACTCCAAATAAGACTTTTTTTATTCAAAATGTACAAAAATTATCGAACCGCCTTCCGGTTAAATTTGTCAATCCAAAATGAAAACTCTAAAAATAGCTTCAAACATTAAAAAAAAAAAATCAAATTAAATTAGCCGAAAAAGTGCATTTTACAAAATGTAGAAACCCGCATGGGCGTAGACAAGACAAAAGAAAAACAAAAATAATAATCATGACGTGATAAGCTCATAAGTTTATCACCTTTCCAAAATACCATTTTAAACGCTAAAAAAAAATCCAGTTCAAAAACCAATTTAATATATAAATTTTGTCTTTCCCAATAAAAATATGGCCACCATAATGCTGGCGCGTCGTCTTCGTCGTCGGCGGCGGTGGTGGCGATGAGCATATCAATAAATAAGCGAATTAGTCGATTCATTTAAAATCAACCAAAATATGCAATGCCACCAGACCTGATCAATATAATTACAAGTCTTCGACTTTGGGTTTTTCTTTTTCATCTCGTCTCTGCTTAACGACTCTCAAAGCTTTTAAAGAAGCCGCTTTAATGGCATATTCAAACACTTAATAAAATAATTTTGCACTTAATTCCATAAATTATTATATTACAATCAAAAAGAAAGACAAAAAACAAAACAATCTACCACCACAAAAATTCCAATGTAGACAATGGTGTATGGGTCTGCAAAAGCACAGGTGCGGTATTGGTCAAATCTAAAATGTATGATGGAGAGCAGACTCAGTGAGCAAGCAGTAAACGTTATGCAAATGGAGATTATACCTCCTTCTTGAATTTTTTCTTAATGAAATTCTGAATTTTTGATATCTCACTTTTGATTAATCCGTTTTAGTCAGGGATGTCGTTTTTACACTAATGTGCTGGATTCGATACAAAATGTTCAACTACTTTATGATGTTGAAAGAAAAATTGTAAGGAACTTTGTATTCTCAATTTATCTGTACTAACAAATGAAACTCTAGATCAATGCCAATGATCAATACAATGTTGTTGTAGTATCCTTAGTACTTCCAAAACATGTAGGTACTGATTAAATCTCCTCCAGCACTTTTTTCTACTCACACTGTTTGGTCAACACTTCTCCCTAAATCTCACCAAAAACAAAGCAAAAAGAAAAAAAAAACATACAGAGAAAGAGATTGCTCTTCAGAAATCAAAAGTAAGAGCACGGTCAAATTCGTAGACCAAGCTTGGCTATTCGTTTTTTTATCAGATGGGCTCAAAATTATATGCATCTTCCAATTTATGAGCCAGAGACTGTTTCACGTCGTGGGGCCACCATGTATGGCGACCTACAAAAAAAAGATAATACTTGTGTGAATCATCAATCGACGAAGAGTGGTCTAAGCCTTGATTTGAATTAGATGCTCTTGTATAGACAAGAGTCTTTTGTATATAAATTGAATGTTTGCACTACAAACAGCATCAGTTAACGAACTATTCTGTCTCGCAAAGCATATTCAGCTCAAAGCTGCACGAATTTTTATCGGACTTTTTTGTGTTCTTCCCTTTTTTCCAATTAATTTCAAAATGCGTGTTCTTGTGATATTATGCTCGATTCTCGCCGTCGTGATTGCTCGTCCCCAATACAACTACCCAAGTACATCGGGAAATCTTAATTTTGGATTATCACCACAAGGACCAATTCTCCCACTACAACAATCTTCATCATCACAAGGCGGCAATAAATATCTACCCCCAGCTGCCGCAGCACAAGAGCCACTAATTACTAAGCAATTTTACTTGCACTCAGCTCCCGAGGATAACGATAGCAATGGCAAGACCAAACACTTTGTACTTGGACGCCCCCAAAAGAACTACCGTGTTGTGTTCATTAAGGCGCCATCGTCATCAAACAGCAACGTTCGCTTGTCGGCCGAATACGCACCACAAGAAGAAAAGACTGTCATCTATGTTCTCAGCCAGAAGGAGAACGAATTGGATGTCAATGATATTGCCACACCAGCACCAACACAGCCCAGCAAACCAGAAGTCTTCTTCATCAAATACAAGACCCCCGAGGAAGCACAAGTTGCTCAAAGGGAAATTCAAAGTATGTCTATAGATTTGTGTGAAATTTTTCAACCAACTGACTGATTTTATTTATTTTTCAGACCAATACGACAAACTTGGTGGAACCAGTGAATTCTCTGACCAGGGAACAGCTCCCGTCAGTTCGGTTATTGGTGCTTTGGATGGCGTTGCTACCAACGGTGGTTATGACTATAACCAAGGCGGCCAAAGAACACCCGATGACTCGTATTTACCACCCAGTGCCTACAAGCATTAGAAATTCATTGTTGTTGTTGTTAAAATTGTTAAATCATCATTCTTTGTTTTTATACTAGACTCATTGTTTCGTTTGTTCTATTGTATACCTACACGCATGTAATCCTATATGTAAAATTAGATAATCATAAACCCTACAAAATAAAAAATTAAACGAAAAAACATATTTCAAAAAAAATTCCATCGTTTTATTGTGAAAACAAAAAGAAACAAAACTCTTTCGGTTTTTGGTGTGGATTTCAATCAATACAATAGGGATTGAGCAATTTTTGTGGAATTATGATCGGAATGTCATTTGTATGCCTAATAATATTCAAATGACACCCGCACCATTAATGGCGTGAAAAGATTTAGTATTTTGTAAAAAATTTAATATAATTTATACAATGGATTGTTAAATGATGACAATTTGCATGAATCTGGTGTCACAATCATAATAATCTTTAAAATGTTTTAGTCGCTGTTGAAAGAGTTGAATATTTGTTTTTTTTTCTTTTTTTTTTGTGAACTTAAGTGATGGCTTAATCGGTTGGTTTTAATGAATGCTGGCAGTAGGATTTGTTGAGATTGTTTTGACAGGTTGAAAGATATGGATTGGTACGATCGGTGTATTTTTCTTTGGGCTATTAGTTTTCTTGTGAAATTTAGAATGTATTGGATTCATTTTCAAATAGCTTTAACTGTTGGGTAAGAATTACGGTGGCAAAAAATAAATTTTGAAATATAATGTGTCAGTCAGTATTGTGACGTTTTTGTCATGTCAATGTCTTCGCTCATCTCGCCGGACTGCATGTCAGTTCGTCAGTGCGTCCGGCTTCGGTAAGAATTTTTTCGCAGACTTTTCGTTTTTTGTTTTCTTTTGTTTTTTGTACGAATTTTGGAGTCTCAACAAAAAATCTATGACGTAAAAAACGGAGACTGTGGATTGGGACCCAAGTCCACACCTCCACACCGGTCCGAAGCGCCACTTTAAGTAAGAAAGTAAGTAAAAAACAGAAGAGCTTCCCGACATCTTCAGGTTAAATGCAATTAGATTGTTTATTGAATGCTTTCGGTTTTCTCTACTTCCAAAATAAGTAGGAGTTTACTTGAAAGTTGTGTAGCAATTTTAATTTGTATTACAATTTGCTGCTTTCTCGGTAAAAAAAAAAAAATTAATAAATAAATAGATCTACTTATATCTACTTCTACTTATAAATATAAAAGACTAATTCGTTAAGTTCCTGTTATCTTTTCAGTTGACAACCGGTTGACCGATTTTCTAAATCAAAGGGGAATAAGTGTAGAAGGTTTATAACAAAAAAAAATTATATTTTTCAGATCACAAATGGTGCAAATGTTAAAAAATAATGCTTTTTCCAATTCAGCAAAATATACCAACATACGAATACTCAATTTTGTATGAAAATTATTTCAAATATTGTCATCAAATATTGTTTTTTATCGAAAAAAAAACAAACAAAAAACTTATACTTCGTTTCAAATTTATGTCATATCGAAATTTATTATTTTATTTGAAATTTCGTTTTTCTATACAACGACGACACAGAAGAAGGCGTGAAGGAAAGAAATTATGCTTTTTAATATATTTAAAATTTAACCTGAATAAAATTTGTACCTTTGTATTTATATATGTACAATATGCACATACATATGTATGTATGTACTGAAGGATAAATTTAATTTTTCTTTTCTTCTCCATTTTCGATAACAGTCATGATGGCAGATGGGATCACAACTCTCCCACCTTACTGCTTCCCATTATGGCTCCACATGAGGGTTCGCAGGGTTGGCTTCAGAAAAAGTCGGCAGGCCTCCAGGTTTTGGATTGCTCTATGCCTAAGGCCAACTAAATGCAGTTGCATTTGTCTTCTCAATAAGTTTTTAGACCTGCCTCTTCTTCACAATTGTATTGGAATTGCTATCGTCTTTTGAAATGGGTTCTCAGTTTCTCACTGTTCTCACTCAGGGTTTCTTCTTTGTACATGACAGTACCAACTTAGTCGGTCTTGCTGTATTTAATCATTAACGTGAAGGGTCAATTTACAAGGCACAATATTTAGCAAGGTAAAGAGTATTTCCGCTAAACTGTTCGAAGCAATTTAACTGCTGGTATTCCAGTGAAATTTTGAAGAAAAATACGGGCTGATGCAGCGCATTTCAGATCTATCTGTCACAGCATTTGCGACCTACCAGGATATGATCCCAAAACCATTTTTCTTGGTTTTTGTCCTCCGTTTCCTGTCTTCTAAGAACGGCTAATCCGAATTGGCTCAAAATTAGTGGAGAGGTAGTTAAAATCAGGAATCGGCTATAGGATACTATTTATCCTTTAGCCGACCCAAACGTTATTTTGCCGTAGAAATATTATTCTGCGGATAGATAATAAAGAAAATTCTGACGATAAATTAATAAACAGCGTCGTTAATAACAAAGGTAAGGTGCTTTTTTTTGGATGCTCCAAGACATAACTGGGATAACATTCATTTGGGAAAATTATACTACCCGTTGCTTCTTCTAGAGTTGTGGCAACTCTGTTAAGTGACGGGAAAGCCACTCAACCCTTAAGTTACTACTTACAATTTCTTGAGAGCAGGTACAACGTCCCGCGGGTTGGCTAGTAAGAATAGCTGGCATTTCAAAGCAGACAATATAAACACTTCACATATTTTTAAACAAAATAAAAATCAAAATGAGGTTAAACAATTAAATTAGGTACTTAAACCACTTTTAGTAAAAGAACAAACTTTTTTATGAAATTGTCTTAAAACAGAACTTGAAACAAAGTTGCACGGTTCTCGCATGGTTAAACAAAACAAATTAGTACAAAGCACTGGTTAAACAATAGGTAATTCAAAAGTATTTCTTACAAATCTCCTCCCATGCAAAAAGTGTGAATGTTACCTAAATCTTTGAATTGAAATATCGAATGTGGGCTTTGTTTTTGGTGTTTTCGGTAGAAATTTGATACAGACAATGAATTCAAATGCATTCGACCTTCCAAATTGTAGACTAAAACTAATTGTTAGCTTAAAACAAAATCTTAAAATGCTGGAAAGATAATTAAAAACCGACCAAACATGGATAACAATACACTATAGAGATATTACAATAAACAATCTTATTGGAGATAATTTTCGTTTTGGATAATAAATGAATAAATCCAAAATCTGACTTGAGCATTAAGCAATTTATTTATCACCGTATATAATGAGAATCAAGAAAGCGTATAGGGATGAATAAAATAATAAATCGAACTAAGAAGTGACGTAAGTTTATTCTTTTAAAACACCCCTTTTTCATTGAATAAAACCAAATTAACACTATTAAGCTCGGGAATGCTTAGCTCTTCCTATTGGATAAAACTAAATTCCCTATAAATAACAACAACACAGTCATTCTCTAAATATTTGTCATAACTTTGATCTCCAAAAATACTCTAATATCCTCACTTTGTTAAACTTGTTGTTTAATGAAGTCGAATAACGGGAGCATAATTCAAAACCAAAAATTACAATTGGGCTTGATTCAAATTAATTAGCCACCATAAAGCAAACCATAAAAATTAGTATAATTAATAGGGATACCCCCGAGGAACCACGGTATCGTGTGTGTGGGCGTTTATGTGTATCATCACAACAACAATCGACATTGATTGGTAAAACAACATTTCTTCTCATCTGACTGTTTTATGTTGAAAAAAATTAATTTTAATAATTATATTGCTGCTATGGCGTATGGGGCAATAAAAGCGCTGAATCTGGCGCTGCTAGTGTTGTTGTTGTTTTTTTTTCATATAGGTGTAACCGTATAAAGACGTTAAAACTGAGTTATGAAGATTGGCTGCGGGCCACATCAAAAGATGCGTTGGTTTCGGTCGGTGAATTGCCCTGTTAGTTTTGATCAAAACAAAAGTTAATCAGTAAAACAAGCCAGCGATGACAGAGATTTTGTAATTTGTTTACTACTTTTCAGTTTTCTTGTAACATAATGGATGGGGTGGGATTTTAAGAGTTATCCTTGATAACTGGTATTGAGAATATATTGGGTTATTCCATGAATAAATGGGAATTTCTTATAATACAAATATTGTTTTGTTTTTTTTTACAGAACGATAATTTAATTCGAATGCTATTGTGATCAAGACGATTTATGACAACTCGATCAACCAGACTCTGAAAAATTCCGTAGACAACTTGAGTTTGAAGAGATTTTGATATGTGTGTTCATTCAGTTTTTGATTGTATGTTAGATGGGTGTCGTTTTTTTTTAAAGATAATGTGGTTTTTTTTCTCGAAACGGGTGAAACGTTACTTGAGTTTTGTCGTTATCATTAAATAGAAAAAAGAAATATCAAGAATTGTGAAAGTTATGTGAAAAACCTTAATGGGAAATAAGTCATTGAAATCATAAGTACATGTCACTGTTGGCGTGCTTAACAAATAATGGTATGTGAAATAAAGTTCAATGACATGAATTAGATTTTCGCAAAACCTCTTCTAGAAAGAAATTTTCTAAAAATCGAATTTTTTGCACGAAAAATGTCGGGTGTTCCGAATGTGTATCTGTTTTTAAATTGTATTATGGATTTTAAGAAAAGAAAAATGAGATTAAGGAGCAACTTTGGTTTGGTATCGAAAAATTATTTTTTTGTTTTAATAATATTGTTTAATAATTTTTAATAATTGCTTATATTGTTTAAACAATTTGTATATTGTTTATAAAGGGTGATCCACGAACGATGTTTTTGGTAATTGGAGTGTATAGGCTGCATTAAGACAAGAAAAAAATCATACAGAAGGGGGGGTCTATTGTCCCCCGTTTAGCCAGCAGGGGAGATCTTATAACAAAAAAAACCTATTTTTCAAAAAAATATTAAAAATCAACGGCTTTGTTCACAATGCCTTGTTATACCTTCTTGCAAAGCTAAAATGTCTCTTTCATTTCGCATTTAAATAAAACTGTTTTCAGGAATAATATTCGAAATTTTATGTAGTTAAGAATTATTTTCTTTCACAATTAAATGCGGTAATTAATGTTTTTTTTCAATTGGGAAATTAAAAACAAAAACTTGGAATGAAGTCTTTAATTTTCCTCTGATTGACCCGTTCTTATTTTGTTTTGCATTGGCTGTTGGTTGTCTAATAATTGGCCAGCAACAAAGACATTGCGGGTGGGCCATTCGATATCGACATAAGGTATTAGATTTCTTCAAATATTTTCCTACCCGTACTTTTTGAAATAAAAGCCGCTTTTGAACGTTGACTTGTACCTAATAGAAAAAATGGAAATAAAACAAGAAATTACAAAAAAAACATGTGAATACGACGATTTTTACACTCGATTTTGTTCTTATGTCTCCAATTGGGGTAGACTTCGAAGCTTTTAACGTTTATTTTGGTTAATGCATCCTTAAATTTTGTATTTCGACAGTGCAAATGAGCCAAATATTCTCCGTTAATTTGTTTCTCTCAAACGCAGTTTATAGTACCTATAGTTCAACAACTAAAATTTTCAATAAAGATTGAAGGAGCCTTCGCAAGCTAAAGCCAGTCCTTTCCGATTTGAGTAGTCGTTAATGAAATCAAGGGCCTATGAAGGGGAGGCCAGTTGCCCCCAAGAAATATTGAATCAGTTGAAAAGTAAAGGATTATAATTATACCTAAACCAAACAAATTCACAAAGTTATAAACCGCGAGGCAAGCATCATCAGACTAATGTGTACTCAGGAGTGGAAGAACTCATGACTGATTCTAAATAAGTTGCTAAGAAATTGAAGTAGGATTTCGAAATAAAAAATAGTTGAATGCCAATATATCGTCTACCTCGAAAAGCACATTTCATCTGAAAAAAAAAAAAATGATGCCATAAATTTTTTTACAAAATGTTGATTTTTCTTTTTAATTAATTTTCATGCCTATACAATACACAATTTCAAATGAATCTGGGGTATGCTGTGTTCAAGATATGTAAATATACGTATTGTATATTTGAATATTGATTTTCAATATTGACCCGTTTTCGAAACACAGATTTTGAAAAAAGTTATAAAATATTTTGTAAAAATCCTAACAAATTTTTGAAATTTGTACGCTGGCGCTGATTGGATATTTATTTTTAGAAAAAATCTTACAACAAAAGCAACGGTTCTATAAGACGTAGGTACTATTTTGGAGCATTAAAAAAATACATTTTTTACATAAAATACTGTGCACACAAAAAATTAACAAGGATATTTAAACATAATCGTAGGATCCAATGTTGAGAAAATTGAAACTTTTGGTTTTGGGCTGAAAAATTTGAATGGGGTTTACCCTTAGTCACATAAATAATAATCATCATTTTAATCATAAAAATAAAAAAAAGAATGGCCACGTCATCATCGTAATGGTATCAGAATATCTTGGCACGACAGCCCCGGCCTTCTACATCTAAGCTTCTCATTCTGCCTCACCGATCATTTTGATGTGTTTCAGGCGAAAATCAACGAAGTCTTATTTTGGCTAGAAAACGTGATATCTACTTCTGACATCCGCATCTTCTCTGACAGTCAAGTGTCAAATCCACTCTGTCTCTACAAATTCCTTAACTGCCCTTAACTCATGGCACAGCAGTTTAACATTCACCTCCCTTGGGTGACGGGCGGCGTTCCTGGCCACAGGAGCATTCATGGAAGTTGCATAGCTTATGATAGCTAAATTAACTACTTTGCCTGTTTTTCCTCAGAAAATAAGAGTTTATATTTGCTTCAATTTAAGCAACTTTAAGTATGTAAACATTAAACATGGCTAAATTATTTAATATTTATTTGAAACAAAAATGATTCCAATCGAGATCCACTATCGGGCAGTTAAAGAGAGCAAAGCCTTGAGCCTTACAATTTTTAACTCATCTATACCGTTGCGTACTGAAACAAAGTACCTTGGCGTTAATTTTCACAATCGATTTTTATTTAACAAACACGGTAGATCTGTCATTGATAAGGCTAGAATGGTAGCAGGGTCATTGAAATCATTATTTAGCTCGAAATCAATGTTGAAAAGCACTAAATTACTGATGTATAAATCACTTGTCAGACCAATTTTAACATATGGATTCTGCACTTGGTTCACGATATCACCGACGGTTGCAAAAGAACTTGAAAAATTCGAACGTAAGATTCTGAGATGCTGCTGCGGATTGTTTAGAAAACCAAATAAAAAATGGTTTTCAAACAAGTTAATTTATGATACCTCCAAGGTAACACCCATCATGAAGTATCAAGTAGATCTTCTTTTGAAAAAGATGGAACGAATAAGTTCTCATCCAAATCCACTCATAAGTTCCTTAAAAGACTCGCATTCCGCTGATAGTCTTATAGACAACTATTATCTGTCTCCATTTAATTTTCTCCACGAGGGTTCCGGCGCACTTTTAAGAACAGCAACAAACCCAACTCAAACCCCATTTTATGAAAAGGCCTCTCCTTTGAATTACAGGGGTTGATATTTTTAAAATATAAATACATATGTACACAGAATTGCTTGCAGAAATCTTATTTGTAATACTGAATACCTATAGATACTCTTATTTTTCTCTCTTTTAGTTTTAACTAGGTGTAAGATTAGTTTAAGTTTTAGCCAGTAAGTAAACTGCCAAAATAGAGCAAAGCAGATATGGTGGCCGGGAGCAAGCGACTACAATTTTATTTTTATTTCTTATTGAACACGAAATTTATAAATTTAAGTCATTTATCTAAGCACTCTCCATAAGTCAGACATATCTTTAAGTCGACCAAAATAATGAACTATTTTTAATGATTGTAAATTGATTTTAAAGGTCTCAATAAATAATGAAATGAAATGAATGAATGAATCGAGATCCATTGATTTATTGTAGGTTCACAATTCTGAAAAAAATCATCCATTTCAAAATTCAAGTGAATCGTTCAAAATTTTAGGACTGGAACAAATTTTGCATTCGGACTAACTTGAACTACCTTGAACTTGAAAAAGAAACGTTGTTTGTCGTCTGTAATTTGTAGATCCAATTGTGTATCAGCCACCAATTAACATAACCTTTTGAAGGACGTATTGTTACTGCTGTAATTAATTTTTTTTAAAATAAATATGCGACTGTTTGAATCATAGATTCTTATTGAAAAAGCAGATAGGATTTCATCTCAGTTATTTGGCAAATTCCCCAGAGAATCTTTAAATAAGTACCTTTTTGCATTTTTATATGGATAACGCTTTAATTTATTTGGGAAAACATTAAACATTTGTGACTTTAGAATGCATCTCTTGCAGTAACCAGGTACTCAGTCTCAGAGGGATGTTGGAATGTTTAATTTTAAGAAAAGGGATAAACAAACTTTTACTTTTATTATCTAAACAGAAGTAATCCTCTTCTTATTCAAATGCAAACAAGAAACAATGTGAAAAGTTATCTATATTTGCCCAACTGACACTAATGCAGATTTAAGACAAATTCGACACAATTTTAATGGCGCCATTAGTTGCTTATCTGTAAATTTATCTGCGCGAATCATTGAATTACATCACCTTATCTGATGTTTATCATTTTCATATTTCTTCAAAAATTAGTAGTCCTCCTTCGCATTTTTGGCATGCAAATTGGAGAAACCGGGGCTTAAGTCAAAAATGATTAAAAATACTTTTTTTGTTGGTTTATTATAATGCTGATAAATTAAATATTATCCAGTGCTTTGTTGTGTTATGTTTTTGTTATTTGTGACAAATTTTTTGATTTGATTATTTTTTCTTGCAAATATTGACATCATCTTTCATAATTTGAGGATGATGCCATGGCAAAAACGTGCCTACGCATTTAAGCCAGACATTAAATTTTATATACCTCAAGGTATTTTTAGTTGAGCAGAGTAGGTATCATCTTACAAGGTATTCGGAACTTGGATCAAAATGAAATTAATTATTTTTATTGTTTCGCACGTTATATTGATTAGTTTTTTTTTTTTCTGTGGAATGCAAATTTGGCAGGAATGACATTTTTTCGTTTTAAGGGAAAAGATCGCATTTTTGGCTTAGGATTAGTGCCATGGCTATATTTAATACATCCGGCTTGGAATAGTTTTTAAAGGTTTGGGTATTTCCAACGATACAAATACAAGTTTCAAGTTATTTATTAAGTATCGAAACTATTTCAATCATTTGGCTTCGGTGGGGTCTGATGTGTTGTTATTTCTTTGTTTGTAATATAGCGACAAATTCGGCCGGTTTTATTATTTCGAATTAAATTTAAATTTGAATCAACTGTATGGCTAGCTAATTACATATGCGCTTTAGGCGTCATGTCATATAACATGTAATAAAGCTGTTTGTATGCAAACCGTCCAAAAAGCCAATAAACAGGTAGTTAAAAGTTTATAGCCATTTTATGCGGTCAAAAGTGTTTCTTAAAAGAAAATAACAATACATAAAAATACTACACCCTATAACCCTACTATTTTGGATGTGAATTCAGTTGCTAGTCTTCGGCAGGTTGACAGATAATAGAAGGCTCGGAGGCTCGATGCACCCACGATCTTGAAAAAACCTCCATTACGGGAACAAAATTCGAAAAATTTAACTTTAGCAGCATTTTTTTTCTTACTCTACGTATAAGTTAAGTACGTATGTACTTTGGAAATAACTTTGGATTTGAAAATCTTGCGGAACATTACAATAATGGAGAATATCAGAAAAATGGTTCTTAATTACATCTGGTTATCTGTCTCTTCGTTCTTGTGTCTTCCTACAATCAATGTTACAGCTGCTAGAGTAGCTTTTTATAGCCCAGTCATCTTAGGGGTCAACCCGGAATGAAAGATAATAAGCTGTAAATTGGTATATACTTTTGATTAGTCCTCCTTAATATTGTGTCAAAAATCACAATTTCCATCGTGTCCGCGTCGTAAGATATTGAAGGTCAAATCTCATTAAAACCGCGTTCTCGCAAATATCTTGGTTTCTCTGGCTTAAATGAGATTTGCAATTATACCAAAGCTATGGAGTATATAATTCTTTAGAACTTCTACCTCAACTGTTTTTTCATACGACCAACCGTTGTTGGTGTAGACAGCGAAGAAAGCGAATAAGAAGCACGTTTTCGCGGTTTGAGAATATGAATGTGAAATTCAAAATACAAATACATACGTCGAATGAAGCCCTGTACAAATATTGTACACATTTTCCTCAAACTTCCGATTTTCCGAAAAACCAAGAATTTTATATTTAAGAGACAGGCGGGCAAAATTACAGGATTCGCTTTTTTGGGACTTTTCTCTATAATGTTTGATCAAAATCCCAATTTCTAAAAATGAAATGCGAAACTGGAAAAAAATAACATTACAGCAAGGACCTCAAAAAATAAAAGTTTCGCATCTGCCATGAAGGTCAGTTGGCATTGTTCTGCGTTCTAATAAATGGAATAAATGTTTCTTGAGGTAACTTATAATTTATTCGAATTCACATTGGTCTATATTTTGTGCACCATGTCGCCTTTTCGAAAGCGGAAAAGATCAGCTTCTGCAACTCGAAATATTCAAATGGAAGACTACAAAAAGCTTTGTATATAAAAACTGTTTTCTTAAAACGAAAACTTGTTCCCAAGTCGAAAACAGAAGTGATTCCACGTTGCTGTAGGTTAAAAAACGAAAGAAAATACATAGCATAAGGTGATGCTTTGAGTCGTACTTGTCGTAGCTGTCAAATCAGTATCACGATAGATATATTATTTGGATCTATACATAACGGGAATTTATTCAACTTAAGAAGCAATATGGAAATTTGAATCCTTTTATTTCATGAAGGACTATAGTCGTAAAAACTGAGAACGCAGTCAGTGCACGCCCTATCCGAAGAAGGCATCAAAGCCTTAATCGCCCTGGTAGAGTCGCCATTAAAGTTCTTTTGGTCAGAGCTAACAACACAAGGGCGCGAAAGGATCTTGCTCTTAGACACGCAAATTTGAATGGACCTTAAGGAGTAATATCCTGCGGAAGGAGGAGAGTAAAAAAAATTATATAATCATATTAACAAAATACGGTTATAGGGATATCTTGGAAAATGTCATGCTTCCATTTTCTGAACAAAACATGCCCCTCAGGTGACATATTCAACAACGATCCAAAACACATGGTGGGTCTCGTAAAAGATTGATTCCAACAGAAGGAAGTAACTCTTATCTCGTGGCCAAATCAATTCCCTGGCCTCAATCCCATTGAGAACTTTTGGTATGAACTCAAGCGAAAGTAAGGCGGGCAATATTTCGTAAATAGAAACAAACTGTGGTGAACTATACAAAGATAATGATGTTCCATACCCCAGTATACCATGCCAAAATTTGTGGAATCAATGTCACGCCGAATCCGAAAAGTTCATGGTAACACTGGAGGATACTCTTGTTATTAGAGTAAGTTAATCAAAAATTGGGATAACCCACACTAAGTGTTAATAAAAATCAATATTTTTAATACTTTAGGAAAAAGCACCTATTTTGTTTTACCTACCAGGGTAAAAAGCGTCAATCGACAGTTTCGGTATTTTATTATTGATAAGTTTTATTTATTTAAGATCCTTTTAATGTCCTTTTTTTCCTTTGGTATGCAAGTATTATTAAAACCGTGAACTACTGAAAAAATATGTAAGCAAATGAAATAATAAAAAATAAGTAGTCGCACCAATTTTTTTGACAAGCTGTGTAAATGCTTTATTTATGCACTGCAGTGACAAATTGTGTGTAGAAAGATCATTTTTCCTATTAAAACGAATGAAAACCAATTTGAGGTCCCCCGCATTAGCGAAGAACACCTTTATAGTTTCGCTTAATTAAGTATTGAAGCTGAAGTGACAAAGAGTTTGGATACAAAATCTATTATTAGTGAATTAACCTTACTTAATTAACCTCAACTTGTGCTAGTGCAGTGGGCAGTGGCATCAGGATTAGAATGAATGGCTACTCAAAAAACAAAAACAATTCTATAAAGAGGAAAGATTTGTATTTGTGTGTGGGTAATGAAAAAACTCAAAAACTAATGTTTCAATTTCATAAATTTGTTCACCGATAGAAAGCTGTATTCACCTTGAGTAGGTAACATAGGATAAATTTTAATTCTAGCTGACCCAGCAAACGCTATTTTGCCACATAAATGTTAATCTTCGGAAATACTAATGCGATTAGAAAATTTTTTTCACTAACAGAAAACTATACATAATCATTTACTACATTTCAAAAAGCAAACTTCTGTTAGATCAAAGAAAGCATAGACGAATTGGTGCAAAAATTTCCCTAGTTTTTTTCTGTGTCAAAACACAAAAGTACAAGTCATTCTGCTTCGAAACATAAGTCATCCAAGACTTTGCAACGGAACCAAACTCCCAAGAAAATTATGAATAATCTGTTCGAGGCAACAATTTTGACTGGATAATTCAAAGATGAAGACGTCCAATGATCCTCACAGATATACCATTCGATTTTAAGCTATTGCAGTTCCCAGTGCGACTCGCTTTCGCAATGACTAGCACAAGAACGATAAGATAATTGACAGTTTCGTTTTGTGTTGTCCTTTCCCTTTCTGGCACGATATATGTTTTTGTATGCCGGTTCCTGTCCGTCTGGGACCAAGATCCCCTCCATTTCCGACGAGCTAAGCCGCGTGTCGCTAGCGTGCTACGGGACCAGACGGATGGCTGGGGTTATTCCCTGATGATATTTATGTCATCTGGAACCGAGCCGGCAACAAAATGGCTTTTTTCGGATGCTCAGTTACACGTGAGAAAGTATTCCCCGCAAATATGATATTGGCAAAAGGCAGATAATCCGGGATTGCGGCAACTCTGTTAAGTGACGGGAAAACTGCATACTCAACTTTTTAAGTCACCACTAACAATTTCTTTGGAGCAGGTGCATTGTCCCGCTGGTCGGCTAGTATAATATAAAGCAAGTCCGTACGTCCGTACGTAAAGCAAATTTCTAATTTTTGTAAAAGGCCTAAAAACTATGTCCCAAAATCTCCAAATTTTCCATTCACTTTATTCCATTCACTGTTTAATTCAGAAACAGAAATTCTTTTTCCACTCATTAACTAATCAAAACAGAGTTTTGCAATCAAACAATCCAAAGTGGTTTACGATAAACAAAAATAACATAACTAACTAAAAGAAAATGCAATTCCTTCCAATTAAATAAATAACCGAAGAAATGTCAAATTAAAAAACAATTAACTTTATGCAACATCAAACCCCAAAAACAGTAATTTTTAATTAAAAACCCAATTAAATATTACCGAAATATCTTTTTAAAAAAATCACCTCATAAATCTTTTTCATCGAGTTATTTAATTTCATTCTAATAACAAGTTCAACAAAAACAAATGTACAAATAATACAAATTTATGCAAATACCAATTAAAATTGTAAAATTCCACTTAATAACGATCACTGAAAATTCAAAAAATGCATATTGGTCACACTAAATTACAATAACTGCATTTTTAAAATACTAACAAGCTTTTCGGTTCGATCGATGCTCTCAGAAAACCTGACCAAACGATCTACTTAATTAAGCATTTTAAGTCGCAGAGTGAAGGCATAACAAAACAGTTGCAGCAGCGGCCACAGTGACGACGACGACGCGACAACTCGCCGACGACGACGTCACAAAAAGGGTTGCTGCATTTATAACTTATGTCTAAGTTCATCAATCCTGTTGGCCCTACTTTGCATGCACTTTGACAGTAAACAAATGTGTGGTTTTTCTGGGCAAAAGAAATGTGATGATAATTTTTTGGTATTTTGCTTCATCGCAAGTGATGTAACTCGAAGAAGCAGAAACATGAATAACTTAGTATTTCAAAACTAGTATGGAATAGTTTAAATGATCGTCGGGCGATTTTTATTGTGGTATTAGCTAGCTGTGACGAGCGGTTAGGCGTGCGCTATAGTGCGTCTTCACGTTGATAATATAATGGGAGTGGTGGCAAATGTATCCCCGATTCTTTTGTAACTTTATCGATTTTATCGATAGTTGAATTTCTCGTCTGGCAAGGCTACATCTTCAAACGGAACTCATGGGGTTGTATAAAAGCCCTTTGCATGCAAGGTCTCATCAACACTTTATTTTGTGCCTTTCTTTGGATAATTTCTCTCGTCGGTCGTGAACCTAAGTCTTAACATGCGCTCTTTTTTGGTAGGTAGCAAATAGTGTTGACCATCAGAATTCGAAAATAACAAACAATTTTAATATATCCGAATAGATTTTGTCATTAATTGCCGCTGCCTATGCCAGGCCAGACGTGAGTTTGGGATACAGCTACAACCCAGTCCATGACGGTTCTTCTGGAAATGGGGTCATACTTTCGGCGCCACAAGGCCACCTTAATGCCGCTGCAGGAGGTCACCATCATGCCCATTCCCATGGCCCTGTCCAATCGCCGATCCAGCGGGGATCTTTGGAAGAGCCGTTGATAAGCAAGCAATTTTACTTGCACTCAGCCCCTGAAGACAACGAAATCCAACATAAACGTTTCGTACTGGGCCGTCCCCAAAAGAACTACCGCGTTGTTTTTATCAAGGCTCCATCGGCATCGAATGTTAAACTTTCTGCTGAGTATGCACCAACTGAAGAGAAGACTCAAATCTTCGTTCTCAGCCAGAAGGAAGACGAGCTCGATGTCAATAACATTGCAACACCTGCTCCAACGCAACCAAGCAAGCCGGAGGTGTTCTTTGTCAAATACAGGACACCGGAAGAAGCTATTCATGCTCAACAGAAGATTCAAGGTAAATTTGTTAAAGTGACAAATCTAAAAGCACGACGATTTATGTTGCTTTTTTTGTGTTCGGTCTTTTTCTAGAACAATATGACTCATTGGGAGGATCAAGTCAGCTCTCGGATGAAGGAACTGCTCCCGTCAGTTCAGTGATTGGGGCATTAGGCGGTGGTGGTAATAATGGAGAACTATCACCATCATCATCGAACCAGGACGGAGTTGCGACGAGCGCTTTGAGAGGGTACTTGCCACCACAAGCTGGTTACCTTCCACCAGGAAGGCACTAACTTTTGTATACAATAAAACAAATGGCAACACCAAAGGATCATTTCAATAATGAAACTTATTGCATCCGCATATCATTCTTTCTAATATATTTAAATTCATTACAAATAAATCAAATTTATCAATATGTATGTGCGTTTTCTTTCACCTATTTAAATCAAACCAAAAGACAAAGTTTCTCTCTAAAAACAGAAATAGAAATAACTTTTTCACAAGAGACTCACCGAACAATCTCTCCAAACTAAGGATTACTATACCTACAATGATAGCTCTCCTGGATGTAATGGGTGGGCCAAATAAAAGTTTCATCTTGAACATGCCTTGAATGATTTGTTTCCGGATTTTTGTCATTAGAAGAAGAAGAAGAACCGGCCGAAATGTAAACGGGCCTTTTCAGAAACAACGATTGTTCGCCCAAAACTCTTGTCCAAAGCTGTTCTCAGGCGCAAACGGATAAAGCGATACGGACGTAAGTACACCTTCAAATTTGAGTAAAGTTTACCTCTGCTCAGCCTAGTGTGTGAAATGTTGAACTGTGGCGATCGATAGCGAGGTGATTTTCGCAGCTTGAGACTCACACTTCCGGCTTGGCTACCGAATTCCCGCTTGTGCACACCGTACGACGATGAAAACCGTTGGTGTCCTCAAATATAGCAATGATAGCAGTCTTACGAACTTTTTTGTAGTGGATGAAGTCACATTTTTGAAAATTGCACACAGTGGCCCTTGGAGCGTAGGCACTAGGCACCTAGACACAGGTGTCTGCGGACCGTACGTAAGGAATTAAAAAAGTAAGTATGGAAAACTCATGCGCACATTATTGGGGTACATTCATCAAAGTTACTGTGTGCATTTTACCCGTCATTGAGATGATTTTCAAAAATTGTATAGATCTGGTCCATATACCTCAGAAATGGGGAGAAGCAAAGGTAAAGCGGGCAAATGCTGACATGTAAACCCCAAAGATCTTAGACCTATAAGCCCATCATCATGAATTCTTAAGCCTCTGAAACGACTGATGGATAACCATTTACGTAATAGCTTTGACTAAAGAGTACCTATGTCTCAGCTTGCTTACTGTAAAGGAAAATCGGTAAAAACAGCTTTCCATATTCTGGTAAAAACAATCGAATACCAAGAGCAAAGGGAATACACTTTTCCTAAACGTTGAGGGCACTTTTAACAACGTTGATATACCTACTATCACTTCTACTATGAAGACTCTGAAAGTTGAAAACTCACTCTGCGAGTTTATTAATTTAATGCTAAAAAGAAGAATCATCCACTAAGTTGGTGATTTTTCTACGAGAAGGTCTGTCGGCAGCGGCACTCCGTTAGGTGCCAAGGTGCTGATCTGCCCCCTCTCCTTTGAAACAAAGTAATCATCGCCGTCACTGGAAAACATCGTAATACCCCGAGAGACCTCCTCCAAAACGCAGTTAATGTGGTCAAAAAACAGATCTCGTCCTCTTCACACGGAAACACAATTTGTACGGGTCGCAGTATGGTGGAATGCATTGAACAAAGCCATTAAACGTGATAAACTCAACAAAGTCTAACGCAATAACTGTCTGCATAAGTGGGGCATTGAGAACCAACACCTCAGCGACGCTTGACTCTCTCCTCCATCTGAAACCCCTCGATATCTTCAGAAAACAAGTAGCAACGAGTACAGCTGTAAGATTCAAAGCCTCCTCTCAATGGACCAACAATAGTGTGGGCCAATCCATTATTCTGAACATTTTCGGTTCTATACCAAAGTACATAGAATTACACCATTCCAAAACCCCAATTTGTGAAAAACTTTCAAGTCTCCATTCCATTCAGAGCCGAATGGGAAAACTAAAAATAACTGGAAGACAGGAGCATTCATTTTTATTCAGATGGATCCAAGAAAAATGATGGTGTTGGTAGTGGTATGCATTGAGATAAACTTAATATAAGCTTCTCAGCCGCCTCCTAAATCATTGCAGCCTCTTCCCAGAGGAAACTTTAGCAATCAAAGAAGTTCTATCCTGACTAAGAGAAAACGAGATATCAACTTCTGATACCCGCATCTTCTCTGACAGTTAGGCTGTAATAAAATCTCTCGACGGTGTCTCGACTAATTCTCAAACGACCCTCGATTGTCGATCATCTCTGATGGATTTGACGCAGCAATTTACTGATTAACTCGTTAAAAATGCAACCGTCATACCGAAATAATAGGTTATACCGAAAGCTGCATGTAAAGTTATGCTTAAAGAAACAGCTTTAACGACAGCTAACTCTAGGGGGTATAATTTACCAACATGCGCAGCGCAGCCACCAAACTCATATGGCCGTCACTAAACTTAAAGCGCTCCAAAGACTTGTTATCTCTCTCACACTAATAGGCGTCCTCACAGGACACTGTCTTATAGGCGGACATGCAATACGACTTAGTGTACCTGTAGCCTCAAATGACTTCTGCACGATTTGAAGGACAAAGAGGAGGAGGAAACAATGTCTCACCTTATTCTCTGCACATGCCCTGCTCTTTGCCTAAAACGCAAACTTCATCTGGGAGAACATTTTTACGATAATCCCGTGACCCTGATACTATTTGTGGAGTTAATAACTCAATAACAGCCATCTCACAATCAGACATAACTTTGCCTCCCTCTTATTTTGTGAACCATAGTAAAACATGTTTTCTTATTAAAAATCTAAAATTGAAAAAGTCTCCTGGCCTTGACAGTATAAATAACACATTGCTAAAACATCTCCCGTTGGTACAAAATATTCAATTGGTCTCATCATGTTGGACATAGAAAAGACATTCGATACGGTCTGGCATGAGGGATTGCTTCACAAGTTCAAGTCGTTGAATTTTCCAATGCCAACAAATAAAAATAATTCAAAGCTTTTTGTCTGATACAGAGTTTGTGGTCATATTGAACAAAAACACTTCCACTACACAAGCTACAGTATCCGGTGTACCACAAGGTTCGGTACTCGGACCTATCCTTTTCATTATTTTTGTATCTGACCTTCCTCAAATTGGTGACAAAGTCCAAATTGCCATGTTTGCTGATGATCAGGCCCCGACGTAGTAGATTCGTACTACGAATCCCGAAAAAAAGTATCATAGGTCCCGTCGTAATAAAATTATTTGCTACGAAATTTGGAGTTCGTAAAATCGACATCTCAAGCCCCGAACGAATAGGAAGTCTGATAATTTTTTCTACGAACATTTTTTTTTATCGGAGCTGTGCTTCATATAAATTGCTTTGAAGACTACCGGGCTCCAAATGCTTCTTTCACCTTCCCGATATCTTCTTAAGAATAAGGACCACACATGGGAATAATTTTTTTTTTCTTTCATTCCTATTAACCGCGAAATGATTTCGCTGAAAACTATCAGTTCTCAATCTAGCAATTTCGCGTCGAATGAGACCAATTACATGTCAATGAGTGATATGCATAAAAACAAAGTATTTACTTAAAGTAAAAGATAAAAGTAAATACTTTGATTTCAAGTATTTCAGTATTTACTTCGTTTCGTATGCATAAAAAAAGTAGATACTAAAGAGTAAAAACTTTAAGTATTTACTGAATTCATCCAAGTAAATGCTATAATTCATCTAAAATTGATAGTAAATACTGTTTTTTAATTTTATTCAACCATAATTATGTTTTTATCTTGGAGCCAACTGAATCAACTGATATTTGATTACTTTGAGATTTACACCCATTCCCAAATTGTAAAACGTAGTGCAGTGAACACTCAGTACACCAAATTTTCGTTTTTTACTTTTGTTTCAAGCTAAAGACAGTTTCATAAATGACAGATTAGATTGCTAACTCAGTATGGTTTAACAGTTAGCATTAAACACTATTTGGTCAAGTTACATATCCCACTTGTAACACTGCTGCAGCAGCTCACCAGGGCTATCAACATTCAACAGGCTATGATCTAATATCTGGGTGCAGGTGTTCAATCGACAGGACATCTGGCTAATACCAGGAGCGGTTGATACATTCTTCTGGATGCAATTTTGGTTTAAGTATGGAAATCTGTATTTGCTAAGTCATTCTTGTTTTGCTCTTAACTGTTGCTCATAATTCAACGGAAATTTTATCCAGTTGAAAGCTTTGTTTCTGATTGATTTCGCAACAGAATTCACTGTTCTACAAACAGTACTTTGATGGACACCAATGTCTTCACCAACACCAACTTGGAAGCCAGGATCTCCAACATACCTACAAAAAAAACTCTTCATTTTTTCTTGGAGAGTAGTCGCTCCTCCTCTCGTTTGAGTTTGAATCCATAAATTTAAAATTTTTAATGCATAATAAATTACAGTTTACACTTTAAAAAGCGTAGACTTTAAAATTGGGTCACTTAAAATAAAAAAAATAAAATAGAATGGCGCAACAGCTCTTGAAAAGCCAAGGCCTAAGTGTCTTACTCTCATCAACAATTCTCTGAGTGCGTGTGAAGAATTGAGGGTACCTACAATTTAACGCCGATTCCAAACGGCAAATTTGAGAAGCACTTTTTCATGACAGATTGATACTCTTGGAAGTTTTGTCAGTTCTTCGCAAGAGGTAGTACCTACCCGTGAAAGATGAAATAAAAACTTTTATGGGCACGAGTAGGACTCGAACCAACGACGGACGTTCTGCTTAGCAGCCAACCCACCTAACCACTAAACTACGGGCAACTGCCACTTAAAATCCTCACCAATAAAGTATTCACTTAACAAATCCACATTTTCCTTCTCAAAACGGTACAGATGCTTAAAATTAGACTCCGAATTCGATCTTCTGACTTTATAAACTTTTTGTGAATTAACACGCATAAATTCTGCCATTTCAACAAAAATGAAAAAAACCGCAACAAAGGAAATATTAATAACTTGAACCTGATGTCAATGTTCTTAACACTTCAATTAGAAATGTAGGATTGAGGGAAAAAAGTATTTACTGTAATATTTTCAAGTTGCTATTTTGTAACTTTGAAAAAATTCAGTAAATGCTGAAGAAAAAAAGTATTTGCTTGTTATTATGCATACGGAATAAAGTATTTACTGAAAAAATTCATCCAAAAAAAGTATTTACTATCGAAGAAAGTAATTACTATATTTTCAGCATTTACTTTGTTTTTATGCATATCGAAATAAGTAAATACTTTAAAAAATTTAAGTAAAAGCATTTACTAGGTTTTATGCATACGACTCAATATCATGAGTGGTTCGCGAGATAATCGAGCGGAAACAATCTGAACCCACATGCAAACACAATACACATGAAAAGACATCGTGATAAAAAGGGTTGATTCTAATTCCAGTGACAAAAACAGGGGATTCACAAAATCGGACCCATTACAATAACTTCCTTGTGGAAGCTACAAAAAGCCCGAAATTTCCCAATATTAACAAAAGCATCAAAAGGTGGAAGTGAACGCCTATTGGGATCAAGTGAGAAAAGAGCTAAATAGCCTCAGTCCATCCGCATAAGATGCAAGTAGTTGGAGAAGATGCATATTTTTTCAACGGAAACGGTCTAAAAGTATTCCTTTTTTTTTAAGGTTTGGGCGTTTGGCTATAGATTGGAAGGCGTGTATTTTAAGAAAACTACTACATATTTAATGAAAAAGAAGTTTAAGCTTCAGGTGGTCAGAATAAAATGCACACCCGTTCTTTTGGAGAAATCAGTTGGATGTTGTGAATCTGCAAATCAGGGATATGACGATGTTGATGATGGAATAAAACAAATTTGTCAAAAAAAAAAACTTGAAGAATCAATGAATTAAATGCATCTTTTAACACTTTCTTTTATATTTATAATGCATGTTTTCGCTGTCGATTTCTTTAATTAATAAAAACAACTGCAACTGCTATCGAATCCATTTTTATTTCAAATTTTTACTTCAAATCCGCTTTGCAAAAACTTCCTTGATATTTAATTTGTTTTGAATTTCATATTTTGAAGTACATATGTCAACTGATTCCGAAAGTCGGAATGATTGATTTGTATGTGGCAATGCTTTTATTGATTTTGTTCGGGCCCATGATTATAATTTGTTCGTATTCGTAGCGGAGCTTTACGTTCGGAACTTTTCTACTAGGAACTCTGTGATAGGGGTGACAGCCATTTTCGCTTCAGGAATTTTGTATAGTGATGTTCACCATACACTACAAGAATCTCTTAATAAACTTGAAGATTATTTCAAAAAATGGAAAATCAAGATAAATGCTCAAAAAACTCAAGCAAGTAAATCTTCAATTGGGCTCAGTCAACATTGAATGGTCTGAGTATTGCAGATATCTTGGCATTATGTTAGACAAAAAACTCAGTTTTAATACAAACATATCCATAACGGTAAATAAAATAAATAGGTATATTCAAATTGTCTATCCTATGATATCCAGAAAATCTGAACTGAGTAAGGACAACAAAATTATTTTTTTTAAATCAGTTTTTCAATCCATCTTCCTCTATGGTGCACCTGTTTGGGGCGACTGTGCCAAAACTCATAAGCTGAAACTGCAAAGATGTCAAAATAAAGTGCTTAAAATTATGTTGGACCTTCCAAAAGGTGTTAGTCGACACTCAGGTTACACGAACTAGCAAATATCAACTTTTTACACCTAAACATTGAAATTTATAAAGAAAAATTTCATCGCAATTGTTCTATATCCGATAATGAACTCGTTCGTCAATTACTTCAATAAAAATGAAGTATACATCCATACATTACAAATAAAATAATCATGTGCAATGTTAGTTTGGAAGTTTTTGAATAAGGGTTTTTTGTTATAGTTCTTTTCCCTTTAAATACCAAATTTATAATATATACTCTTCTTCTTTGTATAAAATTATATCTTAGCTGTGAAGGATTAAAATGTCCTAAAACTCTACAAAAATATAATTTGAATGTAATCTAGACTTATAAAATGTAACTAATAAAATTTAAATCTTAAATCTTTACGATAATCCTAACTACCTAACAAAGTAATAAATGTCCTAATAAAAAGCTCAGGATGGTTCGACAAGTAGGAAGTAATTCCCTAGATTCATGTGGTATCTTAATGGGTCTTTTCTTTTGACGTAAGTGTGTGGATCCTGTATCCTCAAGCACTTTAACCTAACCTAACCATTGACTTTCGCCTTGCACTTCTCGCAAAAGAAACAACTTATAACATAATTAGAAAAAAATGAACCCGCTTAAACAAATAAACTCTTAACAGCAAAACAATATTAGAATGTTTAAGACAAAACAACCAATAAAAAATGACGGGTTACATTCTTTAACAAATGTTTTTATTTCACGACGGAAATCACCTTTCATGCCATGTTCTTTTATAATAAAGTTAAATGTTTTTTTCATTTCAGATTAACTAATTTTCTTTAAGATCTTACATTCACAATTTCGTTTGTTTGTAAACAAAATACAAGAAAACAACTCTGATGAAGAAATAACTATTCTGTTACATTGTGTTACACAAATTTCTTATTCAAATTCGATTCAGCTGAATCACCTCTGACCGAGTCTTTTATTTTTATTATTATTTTCAACTTCATTATATTTTGTACCTACTACATGATAATAGTTTCGTATGTCACATCTCTTCACACAAAAAAAAAATAATGCACAAACATCGGGGCAAATGATACAACATAACCTTGACTTGAATATTCAAATTTAAAGCAGTAACCATAACATTCCAGGGTGCGACATTTTTTTACGTCTGTGCGACCGTTAAATTGGTAGTATTTAACAGCCAAGTAGCAGTGCTTCGGTGGTATTATGAATATTTAAAAAATATTCGCGATTCGTATCTTGTTTCTGTTTTGTATCCAGGTGAGTTTCAAATAGCCAAAAGAATGCATACCATTTTTTACGAATTTTATTTCCATGGCGCCAGTCTTACAAATTAATTTTGAATAAAAAGTATGTGATGTTGTATTTGCGTGTCTCTGATCCTCGTTCAAATTTCACCACATATTTGAATAGTTATTGCTTGAATCAGACAAAAAATGTCTTATCTCGGATCTATCTCTAGACATCAGATAGCTGGTTGGCTTTTTTCACTACACACCGAACGGCGACATAAAATGAAAACATGCGTGCGGTAGCCGATGAATAAATGCATAAAATCTATAAACTGTTTTTTTTTTTACAAACAAATTTTTTTATTGATTTGATGATGGAGGTATTGTTTAATTTATTAATCAATTAAAAAGAGATCACGCACGCGCCTTGACTTCCGTCTTGAATTTTTGTGTTCTTAAATTTGTGTGTCACGATATCATGTGGGAAGAACTAACGATCAGACACTTAAAAAACTTACCAACTGATTTAATCGCTTGACGCAGTAGCATATTAGACTGGCTTTTATCCAAAGCATCAATTTCCCGACACGACTTATAGAGATTTGATATCATCGATTCAGCAGAGTAGGATTGACTAGATGTTGGCAGCATTGAAATGAAACGATTCAGTTCACTTAGTTCTTTAAGGAAAGCAGAAAAGAAAAAGATTAAGTTAATAATGGGAGAAAACCTCAATTAAAGGTTAAGGCAAGCAAAACAGTAGTAGAATTGTATGGGACTACAAATAAACATAAATATAAAGTTAGAATCTTCACCTTCATATTCATTATATGTTTGAAAATTCCATTCTCCTTTCTTTATCACAAAATAGTCATTTTCATCGTATTCTTTCCGGAAATTCCCGCAAGCCCATTTGTATGTGTTCTGACAAGGCTTATTTGAAATATTAGACCATAGCAATATCTTAAAAAAAAAAAAACGAAAAAAATTAGAGATTTATTCATAGAGTATACAAAGATTTATTTCGTTTTAAAGACTCACCTGTTGACTTGCTAACACGCATTCCTTATCCACACAAAGCTCGGCTTTCAGGTAGAATGGCACTTCGGGCCAGAAGGCTATCATTAAAATTATTATAACTAAAAGTAAGGCACATAAACTGGCTGTGACAATGTAAAGTAATCGACGCTTAGGTGAAAGCTGCATCAAAGCATCCAATGACAATCGACCTGTTCAGAGGAAAAAACAAAATTATTATATAGAAATTTACAAAAGAACAAAAAATATGTATATAACAAATTAATTTTATTAAAACTGACCCACCGAGAATTGTATTTACAAAAAAATAATTAAAACACTAAAATTTCTGAGAATATAGGAAAAAAGAGTTCTGTAGATTAACCGGAATTTTCTTCCTTTGTCAAATTATAAGTTTATAACATGAAATTTTTATCTGTAAGGTTCGCTTTGACAAACCACATGTGTAAAAATGTGAACAGCAACAGATGTTAGCATTTGCATTATCGGATTTCGAGTTGTACGAATATGAAAAATCAAAGTTCGTGCTTAATGAAAACACACTTGGTTTAAAATAATTGAAAATTTTGTTTTGACGCGCGAAAAACCTTAAACTTAGTGTACACGATTGGAAGATCTTTCAATGGTGGCCAATAAGACAGTTTATCGTACAATTTTTTGGCATCCAACTTAAAATTGTCTGCTTACACGACTGGTACAAAAAATTGGCAGACTCATTGGAAGATCATTTTCTGGACAGATCACAGATGACGGAAAATATGAAACTTTATAACAGCAGCATGGACTTAAATTTCTAGTAGATCGAGACATTGCCACTGGTTCCCTGGCTCGATTTTTTCTACGCAACTTTTCCAAGTTACAATTGCAGTCAAACTTCTTTATAACGAAACTTCAAGGGAACAAAAAATTGCTTCGTTATAAAGAAGTTTTATAAAAAAATCATTATATGGAATTTTTTTTTTAAGGGGCCAGTTATAGCTTTCATTGAAATGGATCCGGAAAAATCTTTGAATGGATATTTAGCTATGTGTTCTTTTGAATAGAAGTGCAAATTATATACCAATCGATCGGAAATCACTCCAAGAATTTTTATTGACATGAAAAAGTTCAATTACACACTTATCTTTTCATTAAAATGTGTTTTTCCATTTTCCGGTTGTAAATTCATTTTCCTGAACAGCTGATGGTATAAATAAATAGAGTGGCGCGACAGCTCTTGAAGAGCCATGGCCTAAGTGGCTTACTCTCATCAACAATTCTCTGAGTGCGTGTGGAGAATTGAGGGGACCTAAAATTTAACGCCGATTCCGAACGGCAAAGTTGAGAAGCACTTTTTCATGACAGATTGATACTCTTGGAAGATTTGTCAGGTCTTCGCAAGAGGCAGTACCCGTGAAAGATGAAATAAAAACTTGGCCTGAGCCTGAACAGCTGATGGTATCATGTCAAAAAATGAAACAAATCGTTCCAATGATTTGCGTTTCGATTTTGTACAATTCCAATGATCTGTGTTTCAACTTCTCACAGTTCCAATGATAGAATTACGGCAGGAAAAAAATTCCTGACAGAAATTTTCAATGACTGCTATAACCGACCTATCAGAAAAATTCCAATGATGTGTTTCAATGATGAAAACCAATGATAGCTATAACTGGCCTCTAACACTGGGAAGGGGAACAAAATGAAATTCGCTATAGAGAGAATTACGTTATAAGGAAGTTCGTTATAAAGAAGTTTGACTGTATTACAATTGAAGGTTTTGAGGAGGATCGACCATTCTTTACATTTTTAGACGGCCATCCAAATCTCGCCCCCAACGTGTTGCCAAACTGTACCTTTGGGAAGCTTATCCTCCTCACAGCCTGCATCGTCTGGTCTCGAACTCCTTTTGACAGATAAAATTGAATGTTATCATGGTTGAAAGAAAATTTATTCAAATCGGTCTTCCAATTGTAGGAAAAATAATCAGCTAAACCTACACGTCTTATGTACACTCGACGTACGTTATTTACTTCGCAAAAAGTTTCGATATATAAGTTTAAACTAATATAACAAGTGAAGAAAGTATGATCTTTCGTTATCGGTGTCAGCTTATTCTTTCGTTTTTTTTTTTTACAGTTCGTAATTTTGTGTAGGTTTGGATTTGGATCTACATAAACTATTTGCAGAGGGGCAAAACGGTCACAATTTGGCTTCGAACTGCTGCCCCATCTTGAATTCGACTCCGTACGACTTTTTTTCGTTTCAAAACTTGTAAAAAATTGAAGTCCAAAGATAAAGTTTTTATAATAATGGTGGATACAGGATACCACCAGTAACAACACACAACCAAGAAGCAGTGGGTATAAAATTATTGTGGATGGAAAAAGGTATGGGAAAAGTTCGTAATAGGACTCATTAATTCGAACAAAAATCGGGCAAATCTTAAAATTTGAAGCAGAGAGAATATCAATCCTGTGTAATACTGTATTTCTCCTCTTCCAAAGCTTGAATGTTTAGGTGAGGTCTTAAATATTATGTTATCTGTTAATTCAGATTGTTTGGTATTAGTGTTGAAAATAAGCAAACCAATAACTCACACTGTGGTACAATATCTACTGTAGGTACTTATATCAATGAATTTTTGAATATGAAATTTATAATTTTAGTTTTCAATGAATTGAATGTTTTATTATATCCTTCTCTATTTATGTACCTAGCTCTGGAACAATAAACAACTTTTATTTAAAAGGATTGTTTTATTTAGAATATCAAATATAAATCCCATAGGTTATGGGCCCAGAACGTTTTCATCTGTATTGAAGAAAAAAAATTAGCTCGTTAAAAAGGCTAAACGAATACATACGAAAATTGAAGACGAATAAGAAAAAGTTCGAGAATAAATAAATAATTTTTTGTGAAATTATAGAGGATCAAGTCAATCGAAGAGGACCAATCCATGAGCTATAGGTACCAATGTGAAGATTGAGACGTTGGGAAAGAAAATTTCGATACATGGAAGATTCAAGTTGAAGCCCTTCTCATAAAGAACGATGCCTGGAAGTATGTGAATGGAACATGCGAGAAGCCGTCTACGCCGGAAACGGCAATAGTTGAGTGGGTAAATAATGATGCGAAAGCAAAAGCTGATTTGATTTTAACTATCTCTCCGACTGAATTGAGGCAAATCAAAAATTGCACAACATCTAAGGATATATGGGAAAAGACTGCAGATCGAAGAACTTTAAAAAGATCTCAGCCTATCGAAGTGAACAACGTGAAGAAGTCAACCGAAATGCAGCAGTTGCAATGAAAGGCAGCAATGAAAAGGAAAGTTGGTGCTTGGATTCAGGCGCATCGTCACACATGTGTTTTGAAATGTTATATATATATATATAAGTTTTTAATCAATCCTTCAACAACAAAAATGCTTAGTTTGGCCAACAATGAATCAACGAAAATTGAAGGAAAGGGAGAAGTATTGCTGACTCTTAACCAGGACCTGACCGTAAATTTAGAAGAAACTCTTTTTGTACCAGACCTTTGATCAAATCTTTTATCAGTGTCAAAAATAAAAGAGCATGGTTTTAAAGTCACATTTTGAAAGAAGGAAGCTGTGGTTTTTTGCCCTGAAACTGGAGAAGAAGTTATGAAATCTCATAGAATCTATAACCTGTATTATGTAAGAGAATACAAGGAAGATAGCAGAATTGCACAGAAGACTTCGTCACTTCAAGAATGACATGCAAGCTTTGGACATCTGAATGGAGCTGACTTGAAGAACATCATAGGCCAGAAGTTATGGGGATAACCGCCCGAGTTGAAGAGGAACTGCCAGTTTGTGAAACGTGCATCAAGGGGAAGCAATCTCAAAAACCTTTTCCAAGATCGAAATCTAGAAGTGAAAACATTTTAGATCTTGTGCACACTGACGTTTGTGATCTAAATGGATCGAAGTTTATTTTCTGAAGAAGAAGAGCAAAGTCATCGACAAGTTTAAGGAGTACAAGAGTATATGGTAGAGAAGAAAACTGGCTACAAAATCAAAACCTTGCCAACTGACAATTTCAAAGATTTTGAAAGATGAAGGAATCAGGCACGAACCAACTGTTTATTATACCGCAACAAAACGGTTTGTCTGAAAGAAAAAATCGAACGTTAGTCGAAAAGGCGCTTTGCATGATGATACAATCGGGACTCTCAGCAGGTTTCTGGGCAGACGCAATTGTCACATCTAACCACATCAGAAATAGATGTCCTTCAAAAAGCTTAGATGGTGAAATTCCATTTCAATTGTGGACTGGAAGAATCCCCGTTGTAAGCTATTTTAGAAAGTTTGGATCAACTGCATTCGTGCTCGACAAAACACCCGGAAGAGGCAAGTTCGATACAAAATTTAAAAGATGTGTTTTTATGGGATATTCAGAAAAGTCAAAAGCATACAGACTTTGGGACCCAAAAGCAAGAAAAGTTATCCGTAGTAGCAACGTCACTTTTACTGAAGCCTATTAGCCAGAAAACAATTTCGAAGATTTCATCAATGACAAAATACCTCAGGACAAGGAACTTGAATGTACTGTACAAATTCATTCAGAAGGTGTAAAAGAACCAGAACAGTTTACAGATGACTATACCGAAACATCAACAACTTGGAGAAGAGGACCAGGGCGCCCACAGAAAGTTCTAACCGGAAACAGTGGTAGACCTCGAAAATTGTTCAACATGATTCAAGTTCAGAACAACAACACTGATATCGGAGAAACATCAGAAAATGAAGAACCATCCAGCGTTTCAAATCTCATTTAATTTAGCGATCCGCTATCAATCGAAAAAGCCTTCTCGAGTCCAGAAGCCGTGAAGCGGAAGACAGCTATGAAGGATGAATACGAAGCCTTGAAGAAGAGCAAGACCTGGTGGGTTGTTCAACACCCAAAAGGTAAGAAAATCATCAAATCTAGATGGATATTACGCATACAAAATACTCCGCAACTGGATCATTAGAGCGTCGCAAGGCCAGGCTAGTCGCCAAAGGATTCACACAAACACAAGGCGTTGACTACAATGAAACCTTTGCACCCGTAGCTGGAATTGGATCTATTCGGAAGATAATGGCACTGGCTATGGAACTAAATCATGAAGTGCATATTTAAACGGCGAAATAGAAGAAGAAATTTGGAAATCCCTGAAGCATTTGAAGAAAGTTTACCCAAAGAGGAGCTCGAAGAATTTAAGGGTGATAAAGTCTGTCAAGTCAAAAAGGCCCTATATGGATTGAAAAGACAATAGTACAAGAAATTAGATCAGAAGCTGAAGCAACTCAATTTAAAACCTTCATGTGCTGATACTTGCGTCTATACTCGAACACAGAAAGATGAAATTATCATTGTTTTAATTTACGTTGGAATGTTGGGTTAGTGGTGAATATAGCTTTAGTTTGTAAAAAAAATATCAAGCCGTTTATTAGATCTGATCAAAAAAGTGGACACCAGAATCCACAAAATGGCTATGATATAATTTAAAAATATACAAATACTAGTTGACTCAGCTAACGCTGTTTTGACAGATAAATAAAATAAATCAAAAAAAATTAGTATTTATGTGTAACATCTTCTTCAAATTTATATTAGTTGGTGGCGTAGCAAAGTCAATATGGATAAACGATGAGATTTTTATGGTAAATTATATAGTCGTATTCAGTAATGGTTCCTGTGAAAAAACTTTACCGAAGATTCACAAAACTTGGAAATTGATCAAAAAATTGATTTCTTTTATGGAAATTTTTGTTCCAGAATGACTTATCGAATGAAAAATAGAAAGTTCTTGATTGAAAACTCAAAAAAGTGTGAAGAAGTTATGAAAAATGAAAATGAAAGAATTACAAATAATCAATTAAATAATCAACGAAACAATATTTTCTAAACAATAAGTAGGAAAAGTCTCAATCCCTGCGTAAAACCATCAAACATGAATTTTCTTAAAGCATTTACTATCTTGTGACATTTTACCAAAACATTTGGATTTGACTTTTTGTATATTAGAATTTAGAAATAACATAATTCTTTTAAACTTAATTGGTTTCACACAAAATCAGGGGAGCTTTGATAATGACATTGTAACAACAAACAAAAAGCTGCGAGTACTGCTATTCTCGGGGGGAACAATATTTATTTTAGTCACTCTTCAATTTTATAAATACAATTCGGAATTAATATTCCGATTTCCATACGTCTACATTGAGATTAAGGGTAGCGGGGTAGCATGTGTATGAAGAGGGTATCGGGGCAACGGCTAGCGGGTAGCGATAACGAGAAGCGGGCTGGTAAAGAACTAGGGAGCGAGTGGGTAGCGGGTTACAAAAGCTTAGGTTTTTTTATTTGAGGCAGTACGCAGTCTGCCGGGTCAGCCTGTTTATAAGAAAAAAAGTTGTATAGCAACTTAGGCTTTCCAGCTTAAATGATCAACAAATTCGGCTAAAATTAGTTTGTTGATAACGATTATTTTGAGGGTGGGAATTTTCCAAAAATATTTGTTCTCTATTAAAAACTAATTTAAGATTGCTTCCTTTAACTTAAATACCATCAACAAGATCAATGTTTTATCTTGAAACACAGTTTTCTTGTTCTTTGGAGAGCCAAATAAAGTACTTTTTCGATTGATTTGTATACAGGTGAGAATTAAAATGTATCATCGTTTTTCTCCAGTAGTTAAAGCTTACACACAATTCACAGGTATGTCTTAATCTTCTCAAATTATTCTAATCCTAATCGCAACACGATTGAAAACTGAATAGTTTAATATATTTCTTCTGTTTATTTAAATTTCCAAATATTATTTTGTCAGCTATACAATTACGCCCACGTAATGTGATTAGCATGTTGACAACCGGAGGTGTTAGGCGTTTTGCTCCTCAATAAGTCAATTTAAAGTTTCTACTGGCTGATTATAATCTGAATTGTTTTTTTTTTCATTTTTTTTGTTTTTTTTTTTTTTATTTAACATAACGAAGTATGGTATGTCTGTATGGTGAATTATGTCAGCACTATTGCGATTAATGTCTCTTCTGATTCGTTTGGTCATTCGTTTTGACGTCTTTAGTTTTGTATCATTTTTTTGTCTTCTTTGTGAATAAACCTACACTTTAAAGGAGAAATGTATGCAATAGATGGCATATTTATTTTTTTTGTTATTCAAGTTTACACTTTCCTTGACTGTTGTTTAATATACCTTGAGATGATTTATTATTTACGTAAGGTAAAAAGAGTGGTTATCGGACACTGTGCATGGATCATAACGAGAAAAAAATTTAAATTAGACAGCTTCAGAAAACAGTCATTTTTTTCCCTAGGAGTAGGTATATAATGCTGGCTCTTCGTACGAAAATTCATGTCAGAGGGTCACATTAATTCAGCTACTTACAATATTCGTTTGTCTATAAGGACTTGAATTAAAAAAAGTTCTACACTATCAAATTGTCTGATAAATGACAGCTAAAAAGTTGAAATGTTGTCAGTTATAAGATCTTTAAGAGACTTCAACAACATTGTTGTAAGTAAAAGAAGCAAACGAAATGTTAGGAATGGATGGGTATGACACTCCATCTTGTATATTGATAGTTTTATTGTTTGATTCTCTAAAATATAAAATTAGGAATTCTTACCTCTTCGAACTTTCCCAGATTCGACATCGGTTGATTCGTCTTCTGCTTTTGTTTTGTTTGTTGTGAGTGGCAGTGTTTCAGTATTACTATCTAGTTTCTGATTGTACTTTTCGCTGTCGCCATTTTTCACCTTATCGACGACATCCTGTTCAGGTTTAGCCGCCATGTTTTATTTGTACTTTTTTCCCTTTATTTGGAATGTAACAGTTTGTTTTTTTTTTTCTTACTTAGACACTTCTAGCATTGCAATAAAATATTTTGCCATTTCTCCAAAATGTCTGAAAACAAAAAATAAGTAGACGAATTATATATAAAATATTTTTTTGTGAAATTACGTGTGTAAGTTTAAAGGGCTAACTATAATGAGCGGAAGCAAGCGGAAGCTAGTGTCAGAACCGAACGAAACGCTCCCTTCCGAACTGCCATGTGAACACTTTAGCCATAATGAACGGATGTGTACGGAAGTAAATTTCAAAATCAAATATTTGTTTTTTATTTTCAATAATTCCTGAATTTCGGTTGCCATGAACAAGCAAGCAATTTCAAGAAATTAATTACCTGAAATCAACAACAAATCGAATTCCTCTTCAGCGAAATCAATAAAACCAGTCAGCTGTCAAATTTTCGTCCGTAAAAAGCGAAGGGGAGCGCAGTTTACGTCCGTAAGCAAAAGTGAACGAAAATTGACGAAACGGAGCAATCCGCTATTTAGGGCACAATATACGAATTCCTTGTATTCGCTCAGTTACGGACGGCTCCGTCCGCTTCATTCCGTTCATTATAGTTAGCCCTTAAATGATCTTATCGCAATCTATTTTATTAACAATACAAAAAAAAAACAATTCTTTATCACAATTCAATAAAATTTTCTATCAGACCTGAAAGCATCACCTATTTATTGATTATGAAACAAATTTATTGTAACGTTATCAGTAAAACATGTACAATTGTACACACTGATAAATATTTTCCAGTTGAAATTGAAAGGCAAATACCACTTGTCATTGATTTTATTATTTTTTTAAATAAAACAAAAAATTGATTTTTTCTCATAACATCGGTAGAAATACATACATAAATGTAGCTCACAAAACAATGATAAAAAATAGGTAGGTACTCATATGTATGTACTTAGATACGTACAGAATACAATAATTGCTAAAAAAAAAATGAACCCTGAATTTTTTTCTAATCGCAATCTGTAAATAATTTGAAGAAACATGTTAATAAAATTTACTTGACCATGAGGCTTAAAGCAGGGACAGGTGATAAGAAGCGTTAAACTCAATAATATAAAATGTGACAAAACTCAGCTACAGTGTAAATTATTCTTTTGGAATTTATCATTACGGATTCGACGACCCGTTCTCATAATATGATATGAAATTATTATTTATTATTAAAATTTTACAAGCTGTGCCCGCGGTGTTATCGGCGCGGCAATAATCGGGATAAAAAGCAGTCTTTTGTCCCTTAAACTACCACTCCCTATGGAAAAATCATTTAGATCATAAGCTCTATGAACACTTAAAACAAATCATACCAAACATTTCACCGCAGTAAAAAGTTCTCACGGGAACCGTTCATTTTATTGTCATTATGTGCTTTCCTATCAATGTGCTAAATTTCATTCAGATGCGTTCAACCTTTCTAGAGCTATTGAACAACAAAAATCCTTCCATCCATTAATCTAAACTTTCACATTTACAATATTAGTGTGATTTAGATAGAATTCTGCCGGTAGAGAGCGGAACTCGCTCAAATGATCCTCCTCCATTTGAATGACAGCTGTTGTCTTATTTTTTTTTTACACTATCAGAATTGGTCGAAGAGAGCTTATAGCAAGCTCTGTCTAGCGACCAATGGTTTGCCAACACAGAATCTGTGTTATACCACCGGCTCATCACTTAGTGCAGTGTTAGTTGTTAGTAGGCAAACACTTACACAAGCGAAACAACATGATAAAAATAACATAACAACATAAAAATACAAAAACACAAATAAAACACTTAAGCGCGTGGAACACTGGCTTTCAATAAGGATTTTAAATGATTTTTACTTAAGTTAAAATCAAATAAGTTTGAGTTGCAGTTAGATAGTCTGCTCATTCGTGTCAAGGGCTCATGCATACCATAATTTGTCCGATGCCTAGGTTCTTTAACCATGTCCCTACCACGAAGGTTGTAACCTCCTCCTCTATCGTTAAATGAAATAAGGCCTAACAAATCCGGAGCGTCAGTTATAAACATAATAATCTGATGGAAAAATACAATATCGTTGTTGGTTCTTCTTTGTGACAATGTTTCCATCTGAAGAATTGACAAACGAAACTCATAAGGAGGAATGTTTAAGGAATCGCTCCATTGAATACCTTTGATGGCAAACCTTGTAAAATTCCGTTGAACGGATTCAAACCTCTCGATATGAGTATCATAAAAAGGTGTCCAAACCTGGGAAGCATATTCAAGATGAGGACGAACAAAACAATTATAAAGAGAACGAGTGACAGCCGGATCACGGAATTCCTTTGACCAACGCTTTATAAATCCCAACATTGAATTGGCTTTATTTACAATGCTATTAATATGTTCAGAAAAGTCTAAACTAGATGTGAATAAAACACCAAGATCTTTGACAGTGACAGGACGAAACAAAATGTGCTGTGAGAAGTGTGAGATTGTATAGTCATAAGAAGTCGGTACCCGCTTCTTAGAAAAAGTCATTGTTTGACATTTACTGGATTCAATTTTAAACTATTTTTCTCACACCACAGTTAAAACCTGTTAAGGTCATTTTGCAAAAGAATTCTATCATTCGTTGAAGAAATGTTTTTGAACAGCTTCATATCATCTGCAAATATGAGAATATCGCTATTCTGAACACATAGCGGAGCATCGTTAATAGCCAATATAAAAAGTAGGGGTCCTAAGTGACTGCCTTAAGGGACGCCGGATTTAGCAATAAATGATTTAGAGACATGATGTCTGAATTTTACCTGATAGGATCTGTCTTCCAGATATGTAGATATCCATTTTATGAAAAAAGGGGGAAACCCATATGCGTTCAACTTAAAAGTTATAATCGTGTGGGATAACTGGTCGAAAGCTTTCGAAAAGTCAGTATAGACACAATCTACTTCCTGACCACACTCCAAAAAGTTTAAGCATTTGTTCACAAAGACAAGAAGGTTTGTGACCGTAGAGCGTTTCTGCATGAATCCGTGTTGTTGGCTACAGATAATATTTTTACAATTAAATTCTAACGTATCACATACAACTTGTTCAAACAGCTTAGGAATACATGACACTTTGGATATAGGTCTATAATTTATAATATTAGTTTTATCTCCCTTCTTAAATACTGGAGTTAAAAATGCATTCTTCCAAAATGAAGGAAATATTCAAATATATTCCTTAAAGGAAGAGCTAAAACAGATTTGCATTTTTTTAAAACTATAGGTGGAATGCCATCTGGGCCACATGAGTAATCTTCTTTAAGAAGTGAAAGAAATTCAAATATTCTGTTAACTCTCTATTGAAATGCTACTAAACAAAACATGAGGACAGTTATTTAAATATTGAAAGTAGAGTTTGTCGACTGCATTTTGAGAATCAGCAAAAGATTTACTGAAATAATTTGCAAAACCTTCGCTTTGTGGTAAGGCTTACATTATTATAAATAAAGTTAACTGGATAAACATCACATTTCTTTTTCGAATTAACGTATTTCCAGAAACTTTTTGGGTCAGATTTCAGAGAGCTTCCCATAGTGAGCAGATATTCGCTATAAAGTTCGTAAGAAACTTTCTTGAACTCTTCAAAAAGAGAAATGTATACCACTTGGTCTTCTAAGGTCATGGATTTGATATACTTTTTCCAAGCCTTATTTCTTTTATTGCGAAGAGCTTTTAGCTCTTTCGAGTACCAAGGATGACATGAACCATTACATTGTATGGATCTCTTTATGGGAACGGTTTGATGTATGCAATTCATTAATATACCATAAAACAACAGATAGTACCGGTACTTGTTCAATACCGGAATTACTCAAAAGTTCAGAAAGCTGTTGAAAATTGGCTTTCCGAAGGTCAAACGAGTACGAGCTATCGTGAGCATTACTATGGATTAGTAAGTGATCACTCAAGTCGAGAAAAATGTCAAGGGGTGGGTGAAATTTATATATGTTAGATATAGCAGAGGAAGATTCTACCACTACTGTATTAACAGGGTCAGATGTAAAAACTAGGTCAAGTACTCGATTCATATGATTTTTAATGCAGCTAACTTGCTGTAAATCAGCTGAAATAATATTATCCAGTGATTGAAGTTCCAGTTGTGGTGAGCAAGTGGAAGCTACGAAATAGGATTCGTCGTCAGAAGAAACCCAATCAATGTTTGGAATATTGAAATCGGAGAGAACCTTTAGTCTTCCGAAACGCTCATGTCTACCATATCGGGGATCCAGTCCATACATTTATCTAAGGACCGTAGCTATAAAATGTTTGTCTGCTGCACCCGTTCCTAGTTAATAATTGTTCAGTGCTGAGGGCAGATAAATGGTTTGGATGGTAAAAAAGTTGACAAACTTTTGTTCTTATATTTTAAAAATCAATTCGAATTTACATATTAAGTGAAAATAAAATGTCGAACCTTAAAAAAGGACTATGACAAACAGGCACATATACAGAAAAAAAATCCCACCAAAACCATTCTGTAAAAACTAGAATTTCGTCTGCACTGGAAATATTTTTGTATAGATACCTACTGTTTATTTCAGCCTCGCACATACATAAATATAATTGAAATATGCATCTTTGTGTGAGTGAGTGAGTGTCATAAGACCAGGTACTCCAGATCTTCGATTATCCTAGTTTTTATAGTTTTGCCTTTATTTGGCCATTAAACCCTAACTCTGTACCAAATTTCAGCTCTCTAAGTTTATGGGAAGTACCTACTAGTTCTATCTTGATGATCATCATAGTGAGTGTCTAAAATGCGAAGTTTTGCTTTCGCTTTTCGGAACTAAATGACCTACAGACTTGAAATTTTTTAAGTATTTTAAGGTAGCTCACTGGATAGCGAAAATTTCTGCGTTCTGGTCTTATCCAAAGGTTCTCAAATATGGGCCTGAAAATGCGGCGAAATGGTTCCTGTAAAGGATGGGACGGCAGTGTTTGCTTCGCGCTCGACTTGGAGGGGGCACTGACGTGATGTGCCTTGGACTCAGCGAGCCAGAGAGAGAACACGAATTAACAATCTTTCAAAAAAATACGGATAAAACAAATTTCTACAATACAAAAGCAGCAATAAGTGTAGAGTGATGGAAGAACATAGCTACATCCATGTTTTTGGGGTATGTTTCTTTTATTCATCTTACTTACATAAATAATGTAATATAGATTTTTTTAACAAAGCAGATTCCAATTCATCTGCAAGTTCTCCATTGGCATTTGTTGTGGGTGAACAAGAACTCTCGTCAGAAGTTAGAGCTGTACCATCCGTAACTAAAAAAGAAAAGGGAAAGAGTGAAAGTTTTCTTGAAATGGCAAAGGAGGAAAATGCTATATTTAAAAAATGTATGGAAAAAGCAAGCAAAATGATGACATGGTGCTTGATCTTGTTCCTTGCTGATGGTACTTCGTTGTGGTTTTTGCCTTCTTTTCTGTGACTCTAATTCGAAAATCCACGACTGATTGGCATTTGCTTCAATATAACATTATATATTTGAATCTTTTCTAGGATTGAGCATTCGATTCAGTGTTCGATTTTAACATCTTTAAATCCCATCTAAAAAATCCCAATAAAAAATACCTACGGGTAGAAGCACTTCCTTGAGACCCCACTCCTCGACCCTTTTTAGTTTAGTTAGTTGTAGGAATATTCAATTCAAATGTTCAATAAAGAACTTTTATGCGGGCCTGTGGGCCGCACGAATTAATGTTAAAAATCGATAACAAGAACAAAAAAAAACATAGTTTTTAGTTTGTGTTAAGTTTAAGTTAAGTCAAAGCTTGGATTAAGCTTAACAAAATAAAATAAAGGGTTTGCGAATATTGTGGAACCGTTGCTTTTGCCTGGTATTCCTACGTACAATACATGTTAGTTAACCTTCTCCTGAACCTTTTCTAGTGTCGGTGGGTACGCTTCAAAAGCTATTGTTGCAGTGTGCTGCACACTTCTCTGCAAATTTCCAGAACCAACTCTCCTAGAATTGTTCTCCGATCCTTTACAAACTGGCTCACCGAAGAAGCAAACAAATACAAAGCTGCAGCAAATCTTTTTCTAATGGGATTACAAGTCTGCAAAATCTCTTTTGCGAAAACAAATGACTTATTATTAAAAAATGATAATATTTCTTTAATACTCTCTGAGCGTGACACAATTGACGGTCGATGACAAGCTGTCAAACTAAATTATCCAATGGTTTTGATAGGACTATGGTATCTATGATGTCTAATTGTCTATATACTGGATGTGCGTCACATGCTCAAATTTTCATTTTTCACTTATTTCACTAGGTAACGCCTTTGACCGTTTGCTGCACTTTTTGAGACTTCATGTTTTAATGCGAAACAATAACGCCACAATTCAGATAGATTTGCCAAAAAAATGATTAACTTTAAATATTGAACCCAATTCAAACAACAGCATCACTCAACGATATACCTACCCAATATTCTTTATTAGGGTTTTTAATAATTCTGTAAACTTCACTTACAAGTAATTTATAAAAGAAAATATTAGAACATCTACTTAACTTTCAATTAGTTAACACTTGTATGTGCGTTGCGTAATTAATTATTTATTTAATTGATTTATTTGAAAATAGGACTTAAAAAATCTGCCATCAATTAATTTCTCACCAAAATTGATTTAATTTGCAAAATTAAACTTAAATTTTCAAAAATCCAAAACTCGTTGTTTCACTATATGCTTTAGAATAGTGAATACAAATGAAATGGTCACCATTCACATACAAAAAAGAAGACGATTAGCATAACCACCTCTGTGCGACTTATCCGTAATTGCTTTCAATTGCAAGCAATTTAAAATCGAGCTTAAATTGCTGAACCGTGATCTATGTGCATTTTGTAGTGCCATAGAATTTGTAATATACATTTTTGTATGAAATTAGAATACAAGTGCAGTTATGTACCTATGTCTGTTACACTGACTGCATTAATAGCCATGCGAATACAATTAACCTTCGCGTAAGTCTGAAATGGATGCGGGAATAAATTTTGATTTATTTATCCGATCGCTTTGCCAATGTCTTATTTCTTAAACTAAAACGTTTTAGTGGTAATGACATGTTTTAATTTGTGAAAGAAAATGTTGAAGTGTATTTTACTCTATCGCAAGGCGGAATCCGACAAAAAGAAATTATTTGGAGTTCATAATAAAAAAAAGTCCCCAGTCTACACCTTAGATACATCAAACACATAGGCAAGTTCCAACCAGCTTACCAAATTTACTAAAGGCTATCATCAAAAGAAAACATTTGAATGATACAAATTGAGAGCAAACTACAACCTTGTCAAACAAGGAAGACTTTCGTAGTTGATCCACTTGCATATATTTTGAGATGACCTGTGCGCTGTGCGCGACTGCGGCGTTCGCAGAGACCGGCACAACAAATTAAAACTTAACTTATAATTTTAATTTTTATTATCAGATATCCATTGATTGTTTGGAAGGGTCAAGACAAAATAAAATTCCCACAGAGCAACCGACACAATCCACATGCGATCGACCGCAGTCAAAATTTGGTATTCAGTTTTATTGATTTTTTTTGGGAATGAATTTTTGACTTCTTCACTTCTTCATCTTCGTCTACAAGTAGCCATAAAGAAAGTCATATTTGGTTGATCTATGATCTTCATTTCGAGTTGGCATTTAATTTTGTGACCATCTCTGAATGTGAGATTTTAAGCAGGTCTTTAAATATATAATATCCGAATGGGTCTCTTTTAATGCCCTTCAATAATAAAAAAAAAATGATTCTTTATGTGTTTCAACTTTTAAATGTCCTCCAATTAACTCAAATTCACACATCTAATTGAGAAGCATATGGAATTGTATTTTTCTGTGTCCATTTTGTTTTGGTTTAAATTTTTTCGAAAAAAAAAATATTTTGCATATTTTGTTGGATTATATCTGTTAAGGTTAAAATAATTGATTTATTATGATACAATGCGGTGTAGTAGGAGGATTATTTTTCTCATTGGACAAAACCAGAGCTTTTGAAGGTCCAGTAACTAATTGATAGATGATAAAAGATGCTATATGGTTTTGAATTAATTAATGATCAAGATGGTCTAAATAAAATTGCAGCCATGATAAGATCGGGCAATTGACCTCCTTTTTGATTAATTTTGTTTGAATTTTTAAGCTACGCCGCGCCGGCCGCCGCGCCGTTCGTCGGCGTCGTGCCTCGGTCGCCGCCCGCCGCCGACATGTCCATTACTAAGTTTTATATTTGTAAGCGCTCAAGTGATATTAAAATCAGATAAGCACTTGATTTTTTTGACTTTATATATCACCTTGTCAACTGTATGCCCTTAAAAAAAAAATATTAAACAAAAAATTTAAGATGTGTCAAAATTGTAAGTGATTGAAATTAAATGGCACATTATTGGACAACGATACGCGAGTGGGTAAGTGATTGATCTTCTGTCCATTTTAACACCTTTTTTTAATCGGTGAGTTTTCATTTTTTGCTTGTATGGTTCGTATCTATTTTGCTCACGCCAAGCACTGTTTTTGTGGTACGAGTTAGTTAAGGTCCTGAATCGAAGTCAACCTTAACATCGACGTCCTTAACGATTTAATTCGTAAATGCGGAGATTATGAGTGTTAAAAAGTGACTAGTAGTAGTGACTCTTTAGTTATTAGCGGGAGAGCCTATAACTTGTCCGAAGTAATAGATGTCAATTTGGAGTCCCTGAGTTTTTATTCGTCCAAAATCTGCTGAGTTGAAGTATGATTTTGAGCTGAATCCTTAATTCAAAAATTCATATGTAGTATGGTAGATGCAGATCTAATATAAAGAATGGTAACGCCCGATTTCGTGACAAAGTTCTAGCTGTTAAAACTAGGTTTAATGAAATTTTAGAACTCATTTGAGTTCTAAGTCAATTCTTCACCAAGTTCTAACGCATTAGAATTAGAACTCCGATTTAGAACTCTGATATAGTTAGAACTTCGATAAAATTGGACCTTCGAATTCGGGGATCTAGTGCCTTAGAACTTGGTGTTATTAGAATTTTGTTTTCTCAACGAGCGAAATGAATTTGCTGATTTCATATCGGTAAACGGCGTCTACCGTTACTTGGGAAAAATTGATATTTACCTTGTAGCATTTGTTGGTAATGAATATTTGATGGTGTTGTCAGACGACCGGGGCACCGTTGTTTCGGTGGACATGGCTATCGGTTGAAAATTTTGATCAACCAGAGAGCATGAGAATCGTCTTAAGGAGTCTTTTTTGAGACGTCACAATCTGGTGGCATTGTATCAGAATCAAATGATGCTAATCTTGTTAGCAAATGGGCACGCTAAGGATTCGAACCCCATGTTCTGCGTAAAAGCAAACACACAAAACTAACACGCCACGGGAATCACAAAATAAACATACATACATAGGCACACCGTACACATACACAACAAAAAATTAGCGCAAATTCAAAAATTATATGTACCTACTCTACTGTACTGTATGGTAAAAGTGTTTCCAAGGTGTTTCACGACTCTAAGATGTTAGGGTTGAGAAAAAAAAATTTATGTTTTGTATGGGGATTAACGGTGACGTGAAATAACGCCCTACGAAATAAGAACCCACCTTACATGCGGCTTTATTTCCATGAAGAAATCGAAATAACACCCGACAGGCCTTATTTCAATTGAATTGTGGAAATAAGGCCACATTTTACATGGAAATAAGGCCGCATTTCCAGAAGATGAAAATAATGGCCAACTATTGTGGGTGATAAGTGCCGAATTTCATTTTGCGACTACTGACCCACTATGCTGGTTCATTTGTCCAGAAATCTTATTCTGGATTTCCGACCTTCGCGATAAAAATAAGTTTATTACATTTTCAAGGTTTTTTCTGTGCATAAAGCTGAAACATACCGCATGCTTTAAGTCTATATGACGTTAAGAATTTATCCAATGTAAACGTTCGTCTGCATTCTGGGATGTCAAATTTCTGTGAGGGTACGGCATTCTACAAGTACACTATACTTGAAGCCAATTTCATCTTATTGCAACTATCTATCACCTAAAGTAACCAAGCTGTTTCAATTACATTTAAAGCTGCATCAGAAAGATAGATGGACACAAGCGGAAAAAATTTTGCCCAAAAGAGAATCAATTTGGGGTGTGAAAATAAAAAAATTCGCGCGAATTTTTTTATTTTCACACCCCAAATTGATTCTATTTTGGGCAAAAAAAATTTCCGCTCGCTTCGCTCGCAATTAAATCAAATCGGTCTTGAATTTTTCGTATCGGCCTCATCCTCAGTCGAAATTCAAAAAGATTCTGAAAATGAATAATTGAAATTCTTGCAAATATCTTTCTTTGCATTACAGGATGTGTAGTGGTTGCTTTTCCAAATAAAAGGAAACCTCAACAGCTTTGAAAAATGAATTGCTCTGACGATTTTGTCGACGGCTAATAAAGAAACGTGGTCCTAATTATTTGTAAGATTTTTTTGTAGTGTAGTACCTATACACTATACATACAGGAATTTACGGTTTTTATTTATTTTTTTAGCATGAACATTCGTTGTTTCACTTTTTTTTATTTGGAATTTTGTCCCATTAAAAGTAAAACCTAATTGGGACTATTGACCCACCATAGTGGATTAAAGATTAATAATCCCTTAATCGAAGTCGGCACTTATGACCCTTCATAGTAGATCAGAAGTTCCGAAAACAATTTTCGGGAATTCTGATCTCGGGACGAGTTTCCCTGCGCCAACTTTCTAATCAAAACAGAAAAACCGAAATAAGGCCCCACGGGCATTATTTCTAAGTTGCAATGGAAATAAGACCGCAACCCTTGTAGGGGTCTTATTTCCATAGGAAATGAAAATAAAGCCCTATGGGGCCTTATTTCGTCGGGCGTTATTTCACGTCACCGGGATTAACACTGGCTAAGCTCGTTCCTATGGGTTTCATATTTTTTTTTTTTAATTTAAAGTTAATTTAAAAAAAAACCCTTAGAACATTAGTACTGACAAAGAATTTGATCTTAATATGGGTCAGGGTGCACTAATGTTAGCCTTTTTTAAATCATCAAAAAGTGATGTCAAAGTTCAAAATCAGACTTTACTAATTTACTGAAGAATATTTTTTTTTTCTTAGAATATGACTAATAATTTATCTACAATTAATAACTCGAACAATAATAATATTTCCGAATCAGTTCTCCAACTTTCTAATAAGTTGGAGAGTTTGATTACGCAAAATAGATCAAAATTTGATGAATATAACAAAAATTTTACAACTTTGGAAAAAGAGTTAAGAAGTACAAAAGATAGCCTTACCGGATTAAACAGTGCTGCAATTTCGAATACCAATACCAACCTTACACCAACGGCCAATTTTGTAAATGATGCTAATTATGTGTCTCTTCAAGACGAACTAGCATGCAATATCACCTCCATTAGCAATCCTCCTTTATTTAATAGACCACTTGATAACAATAACAATATCGATGTCAATAACGTTATTAATATCGATAGCTCTAACCAAAATATTAATCCAAACATTACTAACCCTTTCGTCAATATAATCTCTCCTTCAACTTACATTTTAACTCCTCGAGTGGTGCCTTCTCCAAAATGTATTTTCGTTTCCAAATTTGATATATCTACATCTTCTACAGACATTTTTAATCACGTCAAGTCTGTATTAAATCAACAAAATATTCACAATGACCAAAACTTAGTGAAATGTAAAAATATTACTAGATCAAATGGTAGAGTTGCCTCTTTTAAAATTTCTGTCCCCGAGCCAATGTTTAATCTGTTGATGTCCCCAACATCATGGCCCACCAATACTTTCATCCAAGAATTTGTCAACAAAAACCCCCAAGAAAGCAACACTAATTTAAATGTGGCTTCAAAAAACTAAAGTGTTTGTCCCTTTACTATCAAAATGTAAGGGGACCAGAAGTATTTTTAAAATCGCAGGAACTTCCTTTTGATGTTTTTGCTCTTAGTGAAACTAATTTAACCAGTAACTTTAACAATAATGAATTTTTTACTTCGGAATATAATGTTTACCGTAAAGATGGTCTTTTGGGGGTTAGGCCTGGTAGAGGGGTACTTATAGCAGTACATTCAAGGTATGATAGTTCAATTTTTGAAATTCCCAACACCGACCAAATTGAATTGATTTGCGTTAAAATCACTATCAAACGGAAAATCATCTTTGTTGTGTGCTGTTACATAAGACCTTGCAGTCCAATTGAAACTTACCAAAATCTTATCACAGCAGTTGACAATCTGGGTGACACTATGGAGGTACATGATGGCTTATTACTCGTTGGGGATTTCAATCTCCCTAACCTGTCATGGTCGCGATCCGAGGATGACTCTCATTTCGTTGCTAGTAACGCAACAACCGAAAAAGAAATGTTATTTACTGACAATCTGTCTGATTGCGGCTTGCATCAGATTAGTGATGTCAAAAACAACTTGAGCAGACAACTCGACCTTATCTTTTCCAATGAAGCAACAAACTGTATAGTAGAGGAAAGTAGCTTAACTCTTTCCACCATTGACATTTTTCATCCGCCACTGTCCCTAACTTATGCCTACGAACATAATAATTCCGAAGTTGAATCTGAGAACTCATATCGTTTTAATTTTCGAAAAGCTCACTTTGCCCAACTAAACGAACATCTTAGTAACATAAATTTTGACTTAATTTTGAACCAATCTGGAAGCAATAGCATCAATACTGTAACAACTAACTTCTACTCAATAATTTTTGAATGCTTTTTTCTATGTGTGCCCTATGCACCACATAAAAATACCTCACCGTCACCTCCATGGTATTCAAGAGAACTTCGTACACTTCGCAACTCCCGAAATAGTTTATGGAAAAAATATTTAAGATCTAGATCAGAAACAGACTATTCTTCCTATTTAGTAGTGTACAACGAATTCTCTGCTCTCTCAAAACTCCTCTATGAAGCATATATCAATCAAATGCAATTTGATATCATCTCAGACCCCAAACGCTTTTGGCAATTCATCAACATAAAAAAAAATCGGATGGATTTCCTAATACCCTTAATTATTTAGATAACTCTTCTAATGACTCAAAAATTATAACTAATTTATTTGCTAATTTCTTTAGTCTTGCTTTTTCCGACAGTAATTTTGTACCTGATGCTGACTATTTCACTTACTTGAACAATTGTAACCAAACATCATTGGTATCGATCAACATCACTGTTGACGATGTAGTTAACAAAATAAATAAACTTAAGGATGATTTCTCTTCGGGACCTGACGGTTTACCTGCGATTGTATTAAAGAAGTGTGCAACTAATTTGGCTCAGCCTCTTACTATTCTTTTTCAAAAGTCTCTTTCTCAAAGAATTTTTCCATCTATGTGGAAAGATTCTTTCATAATACCTATTCACAAGAAAGGCTGCAAATCAGATATCTCTAACTACAGGCCGATTGCCAAATTATCCTGCATTCCAAAACTTTTCGAAAGTATTATCTTCGACACTATGTACTTTCATTGCAAATCATTATTTTCGGCCAAACAACATGGGTTCCTAAAAGGGAAATCAACGACCACAAATTTAACTGAATTTGTTTCTTATGCAATAAACTCAATAGAAAATAAAAAAGAAGTTGATGTTATTGCTACGGACTTTAGCAAGGCGTTTGATAAAATATCCCACAATATTATATCTTTCAAGCTAAAGGCTCTTGGATTCCCTCCTGGTTTCATTGAATGGATGGAATCATACCTATCTAACCGTAAATATCGCGTTTTATTTAGATCTTCAGTATCAGAAGCATTTACTGCAAAATCGGGAGTCCCTCAAAATAGTCATCTAGGCCCTATTATTTTTATTCTGACTATTAATGACGTAGAATCTGTGATTGAAAATTCCCAAGTTTCAATGTACGCAGATGACATGAAAATCTTTAGAATGATTTCTTCATGGACTTTCACGGGTTGACAATTTTAACTTACCTCCGTATCAAGAACAGTTGCGGCTTATAAACTTACAATCTCTAGAAAAACGTAGTGAAGTTGCCGATATTATTTTCGTACACCAAATTCTATCCGGTGCTACAGAATCTTCCACCCTCCTTGAGGCAATGAGTATTAATGTTAACTTTCATTCTCTAAGATCGGTTCCCCAATTTCATTTAGCTCATCACAGAACTGATTACGGCTGTAATGAACCAATTACGAGAATGTTACGTAAGGTGAACGAAAACTCAAACATTTTTGATTTCAACCATAGCAAGATCACACAAAGAAAGCCTTTATACTGTACTTCCTTAGACAACTAAAAAAAAAAAAAAATACGTATTTGTAGTAGAGAGAAACTGACTCTTTTTTTTTTTTTTTTCTTTTTTACGAACTTGACAAGTGTCTTCTACACGCTTATTTATTGTTTTTCTTTCGTGTTTTTATAATTTGTTTTGACTTTAAAATTTTAAAATTTTTTCGATTTTAAAATTTTGCATTTTTTCTTTTTTGCTTTTTGTAAGATTTTAATTTAAAATTTGTATTTATTTTGTTTTTCCTTTTTGTACCTGCTTGCATTAAGCAGTCCCTAACTCTTGTCTTCCTGATATTCGTGTCGCCATCGCTTTTTTTACTTTATTTTTTACAAATAATTTCTTATTAAGTGCCGATACGACTAGCAACCGAAATTGCAATCGTACTCGGTGAAAATGGACCCCAGCGCGTGCGGTATCTGGGGGGGAAAGAGGCGTGGGAATAATTAATGACTAAAAATCACATTTCAAAGTATAGCAGACGAATTACCGGACGTCCTGTAAATGTAGATGTAGACGTAAAGCAAATAACTTTTAATAAATTTAAGTTGAAGCTTGAAGCCGATATTTCGTGTTATGAATTTATACCGAAGTTCATCGGCAGTTAATATTTTCTTTGAGAACTTATAGACTTATCACAAAGTTCATCTTTGCTTCGATTTTGCTCTTTCAATAATTATAAATTGGCTTTACCACTAAATCCACCATTTCGTCATAGAGGACATATATTACCTAGAGTCCCGACTTTCCTCGTCCCTTTCCGAAAACACCCGCAGATCTCTTCTGAGGTGAACTCTCACGATCCTCTCTTAATTTCGTGTCCGTGTAAATTTTAGAAAGAAAAAAAAAACAAAACTTCACCTCAACCGTGGGCAAATTTTTTTCCGGGCCCAAAGTGACAGAAGCCAAAAAAAGAAGAAAAAAAAAAATCATTTGTTTATTTGTTCAAGTTTTGCTTATGTCGAAACAAATTAACAAATTATGTCCAATTTCTTGTGGATTTATCAAGGAACGAATTGTATTTGGAAGAGGGTGAAACGCTCATAAGAGATATAAATTTATTTCTTCAATAAGGTAAGTTCAGAAGTCCTGAAATTTTCTAGTTTATGCTGTGTGCTTCTTGTTTCCACAATCGCCATATTTGCAGGTCAAATAACTCCTACAAAACATCGAAGGAAGCACTCAAAAAGCTATTTGCGAAGCAAATGAAGACCTCAAGCAATGCATCAATGAACTCAAAGAAAGAAATATCAATCAACCTCAAAGTCTCGTGCAAAATCCGAATTGATGATTTATTCTAGTCTCGAAGAAGCCAAATCCAATAAAGAATACCACATTGTCATGGACATTGTTGGCAAACTCAAACACCTCATCGACGAAAGTTAATCAAAGTTAAATTATGTCTCCAATCTGATATGCTCCTACAAAATATAAAGGAATGCTTGGATTGTTTGGCACAGTTTAACGAGAAGAATTTTCAAAACACCAAATCAGTAACGCTGAAAATTTCTAAAGAAGAAAATCAACTCCAAGACACGGTCCTGGCTTTATTCAACGCCCGTTACGATCCGAAGAAAATCTGTGAACTCCGATAATTGCTTTGTGCCATTGTTTTGGCATTGATTATATAAATGAATGTCTGAACAATGCAGTTCCCAAAACAATGGACGAAATGCACGAATCAACGCTGGTTAAAAATGTCCTGAAGACGGAACGCTATGAGATCCTCATGGCTTACTTGGGATTTTTGAGGACGTATGCGAAGGTGGGTTTACGGTTTTGAGTATCAAAAACTATATTGATGGTTTTTTGAAATTTGAGCTTGGTCGAAATCGACTGTTCCAGTTGGAAATTCATAGCCTGATATTTCTATTGCGTGAAGGCTTTCCCCATATGCACGCTTGGCGCTTCGAGTGTGACATTCTCGCTACGGTCACCACCAAAAAAGAGTCGATAAATCCCTCCAAATAACTCCTTCGCAATATGTGTCTACAGATTGCTTAACCTTGAAAATGGCTTGGATCTGCTGAGGTAAATCAAATATTGATTTATTTTATTGATGCAACTTTTACGTTTAAAGACGTCGATTTTCTCAAAATCCGAACTCTCACCCCTGGAAGCTCTCATCTACACACAACCCAAACAGCGAGACACATTGCGTATCATCCCAGTAGTCACTAGCTACATGAACAACATCTTTCGCTGCCGCTGCTCTCATGTCGACTCCTGAAACGCATCGCTCTCGAATTCAATATGTCACTGCTGGCTTGCCTGGACATGGTTCCCGAACAGATACGTCTGTCATTTCTCAATAAACTACCCATGGATTTGGAAAGTGACAATTTGTAAATCGCCACTCTCGAGCTATTCGAGGCGTGCATAGAAAAAGCCAGGCGTGACGGAGGCATTCTTCAATGTGAACTTCTCGCGTGACAAGACAAACGATAAGAAAGCAAATTTTGGCGACAGTATTGTGACTTTTATGGAGGACTATCTCGAAGCAGTTGCTAAGGTACCGAATGCTGTGGAGGTTTGTTGCATTGCAGTGTGTGCAATTCAACCCTAACTACATGATGTTGGCATCGGTCGGCGTGCACTAACTAATATTCAATACACACGACGATGACGACAAGGATTAGGATCTCTCAATGGACGAATTCTTTGAAATTCAATGAACAGCACAATAAAGAAAACCAACAGCCATAATCAGAACCAAGCCAAAAGCCGCAGCTTAAAGCCAAGCAAGAGAAAGAAGAGAATGACACGAATTTGAAGAACTTCTTCAACCAATATCGCGAATACCTAAACCTGCTCTACGAAAAGCAATAAAATTCAACATTCTTCCACTTTTTACTTTTTATTATTTTGTTTTCCTTGAATGTACATTTTCGTTGACGATGGCGACTTCAACGACGGATCCTTCATCGATTGGGAATACTTTCTCAATGGAGTCCTGACCGATTTGACGTCACGCTTGAGATCTTCGTCGACTTTGATTTCGTAGGTCTTTTGCAGGATTTTTGGGAAATTGGCTGTTTCCTCCTCCTCGATCATTGACAATGGCCGGGAGACGGCTGGTGTGACGGTCGCGGTTTTGTTGAAGACAATTCCATCACAAGGTGCTTTGAAACTATCCTGCAAGTCACTCAGAGCCAAGTCGGACTTGTCCATGTGTTTCATGTCGAAGGTTTTGTCGTTGATCAGTGGCGTCTGAACGATGTTGAGATGAGCCGCATCGTTCTCGTAGTTCTCCGTGTTGTCTTGCTTTTCAGCTGTTTCAGCTTTGTTTTGGTTGCAGGAGTGAATTGCATCTCGTCGATGAAATCGAGGACATTGCCTGGCGTCAAGGGACTTACATTTTCCTTGTGCGTGTGTGATGCTGTACGAGTAATTGTGTGTGGTGTAGCTGATGGCAATACACTATCGACGATCCTGATTTCTGGGACATTGCGTTCTAGCAGCGGTGAGGTTTGTTTTTTTTTTAGACAGGTAGTGTTTTTTAGCAACTGGAGACACTCGATCAGTCTTTTGAGCTTTGTAGTTTATGGATAGTCGATTGCCACGTTGTTGGGTTGTGTCATTTGGCTTGTAATGGGTTGGCGATTTGAGACGGAGCGCTTTTGTGGGGCCTGATGTTGACGATGACAATGACGATGAGATTGTTGGGAAGCGTTTAATGCTCTTATTTAGGATAGTTATTGGATTATGTTGGGAATTTCAGGAACTCACTTTAGCAACGTAGTCAGACACTTTTTCTTGATTCTGTGACTCAAAACATAGAGGTGACTGTGTCGGCATTGTCTTGAGCCTTCACAGTAACTTTATCTTCATTGTTGGCGCATTTTAGAATTTTTGTCATGCTACCGAGGTTGCTTGAAATGTTTCGGTCACATCGGTATTTATCGAAACCATCAGATCGAAGGCTTAGAGACACCAATGAGACATGCGAATTGTCCATTGCTTGGAGTTGGATTCCTGAATTACTGCATTCGAAAGTTCCTTCGTTAATGATTAACAGTGGAACAATATTAACCGTGTCTCCGGTTTCGATGGTTCGAATGCAACGTCCGGTGACAATTTTCCAAACTGAAAGAGAGAAAGGTTTTCGGAAGATTGTTCTTAGAAGCAATTGTGATAGAATTACTTTTGACTGTAGTGTCAACCGATCCGGAAACAATGTAATCGCCTTTGGGCTCCAGACTGACCGATCCGATGATGTCCGTATGCCGACGATAGACCATGCTCTCAGTGGTTGGGAACGCTTACAATTCTCTCGGACTTGGAATCTTGGGAATAAGATACTCAGCAACGATGTTCAACTTCATACGCTTGGCCTTCGGACAGAGATACAAAACCAAACAACGAAAGAATCTCTCACGCAGGTATCGACTTGTATTTTGAAGCATAAAACGCAACTTACGCTTCTGCGGCTCGTCCTTCATGCGCTCCCACTCCTTCATTTCATTGGCATCGAATATTCTGGAGGAGGATTGTAAGACTCAGCATGACCGGGAAGATGTATCTTCGGAGCCAAGACTGGATCGTGAATTCGAAAAATTATATAAGTCCTTTGATTTGCTCCGTACGATGTCTATTGAATAGCAGCTCTCGGACACCAGATGCATGCGCTAAGGGCATGTTTTCGCATACAATGGAGTTGTGGGTTGAATCTAAAATTATTCTCAATAAAATTATAAAAATATAAAATATTGTTTGCCATACTTACCCTTTCCTTGCATTTTTCTATTATTGAAAAATGAAAATGTCAAATATTGTTGACATTAACTGTCAAAAGTTTCACCACAGCAAATAAGAAACTAAAGGTCCGATTGTAGTATTAATATTGTTTGTTCCTAAGGGTGTCGCGTACTATTTCGATTTTTTTGCGTTCTTTTTAAGTTTTTTAATATTTTTGATACAAATATTGGTAAATAATAATGTTATATGTTATTATATGTTATTTTATGTTATGTTTATGTTTATATTATATGTTTATTTTTCATATTACATGAATTTTTTTGCATGTTCAGGTTTTTTTGAAAAATGTGAGCTCAACGGAATCTACTTTTTTGAAATTTGAGCTATAGGTTTTACACCACGACTGTAATGAGCACACATGCCTTAAAATTGCATAAGTATTAGTGAGAGTTCCCATAAGAAATGCATTGGGAAACTAACACTTATGCACTTTTAAGGTATAAATGTGAAAATTTCAGCTTGTAGGCCGAAAGAGAGCGAACCACCGAAGCCGGGCCTCTAGGTAATATATGTCCTCTATGCATTTCGTTCTGCCATTTATATTTCGTTTACTTTTCTACACTACTTTACACTAGAGAGAGCAGACAAACATTTTATAACTTCGGTCCTAATATAATTGTATGGGCTGGACGCACGGTTGCCGTTTTGGTAGAATTCTACCAAATTTGGTAGATTTTAATTGATCTGGTAGGTTGGTAGATTCATGTTTAATTTGGTAGATTTTAATCCTTTCCAATGCAAATGTTAATGAAAATATTTAAAAACCTGCCCTAAATTAACTTTTCAAATAAGATTATTTAAAACAATCAAATGTAGATTACATTTTCAATTGAATCTACTGTTGTGTGTTAACCCATTATGTTAAGTTTGTTAGAAAAGAATGAATGCACTCATTTTCATCTTCTGTCAAAAATTAAATTCTGGTTGTCAAGTAAAATAATAAATTTTTCGAAAAGTTGAATATAACGAATAAATCATGGATAAGTAATCGCAATACCAAACTTAACGGCACTACAATCGATTGCCAGGTTGCGGGTACTAGCTAAATAGAAATACAATGGTTTTATCCTTCCGCTGAACGAATATGGTTGTGTATACGCTTGACAACGGGGCCTGCTGGCCTGCGATCGACATAGAGAAGATGTCGATTTTGCCAAAAAATCATCTTTTCAGATGAAGCTCATATTGATCTTGGCGGGTATGTAAACAAGCAAAATTGTCGCATTTGGGGCACAGAAAACCCGCACGCTTACATTGAAAAGCCGATACACCCAAAACGAGTCACTGTTTGGTTTTTCTTCGAAAATGAGAAGGAGTGGCCGTTAGTCAATGGCGATCGTTATCGGGCCATGTTGAACGAATTTTTGTTCACAAAAATTGAAGAGGAGAATATTGGCAACATTTGGTTTCAACAGGACAGCGCTACGTGCCACACAGCCGAAGCTACACTCGATGTTTTGCGCCCTGTTTATGAAGATCGCATTATCAGCCGCAGAGCTGATGTCGTTTGACCACCCCGGAGCTGTGATTTGACACCGTTGGACTATTATTTGTGGGGTGCCGTAAAAGATAAGTGTCACGCCGGCAAGCCAGAGACAATTGACGCTTTAAAGGACAAAATTCGTGAAGCCATTGATGAAATACAGCTGCACACAATCGATAATGTGCTTAAAAATTGAACCGATCGTCTAGACTCCTGCATGGCCAGCCGAGGCAGCCATTTGAATGAAATTATTTCCATTATTAGCCGGAAGTATTGTTCTTTCAAATAAAAGAAATTTGAGAAAATATTCAGTAGTTTTTAATAGGATTTTTAGTTAAAAAGAAAAAAACTGATTTGGACGTTGTTTTGGAGAAGTCGGCAGAAGCATCAACAACCAAGGCAACAACATCGAAAGAACCGCTTTCCTCCAGCCGTCTCGACCTTTACACATACTTCAAAAGTACAAAAAAAGGATTGAAAATTATATTTTATATTTATTTATAAAATAAATGTGAGGTTTTATAAAATTGAACTTTGGTATATTTTTCTTTGAATTGGTAGATTTTGGAAAATTTTGTGGTAGAAATTTTTATCCGAGAACGGCAACCGTGGCTGGACGCCCAATATGAATATTGAATATACATCAGCATTTCGCAATAGTAAAGATTCTCTTACAAAAGACAACAACTATCTCTTAAATGGAGGAGAATCATTTAAGCGAGCTCAGCTCTCGACTGGCAAAATCATGTGATTCCCATAAATCATCATTTTACAACCCTGATGCCGATGTTTAACAAAATAGCTGGGGATCATCGTCGTCTAAAATCATCCGTAACCGTTCGATTGGACCAGTTATGTTCTAATAATTAAAATATTTTGGGTTGGTGTTTTCGATCTGTTTACTGGCGAAATATTTAAATCGAGGACCTATTAGGGTAGCAATCAATAAATTTGGAGTAGGTACTTTCTGCGTACGGAAATCGTCTATTAACAAGCTTACACAACCGGATTTAAGGCAATTTTAAGTTTTCAGTATATTCATCTTTTGGGGTTTGCTTTGTATTCAGCATGACGACCAGTAGGTAAGTATAGTATTATTGATGAAGAGTAGCTTGATAAAAGCACTTTAATGTTGATATCAAATCGCTTATTTGCACACATTCTTCTGCTGCTGGTACTTCTATACCAGCGCGTTCTGCCATTTACAAATTTACTGCCGTTTTTTATTCCATAGCGTGTTTCAACACCTTGAATCAAAGTGTGCCTGGGTAGATTGCAAGTTTGAAATTGCTTTAAATATCGACAAGCTTGCTCACTGCTCACTCCTTTGAAAATGTCCAACAATTTTGCGACATTTTTTTTATTATATTCATCATGGAATCGCTATTCAATATAATGCCATGAATTACCAGCTGCAACGCTTAGCTAAGCAACCAATGGATGCAAGGTTTCCAAGACGCATGGCAGCCTGCATATTACAAGCGTTGCCGCGTATAACCATGTGAACTTTGTTGGTCAATTTGAAATCAGCAATTATATTGATTAGCGGTTCTGAAATATCGTTTCCAGTATTGTTGTCTTCAATTGCATTTGCTGTTAATATGAAGTGAGCTGTGGAACTCAGCAAAGAGCAAGTCTTCGAAGAATTACTCGTACTCCATATGTATGTTGTAATTCTCACCCTTTCAGCCTTTTCCAAGAGAAATATGACTTACTATTTTACCTTTAAATGCGTCACTTGCATTAAAGTTGTAGTCGTACTTCCGGTGAAGTGAACAAGCTTTACAACGTTTCATGTGGAGAACATGAAATTTTGACAATTATCACTAGTACAGACATCTTTTGAACAATTGACTTTTTTAAAATATATGAATTTAAATTTACAAATACGTTGGGTGATTTAAGAATTTCTTCTGGACACAATTAAATACAAGCAACGATCCATCAATATTTATATACCAACATAGAAATCTAGCGTTATATTTTGTTTGAATACATAATTTGTGAAGTTAAATTTGTTTCCAACTATGTATTCCGTTCTAACTTCTCCTAAGTTTTAACAAACTTAAACACGAAACGTGCTACCTACTATAACGTTTATACACCTTATGTTCATGTCAGAGAACATGTCTCCAGTCAAATATGTTCTCTAGAATTGAATAACTAATTCTTAAGAAACGTGTGACCATCTGTGTCATGTAAAAAACTTACCTAACTGAGAAAGCTTAATCTTGTCTTATATCAGAAAACGTGCCTAACAGCCATAATAATTTTTGTCTGAAACAATATAGGAGTGCAAGCAATTCCCGGAACTTATTTCCCGTTCAAAAGAAATATTTTGTTTTTCTGGATTATGATGTATTTGCTTTTGGTATCGAGGGGCAAGTCGCCAAGTCGAGGCGCCAAGCAAACACTGCCGTGCCATCCTTTGCTGGAACCATTTCGCCGCATTTTCAGGCCCCGATTTAAGAACCTCTGGATTAGACTAGAGAAGTTTTCGTCATCCAGTAAGCTATAAACATATCTATAATTAAAATCTAAAATTTCAGATTGGTGCAATGGTGTCATGGAGCACCTGGTTTTGTACCCTTCTGCTTGTGCACTCTTCAACGGCCAAGTCACACAACATTAACTAGACTTTGTCTAGATTTCATTTATTTTTAGAGATGAACAAGCAGCTCCATTGAGACTTGGCTAGTTTTTGACAGAATGTTTTTGGTGGGTACATTTAGTTTCAGTCAAAAATATGAAATTTCGTAAATTTTAAAATCACGATAGGTACCTATGTATTAAAATCTAGATAAACCTTTTTTATTTGTGAATGGTCACCATAAAAAAAAAAAAAAAAAAAAAAAAAAAAAAAAAAAAAAAAAAAAAAAAAAAAAAAAAAAAAAAAAAAAAAAAAAAAAAAAAAAAAATAGAGCAAAATCATTGGACATGCTTCATTAGTTAATAGGTTCACAATAAGTATAGTGTAGGAAGCGACAGATACATTCAATTACATCGAATAACATAAATGATTCCCACATCAAAGCTAACATTATGAAGTCTGAAAGGGAAATCTATGTCATTTGGTCACGTGTAAGTGGCACTTCATGCATCAATTTTGTTTTTTTTAAACGGTTTTTTTAGGTAGATTAATATGTAAAAGGTGTAACTCATGTTGGTTCAATCTTTTACAAAATAAAGTTTGTGCAAAACAGTTTCAATATATTTTTGGTGATCTGATACGAACACTTGGACCTATAAAAATAAAAAGTTTACATATTGACAAGCTCGTGAATAGAGACAGCTAATTAATTGTTCTTGCATTCATCAACAATCCCAATGTTTGAAAGCAATTATGTCAAGCAGTTCTTAATGCAGATACAAAAGGGTTCTGAAAACTGGGTGCATTCCTATACACTCTTATACAGCTTAGAATTTAAATTTAGATTAAACATGAACAAATCTGTACACGGTACGGTATGACTATCGTGTTTCCTATTTGAAACTGAAAAAAGTTAGAATACAAATTGGCATGCATAAACTATTATGCATCTACATTAGACAGTTACGTAAGAGACTACCTTGAAAAATATTTTTTTTCTTGCAAATTTATATGAATGGCAACTTGTGTGTATTTTCTTTTTAAAGAGAACGTCTGGAAACATAATCCAGACGTTTTGTATAATGAGATTTGTCTGCTTGAAACTATAACAATGCTTAAGAGCGAAATGATTAAAAAGATAGAAAACCAATGTTTCAACCTTTCAAAACAGCACAGTTCTTCCAATTATATTAGCTGTTTTGAGGACAAGTTTGAGAGTTCTTGTTTGCAATTATTATAAAGCCTATTACAGTCAATGTATTGGTTTTTGTTTTTGAGGCACATTGTTCAATCGGTGGGTATGCTATGTAAACAAACAAAATGCAGTCAATTCGGAGCGATATGGTCGGCGAATGAAGATCATAATTTGGACATGACTTGGTTCTAACAAGATAGGGCAACAAGCCACGCAACACGACCAATGATGGCTTTATTGCGAGAGAAGTTTCCTAGTCGCATAATTTCAAGTTTTGGCAACGTCAATTGGCCACCAAGATCGTGTGATTTGACACCTTTAGAGTTTTTTCTCTGGGGTACGCAAAAGACCGTGCTTATGTGAATAGTCACCGAAATCTAGACGCATTAAAAATCAAAACAACTCGAGTTTTGGCCAAGATACCGCCCGATATGTACGAAAAAGTGCTTAAAATTATTAACCCCAGAAGAATCTCTCTGCAAAATCGGCCGAGGCGGCCAGCCATTTCAATGATAGCTATTGTATTTCACAATTAATGACAAAGTTCAAACTTTAAATGAAATTGAGTTTTCATCGAGACTTTTATGTTCTAAAAAATTGCATGGGATTAATTTATTAACCTTACAACATTGTCATTATTTTTTTATTTTTCGTTTTTTTTATATTGAGAAGATTTTTAGATAGGTATGTACATGTACCTACATTAATTTTAACCACCCATTTGTGCACTTTTTTATTTGCGACTTATAAAAAAAACTTGAGATTTTGAATTGAAAAAAGTGGGTCCGGCGATTCCGTCCGTCCGTCTGTCTGTCTGTAAACGCACCTACAGCTTTAACCACTGGTCCGATTGGCTTCAAACTTGAAAATAACAATCGAGCGCATACGCGTGGGTCGTTATCTTTTGATTTTTTTTTTTTTTTTTAAGATCAGCATTTAGGGTAGCCACCAAACAATTTTTTTTGGCCAAAGACGAAAAGCTTCAATTTTCTCAAAAACGGCTGCTACGATTTTTGTTTAACTTCCTACAAATTTTTTATTTAAAACATTCATGTATTTCATGTAAAAGCAATATTTTTGTATTGCTCAAAAACGGTACCTCCCATAGAACCATTTTTTTTTGTTATCAGATTTTCTCGAAAAATAAAAATCCGATCAGCGTAATTTTTTTTAAGTGTGTTTATGTTGCCCAAATAATTTGTTTTTGGATTTTAAGAAAATATTTTCACTTTTTTTTCAAAATTCTGTATCTCGAAAACAGATCAATATTAAAAATCGAAATTCAAATAAAATGTGTATATTACATGTTCTTGAACACTGCATACCCAGATTAATTTAAGGACATTTTTGAAAAATTTTATAAATAAAAAATTAATTTAAAAAAAACCCGATCCACAGATTTTTTTCAAACAAAATTTGAAAAAAACAACAATTTTTTAGGAAATTTTATGGCACTAATTTTTTTCAGATAAAATGTGTTTTTGAGGTACACATTTCAATTTATATACATTTTTATTTTTAATTATTTTTTGTGAGTTCAGTTTTGGAATACTGTGCGAGTAAACGTCGCTACACACACACCAGCATGCTTGACAAGTTTACTTGTACAAGCAAAATGTAACGTCTGTAGGGATATTTTGCGCACTCATCTTACTTGTACAAGCCGCTTGATGATTGATTGATTTCGAATCCTACAAACTGCTTGCACAAGCAAAATGAAACGTGTGTACCTGTATTTTTGGCTTGTACAAATAAATTAGTAGTCCGGTACCATATCATCATGTCGAGCGATTTGAAGAAGAACAATCGTGAATTACTAGAATTATTAGAAGTTTTATTCGTGCCTACGAAAATCAGCAGTGTTTTTGGCGAATTAAATCTTCTGAAAAACATGATAGAATGAAGAGGGATGCAGCGTACAAAATCTTACTTGATAAGAAAAGATTAATTGTCAGCCACCCCGATAAGGATGCCGTTATTAAAAAGCACCTGTGGTGAAATTATAATCGAATATTTAAGATCTTCATAGTTCCTTCCTTAAATCGTATCTTGCTTTTAAATAAAAGGTGTTATGAGTGACAAAAGCTTCAGATATGTTTCTTCACTCATTCTGAGATAATTATGCCAATCACACGGATATTATCTTCAATTCACTCAGAAAATGAATATGGGAGTAGCTTTTTCTCTTCAGTAACCACTCTTTACACCACACATCACGTTTCTTTTTTCGCGTTTCTTTTTTACGGATAAGATAAAAAGCATCCAAAGCAAGAAAGTCGTCGTCCGAATCACACATTTTCGCAACATAAACTGAAAAATGTTCGAGCATGCTGTAGCGTGTGGAGGCGAAATGAAAAATTAGCACGCTTGTACAAAAAGATTGTAGGGTCGTGGCACCAGTTACCGAACAGTTAACGGACTATGAGGAAAGAACATGTTGCAAAAAATACTTTAACTGAGTTTAGTATTATAATTTTAGTTTTTTCTGAATTATTATTTCAAATATTTTCAGGTTTGATACTCTTTTTTTCCATAAAAATTATCAGTAAATATTAAAAGAAGATTTTATTGAAAATAAGCATTTTTTCCTATTCTCGAACACCTTATTTTGATTGTTTCCTAAACCCGAACACGGAGTTTCCTATTTTCGAACACTGAAATCAAAAAGTCGTTAGTGGTTAGAAAATCATTTTAAAGCCAAAATTTTCTCTATTTTTGCATATTTTTCGTTAAATAAAAATGTAAATAATTGAATGATCCATTGGCAAAAATAAAATAAATAAATATCGTATCGTATCTTAAAAATAAATATATTTACTAAAGTTCTATTTTTTAAATAGTCAGTGCGATTTATAATTGAAAATCTTCAATATATAGGAAGTAGTTGTTACATCAAGTTTCGAGAAATTTTTTTTAAATAATAGTTAGGGGCTTGAGAGCTTTTTTAAACAAACAACATTTTTCAAAAAATTAATTTTGTTATTCTAATAGTTTTTTAACGTTTATTTTTTATACATCCTTAGCAGGAATTGATTTGAAATTTTTATGGATTTGACCAAGATTGTGAAAACTGACATGAATTATAAGCCATTCTCTTCGCAGAGCTTCTTAAGCTCTCCAACAGATCCGTAGCTTCTTCCTTCTCCATAAATTCCTCTGTCTTTGATTACCCAAAGATTCTGTATCTATGAATTAAGCTCCAACCAATGAGTTGTTTCCCGATTTGTATGAATTTTGGTATTTTCCCGCCTCCAGCTGAAAAACCATAGTGATTAGCCAAACAGGTATCAAACTGATGCGCAGCACTTAAACATAATCCCAACTGTTGATTTTTGCTGACGTAAATCGAATTTCGAAGCACCCTACTGAAGAGAAAGCTCACCATCACCATATCATCAGTGAACCTCCACCAAAATTAGGCCATCGAAACATTTCGGTTCCTTTCGTAAATCACTCAAGTATCCATATGTAATCCTTCAGGATCATTTCAGTTCAATTTCTTCTCATCAGAAAAAATTATCTTTAATCGAATCGAAGGCACATATTGAAAAAACCTCTAATTCAAACTTACTGATTCCAATCCCGATCTTGAACATGAAAGAAAAGGGTGTTCGAAAATAGGATTTTGTCTTTTTTTACTGTTTCCTATTTCCGAACACACTTGTTCGGAAATAGGCAACTCGGTAATATTTAGTTTCCTTTCTTCGAACAGTCAAAAATCATACCATAATTTTACTTTTTTTCGTTAAACAATTTAAAATATAAATAATCTGGCATACTTAATTATTTTAAAACACTGGGAAAAGAATTTACTCAAATATTTTTCCTTCAAAACAACTTTTCAGGAAGTCCTGATCTAGTTTTTTTTTTTCTTGAAAAACGTATCAAATCCGTACCGAGGGAAACCTACCACTGAACTGAATTTTTTGCTCTCTCAAGATATATTAGTTTAAATGAAACGTTTTACCTATTTGTAAAGAAAGAATGCCCAAAGGTTTTTGTGAAGTTTTCATTACGAAAAACGTTAAAATAACGAAACTACAACCATATTTCTCAAAAGTGTTCGGGAACTGGGGACGTTCGGTAACAGGTGCCACCACCCTACAAGCAAACTTGTTAAGCATGCTGTTGTGTGTGTAGCGACCTTAAGAAGGAGTACGATTTCGAGTCCGATTCCAATTCCGAATTCGATTCCGACATCAAGCCTCAGCTCGGGCTGAGTCTAAATCCCTTTAAAATTAATAACTATTTACTATGACATGTGCAGCATGGTGCAGCATTACATAAATGTGTTTTGTTATTGTAATTCAAAGAAATACGTCTGCGTTGACTTGTCTGGTGTCTTACTATTTTTACTTTCTTTATTTAAGGATTTTCAAATAAAACGACTACCTTCCACAAAAATATCAATAAAAAAAAATCATACCTGAAGTAATTAAAAGCACAATGACCTACGACAACGGTTCATTAGTTACCTAACTACTTACTCCTTCTAACTAATAGGTAACCTACTATAGATCGTTAAATACTTAATATTATGGAGAAGACAGATCGTTGAAATTTTCGAATTTATTTTTATATAATTTGGGACATTGACCCAAATTAAAACTTAATCAATTATTCGTATGTTAAATCAGTAGATAAATATCTTTTGAGTGAAAATTAGATGTATACGTAAGTAGGTCTACTTTTTAACTAGGTTTAGGTCTTCAGGTACATTATATAACTAAAGATTAGAGCGATTAGGAAGTTTTCAAGTAATCATTGATAAACTTGTACTATCGTTAGTGATTTCAGTTATTTCAACAGTCATTCTTAATCTTAGACCATTCATAGACAAGCAATGAATTCTTTCTTAAAACATATTAATTTCAGTAAATAGAAGAAAACAGGTACCTATTTTGATTAATATAAAGTTTCTGTTTCACGCAATATTTGACGCAATCATAACACTGACACCTTATCATCATTTTGTGAATGTATAGAAAGATTAAAAAGTCTTATCAGTTCTTTGTTTAAACATTTAAATTGTACTGGTTTTTTGTGTTGGTTGATTTTGCAACAATATATTTATGAAATTATTTAATTACATTGAATTTTGCTACTGAGGCATTTACTACATTTTTATATCTACTAAGTGTGACAGTAACGACTAACGTGATCAACTGTCAGCCCCTCAACCTAACCTAACCTAACCTAACCTTACCTACTAAGAAAAAAATAAAATTTATTTTGTATTAAATACTATACGGTTATCGAAAACAAATTGAGCCAAATATATATTTGAAACAGAATGGTCATCGTTGATAGAGATTTGAATCTACCTGCTATCTATAGTTTCAAAACATAACGGGTACCACACTGTTATTAAATTATCATCGCTCAGATGTTGCAAACGTAAACGTAGGCTCTAATTGCTCTATCGGTACAAAAAAAAAAAGAAAACATCTTTTGACCTGATAAGGCAATTAACGTCTACCCAGACAGTTTAAATGAGTAAGAGTAGAGTATAGACATAGATGCTTACAAGGAAAGTTGAGCAAAGATACAGATACAGTATACATTATCCGATATGCTTATTTATACACCTAACCATTTTATATTGTAAGAGAGCAACAGGGTTGCCGTTGTATATTTTGAATAAGAAAAGGTGTAGTTTCAAACGGTAAATATTCAGTCAATTTTGTCATTTATGGCATCATTGCATTAATTTCTTTAAACTGACAAAATAGATTTTTGCATTTTCGATAAAAAATGTCTGCGGAAATTTTGAAAATGAACTGCATCGCATTTCATAAGAAGTGGTTGCTTAATGAAGTTGTTGACATTGCTATAATGGGCACATTGCTGCTTAAAGCCTAGGCACATTTACTATGAATGACTGTGGTCATCGACTGAAACTCCATTAACATCACCACAACGTGCTGCTTATGAAAGTATAGGCGCAAAATTATAGTCCGCTAATGAACAACTTTAGTGTGATACTAGCTTAAAATGACGTTTCAGATATGACTCAAACGTCATTTTAAGCTAAGTATCACACTAAAGTTGTTCATTAGCGACTATAATTTTGCGCCATAGTGTTTAGAAAATGTGGCACAAACATGACACTTGAAATTGTGAGTGCTTCTGTTTCTGATTCTGATTTCAAATCCAGAAGAGGAGTCTATTTTTTTCAGAATCAGAACGCTTTAAGAATTGTTAATATGAGCAATCGGTTGTTCCAGGCCCCAAGGGCAAAGTAATTGGTTTTGACAATATGTTTTTTAAATGATTTTTTCGTAGGCTACAATATGTGCAAATATGTACATAGAACCCACACACTGAATATATTGAAATGTTGATCATCAAACGTTTTGCAATCGTGTAATCTGCTGAAATATAACTAAAACGTCAAAACGTTTAATTTATCGTAAAATCTACTGACTTTTTTCTTTTGATTCTAAGATTACATTTTTCGAAAAGTTTGTAGGAATAATCTCTATATACATACCTACAAAAATATATAAAAATGCATGTATAATTTTTTTGTTTGTGTGTCCGCTATGGGCTCCTAAGCGGCCCAACAGATATTTATGTAATTTTCATGGTAAATACTGTTTTATTCAGTGCTGGTTCCTGTGAAAATATGGTAAAGCCTTACAGAAAAGTGGGTAAAGTGGAAAAGTTGAACAAAGATCGAAAATTTTTTTTTTTTTTTATCTTGGAATTTTTTGTTTCGAAATGTGTTATCGTATGGAAATTTAGAAATTCTTGATGAAAACCCGGAAATATCTGAAGAAGCAAAACAAAAATTTAAACCCCAAATCAAATCTTTTTTTCAAATGGCAACATGGAAAATTTTAGATGGGGAACTCTGAAAACTCTTTTAGAGCAAAATCAATTTTTTTCATGAAATTTAAAGTCCAATTGTTCCAGAATTGGTTCACAAAGAAAAAACTAGAAAATTCTTGGTGGAAAACTAGGAAAATTTAGGAAAAGACCGAAACATTTGTTTTTTAAATATAAGATTTAGGATGTGCAAAGGTGGAAAATTCTAAAAAATAAAAATCTTTGAAATTGAAAATATCTGTCTTATACTCATTTTGAAGCATAGCTGAAGGAGCCAAAATTGTGGTGAAATGAGGTTAGCAAAAGATTAGTATAAACAATAAAATGGATGTATGTTGGTTTGTTTGTATGTTTGGTAAAGACTTTTAAGCCGCCCAACGCGTTTTTATAAAATGTTGACGGTAGGCATAGCATAGTCAAATCATGGTTTCTGTGAAAACAAGTTTTGGGAAAATCTTACGGGAAAGTGGGCAAATGGGAACAATCAAATGGTGGTCGAATGAATGGGATTGAATGGGATTCTAGGTTTAAGTGTTCAGAAATTGCTTTTCGAACGGAACAAACATTGTAGGCACAAATTCGCAACACTCCGGAAAACGACAATTTTTTAAAAATTTGTGTCTATGAAATTTTGCATTTTATCAAAGTGATTTAATGATTTCAAACAACTTTAAAGTGGAAAATTAGTTGTGAAGCTTGGAAAAAATTATATCGTTCTCTATTTCAATAGGCACTTTGCATTTTGAAAAAATCTGCTTTATTCTTAATTTGGAGTTGATCTGAAGGCAGGCGAGACGGGGTTCGCGACTAAATGTTTTTCAACATCGAAAAAGAAGTAAGCCAACTAAATATCATGTGAACAATATAGAGATAGGAACCTGCATATCAGCGTTGCCAGTGATATGCAGTGGGAAACGGCAAGAACACCACTGCCACTACCGCACAGAAATGGCACTAGCTTTTCAAACAGTATCCAAAAAAAGATATGTTTAGACTAGTGTCTTTCATATTATGTATCCCAACATCGAACTGCTTTCCTGAACGCGTTTTTTCCCAGATGAATTTAGAATGGTCGGATGCGAGGAATAAATGCTCCGTAGTTTTAATGAAAGCAGAATTACTGATCCTTTTTAATGTACAGCTATATCCTGTGATACGTTTTTTTAATATGTCCCGCTTTCGACGAAAGAATACCGCCGTTTTCAGTCAAAAAGTTCCAGAATCCCGACTTGGCACAAAAAAATCTAGCAACGCTGCTGCATATACATAAACTAGCTGACCCCGCGAACTTCTTCTCGCCGCCCTTCAGAGCAGTATGTATAACTAACACAGATATTGTGATAATGTGATTTGCTTGAATCATATTGAAATAGAGAACTATACATATCTGAATTTTTCCAAGCTTTACAACTAATTTTCTACTTTCATTGAAGAATGCAGTAAAATGCAAATTTCTTTGAGAAATTCAACAAAATCTCGTTCTTCCGTTGTGTTTTGACTATTTCACAAAAATCAGAATTCCAGACAGCTGATTTTCCCGTAAGATTGTCCCCAAAATTTGTTCTTACACAGGCTATATCTACAGAGAAAATTGTATAAAAATACATTGAGGATTGAGCGGATAAAGAGTCCCTACCGGACATACAAACAAAACAATGCACCTTAAATTCCATGCAAAAATTTGTTTTTAGGTCTTGAAGTTCTGCTTGCTCTCGTATCCCTACCTTAGTTTGGTTTTTTCAGTTTTCTCACTTTTCCATGAGGTTTTTCCAATTTTTTTTTTTCACAGAAATCATCACTGAATACAACAGTATTAAGTATTAACCATGAAAATTTCACAAATATCTGTTGGGCCATTTCGGAGTCTATAAGAGAAATACAAACAAACAAACACACATCCATTTTTATATATACAGGGTGATTCACGAGCGTTGTGCCAAAAAGCTAGAGCGTGTAGGTTGAGTTGAGACAAGAAAAAAATCGTATGGGAGGGGGGGGTCTATTCCCCCCCGTTTAGCCAGGAGGGGCAATTTTCTGAAAAATTGACTTATTTTGTAAAAAAAAATATTAAAAATTAACGGCTACGTTTACAACACCTTGCTATACCTTTCTGAAAAGCCAAAAACTTCTTCTTTCATTTTGTTTTTAAATTAAATTGTTTTAACGAATAGTTTAAAAAAAATAAATTTTCAAACTCAAAATTTTCAAAAAAAAAAGCAAAAAAAACATTTTTGAACTAATTTTATTCAAAATTTTATGTAATTAAGTACTAATTTTGTTTTAAAAATTCAATGTGTTTGTTAATTTTTAGTCGAAAACAGAAAACCGGATGCAAAAATGTCTTTTCGTTTTTGAGAAATTAAGAAAAAATCAAAACCACTTTTTTCTAAAAAAATCTTTGTTTTTATTTTTACCTATCTGGACTTTTAGTTTAATTTATTAGTTTAATTTTTAAATTTAATTTTTTGTGATTGGAATTTTATGAGGACTCAATAAAGTAGAAAAGTATTACATTATCCCTGGATTAACCATTTTGTTCATTGATAACGTCTGAAAACTGACCTGTAATTTTTTCTTACTATACCTGGGGCCGCGGCCACTCGCCGGCGAAGAGTTCTACCTGCTAGGGGCTTAAGATAATTAAACCGCATTTTTTCTTGAATGAAAAAACAATTAACAACCTAAAGGTAAATAAAAGGCATCGCATATTTACTAAACAACTATTTACAATTAAAATATTAACTCATCAACACATAACAATAACAAACTCATACGCTCGAGAAGAGTTAGCGGACAGGAACTTCTGCTTCGGTTTAACTTATTGTCGAGATCGGGAAGCTGAAAGACCCTACGCTGAAAGATATCCCAATAGATGGTGCCCAAGTCGTAGCATGTTTTCAAGAATCCGCTGACGAGAGCACTGAGAGCTAGAAGTGAAAGGTCAATGGCAGACGTTATCAATGAAAAAAATGATTAATCCAGGGAAAATCCAATACTTTTCTACTTTATTGAGTCCTCATAAAACTCCAATCACAAAAAATTAAATTTATAAATTAAACTAATAAATTAAACTAAAAGTCCAGATAGTTAAAAATAAAAACAAAGATTTTTTTAGAAAAAAGTGGTTTTGATTTTTTCTTAATTTCTCAAAAACGAAAAGACATTTTTGCATCCGGTTTTCTGTTTTCGACTAAAAATTCACAAACACATTGAATTTTTAAAACAAAATTAGTACTTAATTACATAAAATTTTGAAAAAAATTAGTTCAAAAATGTTTTTTTTTGCTTTTTTTTTGAAAATTTTGAGTTTGAAAATTTATTTTTTTTAAACTATTCGTTAAAACAATTTAATTTAAAAACAAAATGAAAGAAGAAGTTTTTGGCTTTTCAGAAAGGTATAGCACGGTGTTGTAAACGTAGCCGTTAATTTGTAATATTTTTTTAAACAAAATAAGTCAATTTTTCAGAAAATTGCCCCTCCCGGCTAAACGGGGGGGAATAGACCCCCCCCTCCGATACGATTTTTTTCTTGTCTCAACTCAACCTACACGCTCCAGCTTTTTGGCACAACGCTCGTGAATCACCCTGTATAAATAAAAGATAAATAGCGGAGATAAAGTGTTCCTTTGTTGATATTAAATTTTATATCTGTGTGACACCAATTAACAAAAAATATACGAAGAACCAAAAAAACCACACGGCAACCCTTAATACTCTTACATATTTCAATAGAAAGATGCGAACAGTCCAGATTTATAGAAATGGTTCCTTTAAAAGATCACGTCCAAAAGGTAAATATTAGAAACGAAAATGTTTCTTGTTAGTTACCTACTCATAAATTACTGGATTTAACCTAAATTCAGACTTCTCACCGTTTTAAAACTGATTTATCCTTAAAATGTCTTGGGAAGAATGTGTGTGTGTATCCATCAGTTCTTCATACCGGTTCAGCAAATTTAGTACTGTTGACTTGATCTCACGCAATGTCTTGCATAAATCGATTTCAAATTATCGCATTGATTACAATTTATTGTTTTTAATTTAATACTGATTATTGTGTCAATGCACTTTGCACTTAATTCAATAACACAGAACAAAACAGAATAGAAGATAAATATCTTGTTTCACATCACTATCAAAGCTACCGAATTACACACATAGACTTTTTTCAATTGACAAACACAACAGAATTGGCATCTCAGCTCAGCAGTAGACACAAAAACGATCTTTTTCCACGAATAGGTAACATCTATACAACAAAAATCTACAATCTTCTTAATCTAAGCATCAAGAACGGCAATTGTAGTACATTTCATTTAAAAGTGATTGAAAAATTTCAAGATTTTTGTAGGTATTCATATTCTCTCTCGATAAACTGGTTCTAGGTAAGAAATCAGGTTGTTTTAGATTCACATTTTACAAGCTAAATGAGGATATCCAATTTCACTTTGACGATAGAGGTAAGGCGAAATTTCGCACATATAGAATGATCCTCTTCAATTTCTTTGAATTTCAACTGAATCGGTAGTTAATTCAATTTTGGCGCATTGTCTGGCATTTACATTTTTTTTTTTTGAAATTGAAATCACTGTAAGAAACTGGTTTTAAGTTATAACTCATAAGAGATGCTTGATAGGGCCGGCCGGTTGTTGTTGGAATCAAAAAATAAACCCGATCGCACGAATATCAAACATTCAAAACCAGAGTTGAATCCCGACTGGGCTGTTGAGTTTCAATTTAGAATCGAGCAACGATTTTCTGTTTTGTTCTAAAAATCCGGCGAACTGTGAACACCAACGCACAGAGAACGTTCTCTTAAAAGTGGGCACTTCGACTGCAATAAGTAAAAGCAGGTACCTTGTTCAGTTGTCTGATAATGGAAATATGTGCACACTCTATGTCGTTAGAGTTAGTTCTTTTTCGATATTTGAATAGAGTGAAAATTTTAGGGGAAAAGAGGAGTTGCCGTTGTTGAATAGTTGTTTTGTATGGTGAAAGATCAGTTGATCAGTAAATGTGTACCCCACGGGTTTAAATAGAAAAAGAATATTTACTATGTAGAAAATATGTTTCTAGATAAAAAAAAATAATAGAATCAATTACTTACTTACTTACTTACTGGCGCTACAGTCCGGGGTGGACTTGGGCCTCAACCAACAAACCTCTCCAGCCAGCTCGGTCCCTAGGTAGCTGTCTTCAGTTACGCACGCCGAGGTGGTTGAGTTCACCTTCAAATTGCGATCGCCACCTTAGCCTTGGCCTTCCTCTAATGCGTCATCGCTCTGGGGTGGGGGCGACTTTCCTGATAGGGCTTTGGATCTGGGCCTTGAAATTTTTTTGGGTGGAAGGTAGGCAAGTCTATAGGCTAGCTTCAAAAATTTACAAGTCGGAGACCCCCGTAAATACGATTAAAAATTATTTAAAAATTGCGAAAATACGATGTTTTTTTCACTTTTGACATTTGGCTGTAAGCGCAAGTCAATTTCGAGGATTTTTTTAGTGTGAGTGTTGTTAGACTGTGCCTAAATGTACTTTATGTGGAAAGTTATATACTCATAGCATAAAATGGAAGGTTGAGTTTTGGCATGATTTATATTCGAAATTTTTAACTACATATTATCTTATCTGATTTTCAGAATTATTTTCACAAGCCAAAGTAATAGTTTTAAATTTCGCGCGAAATTTTGAACAATTATCTTATCTGATTTTCAGAATTATTTTCACAAGACAAAGTAATAGTTTTAAATTTCGCGCGAAATTCAGATAAGATAATATGTAGTTAAAAATAATTCTGAAAATCAGATAAGATAATAGTTAAACATTCCGCGCGAAATTTTTAACTATTATCTTATCTGATTTTCAGAATTATTTTCACAAGACAAAGTAATAGTTTTAAATTAATTAAGTAAAATCTTTCGTATCAGAACACATTTTTACCGTTAAACATTAAGCTCCAACACAAGGAAAAACTTCCCATCGATTTCTTACGAATTATAAAAAAAAAAAATCCCAGAATATCCGAATAAAAAACCCAAACAAACTTACAGTCTACCCACACTTAACGAAGAAATCAGCAGATGCAAGAAACTGCTGTCAAGATTTTGACATTCTGAACCCAGTCATGTATTTATCAAATAAAAAATACAGACTTTTTGTATGAGAAAATGAAATTTTATTAATTAAATTAAAAATACTTTTAACAATTTCCGACCAATAAAACTAATTGTGTAGAGTGTTTTAAGAGATTACCTATCGAGTGAGACTAGTTTTGTGCCCCAAACCCAAAGCCCTATCAGGAAAGTAGAGCCCTGGGGTGTTTTCGAAGACTTTACGGGCCGGAGCATTGGTGTCCATCCTCTCCACGTGGCCAAGACATCTGAGTCGTTGGTCCATCACTCTTTTAGCTAGGTCAATGTCGCTGTACAGCCCGTACAGTTCGTGGTAAAATCTTCTCCTCCATTCACCATTTATGCATACAGGTACAGGACCATAGATCTTCCGTAGAACTTTTCTCTCGAACCAGCCTAGGGTCCATGCTTCTGCACCATAAAGCAGGACGGGGAGGATGAAGGTCTTATAGAGCGTCGTATAGAGTTGTTCGGGAGAGGGCCTTACTACTCAATTGCTCTCTTAGCCCGAAGAAACAGCGATTAGCAAGAGTTATTCTCCTTCTGATCTCGGCGCTGATGGCATTGTCCGTGTTAATAGCAGAGCCAAGGTAGACAAAGTCCTTAACTACCTCGAAATTATATGCGTCTATCGAGACGTTTTTTCCAAGACGTGTCGGTGACAGCATATACCTACTTTGTTTTGCCCTCATTCACCAGTAAACCCATTTTTTCTGTCTGTATGTATACTCGCAAAAGCACTGTTGACATCACGCTGCGTGCTCCCAATGATATCATGTCATCAGCGTACGTGAGTAGTCACAGACTTCTGGAAGATAGTACCTCTAGTGTTGACGTGGGAACTCTGCACAATTCGTTCCAGTATGATGTTAAAGAAGTCGGATGACAGTGCATCACCTTGTCTAAAGCCTTTTTTGACATCGAAGGCGTGTCGGTGAGGTGGTTACCGACTTTAATGGAGCAGCTTGAGTTCTGCATTGTCATCCTGCTCAGACGAATGAGTTTTGTAGGGATGCCAAAACTGGATATGGCTTTATACGTCATACGCGGCCTTTAAATCGATAAAATGATGGTAGGTGGGTAGGTGTTGATTTGTTTTTTCCAGGACCTGCCGTACCGTAATGTGAATATTTGATCGATGGTGGACTATTATTTGTGGGGTGCCGTAAAAGATAAGTGTTACGCCGGCAAGCCAGAGACAATTGACGCTTTAAAGGACAATATTCGTGAAGCCGTTGGTGAAATACAGCTGCTCACAATCGATAATGTGCTTAAAAATTGGACCGATCGTCGTATTGCCGAGGCAGCCATTGGAATAAAATTATTTTCCATTACTAACCGGAAGGATTGTACTTTCAATCGTTGGTCGTTGTTCACGCTCATGTGAATAGTGCTTAAGACTGGGTTTCCTTTTTTCTTGAACTCCGAGTTCGTGTAAAAGCATGCACGAGTGTTAGTGAATATTTCCCTTTCTTTTTTTTAATTTCCGTCTCACATAGCCACTTGAAATTTCTAGTTTTTGTTTTTTTTTCTCACTCAGAATTCCGTTTCAGTGAGCGATATGTAAGAAATGAGTTTCGCTTACGAAGGTCCACAAAATAGGGATGAAAAAAAGAGGTATTTTCGCATGTATCTATTTACTGTGGTGTGGACATGCACAAAAATGCAATGTAGATGCATATGTACGTATTATGTTATGTGCACTTAGAGTAGGAGTAGCATTCATGAATTGTTGTTTTTCTTTTTTCTACGCAAATTTTGTAATTTGGGATTATGATGGTTTTGAGTTTTGCTGACATTTGTGTTCGAATTGTTTCTTTTTTGGGGTCCTGGCGAACGATTTTAATTTTTCTTTGATTTCATCTTTGTATTTATCTATAAAAAGACGAAGAGGTACTTTTTGACAAGCTATGAACATTTAAAAAAGTTCAAGACGATATTTTGATCAAACATGATTTTATGATGATAGAAAAATCAAAAAAGTGATTGCCTCAATTCTGTCTTTCCTTGGGTATTTAGGCAAAAGTTACCCGATTGTCTTCAACTACTACGATTGTTCTTTAACCGATTTGGGTCACGGATGGGAGATTATTTGTTTTTTTTTTTTTTAAATAGGCAAAAAATTACTCAAACTATAACATTTTTTTATTATTCCCAAATGCATTGGGGTTAATTTTCTTAAGGTTTCAAGGAATATAATATTGACATTGCCTTTTCACAGTACTTCGCACATGAATGTAACGAACTACAGACACATAGCAGCACTGGCGACTGAGGCCATCGGCTGATGAATATAATATAATATAATAAAAAAAATTTTTCTAAACCTACCTACACCTGCAAGTAATAATATTATGAAGAAAAATGATTCCAAGGAATCAAAAATTATTTTTTGTCATCTATGTAGTTATCTTACAAAACAAGATTAGGTCAAGATTAGACACTAGATTGATTTTTATAATTCTATAAAACAAAGAATTCGCAAGAATTCGATTTGAAATACAATAAAATAACCATAATTCAAATCATCGGCTTGTTCTTCTTCAAAAAAGAATATTACGATCCCACCAGCACAGCATAGAGAAACGATAGGAAAAAAATGTCACTGCTACAAAAACATAAGCAAAACAAAAACAAAAAAGAAACAAAACCCTTTACATAATCCTAAGAAATGGCACACACCACCACGAAAAAAGATCGTTTCCTCATTGCGTAACAGGATTTTACTTCTCAAGCCCTTGCACATAGAGAATATTATTACCTTGCCCTTACTCATTTTCAAAAAATACGCGCATTCACATACATATTCGAAATGTATGCCTGCAAATATGACAAATGTAGGGAGGTATTCAAAACAACTTTTTCATCGAATACCTACATAGTACATAGTAGTGATCACAATTGCCTATCTACATTTATATGTCTGCATATCATAAACATTCCAGAAGTATAAAAAAATTAATTTTCATTCTCAAACGAATTCTATGAGAACGTTTGGTATGAACATTTTTTTCTCTATCCTATAAAAATAAAACGAAGGAGAAGAGAATGAAATATAAAACAACGCCACCTAGTTCAATTCGTTTGAACTGAGTACCTTAGTGTGTGTGAGCAAACGCGATTTTTCTTGTAAAAATCTAAAAAAATACCCATTTTCGAATATTAATATAAAATAAACGGGATATCGTAAAATTATTTTAATTTCTGATTTCTATATAAAAAATATGAAAAAAAATTAAAAACATATTTTTGAAAATATTGTTATCTGCATTCTCCTCATAATTGATACACAAATATTGACTTTTTTAAATGCATTTTTAAATATGTTTTCATTTTTTTCTTTTTTTTCTAAAAACGTTACTGAGTCGCAGAGATGTTCAATTTTCATAAAAAAATACTTTTGTTGTTGAGTCAAACTAAATGGGGCTGGAATCTTGTTCGCCGTAGAATATTCTAAGAAAAACATGCATTTTTTTACTTTGCACTTCAAAAAAAAATAGTAAAATATTTTATAAAAAAATTAAAAAATTATTGTGATATTATGTATATTTCGACAATATAAAAAAAATATTTTCAATTTTTTATCTTTTATAATTTAGAAATTATTCCAAATAAATCAGGCCTACTTTTGCTAAATTTCAACCATTTTTCGTGATTTTGTTAATTTTTTTTGGCGAAACTGGACAAAATATTAAAAAAAAGGCCACGTTACTGAGTCGTGAGATATTTTAAGAATAGATGAAAAATATAAAAAGAATAAAAAATAACAAAACTTTTCCCCTGCAAACGTCTCCAAAAATTTCATAATTTTTCGTTACGCATGACCATTTTGGGATGAAATATGTTTTTAATATTTTTTTAGCTAAATAATTTCTTAGCTTATTAAATGTATAATCTATACCCGTTGATTTCATTTAAATATTCGGAATATTTTGGGAGCTACACAGTTTTACGCAAAAGACCAACGAAATTTTCAATGGGAAACCTAGCCTTAAGACGTTAAGGTTTAGATTCGTGTTCACACGATTTTTCCGTTTAAACACGAATGGAAGACGCAAAATAAGTCTTGTTGGGCAACGCACAATGGGGCAAACTGACCATTTTGCGGTTTAATAAAATTAATAACGTAAGCTTCATGATTGCATACAAATTTTGCTTCGGAAAGCTTTGGAAAACAATTAAATCGCTTAAGGTTTACAAGGCAAAAAAAAAAATTTAAAAGTTTTTTTCGTAATTCCTTATATCACTAAAAACTAATTAATAAAAAAACAAATCATTGTAAGTTCTCGAAAAGACTGCTTTTACACGAGATTCATGAGTCGTGACTGTCCTTCGAATTTTCTTTTGAAATTTTGTCCCCTGAGTCGGACACTATTACACCATGACTCTTAAGCCATGACTCAAATTTTGGCAACACTCTCTTTAATTCAGATTCCTTGTTCCTTGAAATGAAAAGCATTCATTCCCACTTTTTCAAATAGCAAGGTATACATGTAAACTGGAAGGGCCTGGCCCAGGAGATAGAATACACGAGAATGTTACAAAGGACAAGGACTGGACCTTTTAGGGGTGAGGGCGGTGGAGACTCATATCCTGGCAGACCATCGGCATCAGTATCGTTGGCGGTAGCCAGCAACAAAAACAGCCAAGACCACATAAGCAGCGACGCGGACGGGCGGCAGCACACAAAGACTTATGTGAAAGTTAAAGAAGAAAAGCGAAAGGACATTTCCAGGAGGCATCAGCAGAAGAAAAGGCAGCGCAGCGCGGGTGATTTAAAGAATCGAAAAGTAGGTATACGAAATGATAACCACGGCAACGGCTAAGGACACACAAGCGTGCGCGAGATGGGTTTGACAGAAGTACAGTGCGCCATTACCATCGCACCGCATCGCCAAAACTGACACCCCCCTCCAAAACCCATTCCAAAGTTTAACAAGGGCTTGGTCCATTATGCCCGCAAGGGTTATTCATTGAAGGAGCGCAGTGGTGATGGTGCGGTCGTTGAATTTTATCCGCAGTGATGCGAATGACTTGTGATGTGAAAAGGCTTAAGTCTATCTTTTCAATATGGGTGTTTTAGCTCACTGAAGGCGGTTGCCCTCTTGTCGAAGTGGATTGGGATCGGATGTTCCGCTGAAACCCTCACGCGCTATCAATGTCCTTTCTTTCTTTTCTTGGCCATGTATAATCATCATCTATGATATTGACAAGGGTGATTGTTGATGATGAAACCCCACAAGCGACAATGTTCAGCGCTCCGCGCCACAATAATTTTTAATTGAAGGGCAGAAAGCAGGGGTTTCGGTTATCGAAAACGTAACCAAGCAACCACAATCTTCGCTCTCTTGTTCGACACTCAATCGATCAGTTGTTGTTGTTGCTGTCAACGTTTCCTTCGGCGAATGATTTTTTGCTTTGCCATTGACAACAGTCGTCCGATTGCGAAATCAATTTGTTTCGGGGAGCGGTCAACGCAGCGGGAGGTATGAGTTGGTGTTAAACTGAAGCAAAAGTACCTACATTCTTAATTAAGGGTAAGGTACGTATATGTATGTACCTGTCCCATACGTAAACTATAACGGCATTGATCATAGTTGGTGGAGTGACGGTCCTACACGTACGTGTTCTTTAATTTTGAGATTTTTTGTATTGCTTCTTATGATTTACATATGTAGGTATAGGTTAAAATGTATGTATTTTTTCATTATTGCAGAAAACCTATGAATACGTTCTTACTTTTCATGTACGAAATTCATACTTCTACAAGGTTTAAGAATTTATTCATAAATGTTAAGAATCTGGTGCATAAAATCTAAGAACCTGTTCTTACTTTTTAGTACGAAATTCATATTTTTCCAAGGTTTAAGAATTTATTCATAAACTGTAAGAATCTGCTTCATAAAATCTCAGAAACCGTTCTAACTTTTTATGTACGAAATTCATACTCTTCAAATTTTAAGAATTAGTGTATTAAATTTATGTACGTTTACTTAGATAATTATGAACAAACTCTTACGTTTTGGGTTTTTAAGTATTTTTTCATAAAATGTATGTAGTTTTTCATTTAAACAGGGAGTGGTTACTGTTATTCTGAGTTTACCTCTTGACTTGAATGATTTCTCTTACGATTTCAAGAGCTGAACAGAATGCAGTCGCCAGTCGTCCGGCGACTAATCTGACAGCTGTCAAAAATTCGCCTTCCAAATCGCTGAGAAATTTGTGAACACAATAGTCGCGCGACGGGCTCAGCGTTGCCGAAGCTGTTGAAATTTCCCGGTGGCCCCAAAAAATTTAAAATGGCCCTCTAAAAAGTGTTAGAACCAAAAACAGAACATTTATTCATATGCATTAAGATTTCAATTCTTCAGTGAGCTCGATGAGCTCGATTTATTTTTTTTTTTTTACTGAAAATTGATATTTTTTTTGGGATCTCCAAAATGAAAAGATATAAGATTCGATTTCTCACTTAGCCGATTTGACGCTACTGATGTGTATGAAAGAATAACAACAATTTGTGAGGTAACCGAAGCTTTCCAATGAGAAGTGAGGTCTGAGATTTTGCCTCAGTCAAAATGAAATTGAAATCTCAGAGAGATGTCGTAAGGTGGAACTGGCCTATTGTATATTAATGTCCTTTTCCAAAACTACTTTTGGGAGTTTACTCCCTGTCAACGACTTTTGGAATTCATTTTGGGAAAGGGAATGTTTTTACTGTTTTGACGTTTAGTTTTATGTATTGGTTATCACTCCTTCAATCCAAGAAAAAGTAGGGAGTAACGATTTCACTCCCCGAGGGAGTGAAATTAATGATGGGTAAGCACTCCTTTTTTTATTTATGAAAAGGCCATAAGTCTGCATTTCTACAGTTTCTCACTTCTTACTTGGTCATCTGACATTAAAAATGGTTAAACTAGCGCCAACTTTCTTTCATAATTTCTACACAATATATTCTAAGGTTCACTACCAAAATTAAAAAAGGAGTGCTAACCTGATCATCAAATGAATTATATTACAAATATGTACTCCAAACTGGGATTAGAAGCATTCAAATTATTTTTAAAATATGCATTGCATTTTTTTTTCAAGAATGGCCCGATTTCAAAAATAAAATCGGCAACGCTGGATTATACCCATCAGAATTCAAGGAAACAACAACACGATATAAATAAAAACACGTCAAACTCGTCGCGCGACTAAAGTGCCCCATACACATTTCAACTCGATTGTAAACTGAGTTGTCAACTAGGTTGGTGTTCGAGCACACACTGCATAAACTGAGTTGGAACCATTGAATAAGAAGTACAGGAAGGGGTCTTATGAAAAAGAAGTGAAGCATTTTTCTAAGTAGTGTGAGTTTCACAAACACAAACGCATTACAACAGGGCTGGTCTGCAGTTGAATGGTTAATCTCAGTGGCGCCAAGCGAAATATGATTGAATCAAGATTATATCGATTGTGCATCAATTTTATTTTTCAATTTCAATTCTTTTTTGGACCACATGGTGTTTTAACGTTCAAGGTGTATATGCACGATAATTATTATTATTTTTTTTTATTTTTCGTTACATTTTCTTCATTTTTCATCCTTAATTTATCATATTTATTGTCCTTTTTCGAGTCGTATTCGAAAGCGCATTCTATGAACAAACTGATCAAGTGTTAAAAAGCACAAGAAATTGTGTAGCGCCTTACGATCACCAACAAAAATAAATGCGCCCCTGAACTCGAGTTTTTGTTTTTTTGACAGATGAAAATACAAAACAACATTTGACCAATTACAGCTCAGCAAAATGACAGCACATGCCCAGTTTGACAGATGAGTGCCCCGTATTTTGACAGATGAATGCCCCCTATTTAACACCATCAGAAATTTTTGTTGCTTCACTCACGTACACTGTGCGTGTAGCTTACACCGCTTCCTGTACTTCTTATTCAATGGTTGGAACGCATTGCTTCTAACTGTCAAAAAAGCAATTCTTATCATTTTTAGCAATAGATCAACTTGCTTTAAATTCAAAAATTCGACTGATGCTGTTTTGACCAGAGAGAGGATACCGCAAATTTTATTTTATTGTTACTTTGTGTCTGTGAATAAATGAGAAAATACAGCAACAAAAATGAGGTGGTAGGACCATATTTACTGTGATAGCATTGGTAAAAACACGCATACTATCGCAGTAGCTATGGTCCATAGCTTGTAGGCATTGTAATTTTGACAGCTCGGTTTCCCATCTCCCTTTTAAACTCATCTGCGGTTTTGACAGCAAATCAATCAACTTGTCCACATGCAGTTCATTGAATAAGAAGTACAGGAAGCGGTGTTAGCTACATCTACATGTACAGTGTACGTGAGTGAGGCAACAAAAATTTCTGATGACGTCAATTTTGGGAAGTTGTTATGTCAATTTTTGGATTTTGTAGTGTCAAACTTTGACTTGTTGTCATTTTGCCGAGCTGTGATTGGTCAAATGTTGTTTTGTAGTTTCATCTGTAAAAAAAACAAAAACTCGAGTTCAGGGGCGCATTTATTTTTGTTGGCGATCGTTAGCCGCTACACAATTTCTTGTGCTTTTTAACACTTGATCAAGCTGTTCACAGAATGCGCTTTCTAAAACGACCCGAAAAAGGACAAGAAATATGATGAATTAAGGATGAAAAATGAAGAAAATGTAACGAAAAATAATAAAAAAAAAAAAATCGTGCATGTACACCTGAACCTTAAAACACCATGTAGTCCAAAAAAAGGGATTGAAATTGAAAAATAGAATTGATGCACAATTGATATAACCTTGATTCAATCATATTTCGTTTGGCGCCCCTGAGATTAACTATTCAACTGCAGACCAGCCCTGTTGTAATGCGTTTGTGTTTGTGAAACTCACACTACTTAGAAAAATGCTTCACTTCTTTTTCATAAGACCCCTTCCTGTACTTCTTATTCAATGATGCAGTTCAATTCAGTTGTAGGACTTCAACTTCAAAAAAATCAAAATCTTTTGATTTTTCTTCAACCAACCATTCAACTGTCAAATCGGTGAAATGACAAGGCCACACACAGGTTGATTTACATTTGATTTGATTCAGTTGACGATTGAGTTGAACTGTGTATGGTGCGCTTAAGTTGAAAAAAGTTCAACTTTTGGGCGACTAGTTCGGCGACGAACGACGCATTGTGTTGCTAATGGGCGACTGCCATACAAATTTCACATTTTTGACAGCTGTCAGATTAGTCGCAGGGAGACTGAGGTGCGTTTTTGCGCTGACGATAGTTGACTATAGTTTTTGTGTCAAAAAAAAATGGTTGATGTGTCATAGTTGAAATAGTTAGAAATAGTTGAAATAATCCAAAAACGCTTTTTAGTTAGGTTTGGTTGAGCTGTCAAACAAGAAAAACAAAAACAAATCTTTTGAGGTTTCATTTTTATTTTCTTTTGATCATAATATGTATTATTGAAATGGATAAAGAGACAACAATTTTCGTTGCTCTAAATTTATTGCAAATATTCAAGAACGATCTTGATATGGTAAGTTATTGAAGAAAATTAAAATAAGAAAATATTTATTTATCTTTGAACAACCCACAGCAAGAAAGGCAAATGCAATATTCGAACTAAGTCCACCCTCCATGATGAAATCCTCAAGCTGTTCCAAGTAAGCCAGCTCCTGATATTCTCCTAATTGCTGCTTCCAGATTCGCTGAAAAACTATCAATAATCAATTCAATATCTATTTCGTGCTTTTATATAAATAAACGGAGAATGTCTTTATTTTCTGATACTAATGAAAAATTTACTGCCGAGAGAATTATATACATGCATAAAAGCAATAATAAAAATAAGGCCGAATTTGTTCGCATGTTTCTTGCTGATTGTCTTCCTCAGCTGATGGCTTCGTCCTTCTCCTTCGCCCTTCTTCGGCTTCCACTCTTCCAGTATTGCCTCGACTTCGGTCAGCTGGTTGTCGGTGATGGTGCATGCATACTTGAGTCGTTCTTAATTGTCTTCGAGGTTTTTGAGCTTGATTTCGATAGCTGAAGCTGCATCGATGACGTTTGAGGACTTTTCCCGCTCTTCGTTAACCTTACCTCAGATTTCTCCTTCAGCCTCTCCTGCTCGGCATTTTCGCACATTTTGTGCTCCAGTTGCTTCTCCACCTTCCACAGGTTTAAGTTTGCCTTTCGTGCCGACTGACGTTCGACAATCATCTGCTCATGGGCAGCGGCCAACTTGTCCTCCAATTTTTGGTACTGCTTCTCGAGTAGGTATATCGCCGACGCTCTTCGGCCATGTCCTTCCGAAATAGGGATGTTTGCGGATCGCAGTGTAGTCAATTCGATTGGAAGGGATTGTGACCAGGGAGAGATTGAGATTCTTGAAATTGGTGCTGACTTTTAAGTCACTTAGAAAGGCGATCATTTCCTTGGCGTGACTCTCCTCGCAGTGAATGAGGATTTTCAAGTATGTCTCGTGGACATTGTGGCATTGTCCTCGTGAAATGGTGTGACTTCGCAGATGAGTTCATAGCCTATAATACCCATGGACCAGAAGTCACAGCTGACCTGTAAGTAGTTTTTAGCATCAATGTTTTGTTTAAAACTCGAGGTTTGAAAGAACTTACGCTCTGCTGGGATTTGGTCAATCTGCAATAGGAAATTGTCTCGAGCAGTTCTGGAGCAATGTAATCAAGAGTTCCAACCGGCGAGGAACTGTGCACATGCCCGTCACGATTCAAGGCAGCGGGATTTCAAAAATCTTCCAGTTTGATGGCGGTCGATTAGAATGTTTTCCGGATTGATGACGCGATGGACATAGCCCATGCAATGGAGAGCATGAATTTATGAAAATTATGAAATTATGAATTTATGAATTTATTCTGATTTTGAAAACAAGAGGATTCCCTTCGGATTTTAAAACCAGAATGTTTTTACGAGTACACACTACACTACACATTTTGAAACCAAAAAAAAGTGCACGAGAGAAATTTCCTCATGATTTTTTTTCGTTTTTCTAATGAAGTTCCTTTTGCAAAATCTCCGGCGAAATAAAGTTCTTTTTTTCCGATAATTTTAAATTTGTAAGGGGAACCTTATTTTCTTTATTTTGTAATGAAATAATTGAAGACGAACAGAAATACTTTGATTGTAATTAAATTTGCGGCAGTACGGATACGGTTGTAGAAAATGCACAAACAGAATGTTTTTTTTAGATTCCAGATTGACAAACGCCATTATACAAAAAAAAAAAACACTTTGACACACCAACCACTTTCAACTATCCTCCTGAGATGGATTGAAAATAGTTTGAGATAGTTACGATTTGACACATCAACACAGACCGCAAAAACGACAATTGTGATTACGAATCGTAACTATTGGCGTGCAAAAACGAGAAATAGTCAACCATTGTTGATTATAGTCACTAGTCAGCGCAAAAACGCACCCAGAACGCACCTCTGGCGATGGCGATGCATTCTGTTCAGCTCTTGTTCAGTCTTATTCTGATATTCGAAGTGGAAACACGTGGTCGAGTCAAATTGAAAAACTGTAAAGTTCTTAATTTAGAAATTTTTTCAAGGTTGTTAATTTGTTTAAGATTGTGAGTTTTATCGAGTAAATTTTTTTGATATTATAACAAGCGTATGTATGATCTCTCTTAAGTAATGATAAATTGATATAAACATGTAAAGGGCTGCCGCTGCCGTTAAAATTCAAGTAGAACATAAGTAGAAAAGAGAATGAAAAAGCACGCCAACCGAAAAGCAGGCAGTTGAAATTTGTCTGTGAAGCCGGTTAGACGCGTTTAATAAAGAATATTATTTTTGACTAAGACAAACGAGTGTTTTTTGTTTTTTCATTTCAAATTTTCTATTAGAAACGATTTAAATTATCTGAGCCCTTAAAATATCAAAATGAACAATAAATTGCCGTTGAAGCTTGTTCCCGCATTTAGTCAGGACAAAGAAGTGGACGAGCTACTTCAGAGTTGGGAATTAGGACATCTCGCCAATCATTTTGGGGGTAAGCCTTGTTTATTTTCGCATATTTCTGAGGGAAAATAACTTTTTTATTTTTATTTACTTTCAGAACATAAAATAACCATGAAAATCTTGAAAATGTTAAAGCAACATCACATGGCTTTGTTATTTAAGAACCAGCGAGTTGGTGATTGGGTTTTGTTTGAGCACAATTTCATGGAATGGCGTCGTAATTCAACTAATGCTTATGAATGTATGAGTGAAACATCAACACCATCTTCGCCATCAAGTTCTCATTTTTGTAATTCCCCCGAGCTGTGAAGTTTAAAAATCATCTTTCATCGTATATCCGAAAATAGGAAATAATTTTATAAATATCGTTGTTTTTATCCTATTTTGACTACAAAATGTTAATGTTTCAAAAATTGGCAAGATAACAAAAACAAAACACTTTCATAAACGTTTGAAAAAAACCTTCTTTTATTTTAAAGTGAATTTCAGGTTTCTTTTTTTTTTTTGAAATTTGGGATGTTTTCCTTTTGTTGGTTGTGTGTTTAGAATATATTTTGTTTCCAGGTACAATAAACTTAAAGAGTTTGGTGCATACCTAGAGTCTAAGAACCTGTTCTTACTTTTAATGTACGAAATTCATACTTTTCCAAGGTTTAAGAATTTATTAATTATTTTAAAGGATCTGGTGGTTTAAGTCTAAGAACCTGTTCTTACTTTTTATGTACGAAATTCATACTTTTCAAATTTTAAGAATTAGTTCATTCTCTTATGAATTCGTTCTTAAAAAATGCATTAATTTTATGAAGTTGTACATGCGCTCATTTTTCATGATTTTTTTCATTAATTTAAATTATAAATTCGTTTATCTTATGTACCGCTTTGGTTCGGTGTACATCACAGTACATTCAGTATAATGCGTCATGTTTCGTATGGAGCCGTAGCACTTCGGTACGGTCCTCGCTTATCAAGGGACTCTCAGCTTGAAATTAACTGGTGTTATGGAGGAGGCTCATTTAGTAAGAAAATCTGAAAGGTCTTCACCCTCAGGCCACACTCTGCTTGTCGGTTTCTGAAAGATCTAATTGCTCCTGTGCCATAAGGCTAACCGCGAGGAAAAGTGGGTTTCATTTTTTGAGATCATGTCGATCATACTTCATACTTGACATGCCATCGAAGCCGACAGGGGTTGGTTCTTCTGATAGCTCTACAATTCTCCATTCAATATATCCAAGAATCTGTGCTCCATTTGTACCCAGCTATTGTTGAGCACCTCAGTCATATCTTCGAGTGTCGTTTTTTGAGCAACGTAGAAAATTTTGAATGCTTGTCCAAATTGTATTTGAGAGCACAATTATCATGAAAACTGGAAAGTGCAAATTTAAATTACGAAGAAAAAACTGAATTTAAAGATGACTGCAGAAATTTTCTCATAAAATCCTGCAAAGAAATTTTAAAGCGTTTTGAATTTTGCAGTGAAGGTGAAGTGTTTAAAGTTTTAAAATTGATAAGTTCTGGATAGGGTTGCTTAAACATCGATAGTCTATCGATAGTATCGATAGTAAAAAACTATCGCGTATATTCGATGGTTTTAAAAAACTATCGATTGTTTATTTTGAGTAATTTTTTTCAAAAGCAGGCAAGAATTGACTTATTTGCGAAACAAAGGAGAATGGGCATTTTGGCCTACGAACCAATAACAACATGCTATATATCAATGGAAAGGTTTTTCTGTTTACTTCAACTTTTTCTATGGCAGTAAGTCCCAAATCGCTGTGTGGAAAAAGTTATTGCACAATAAAGTCATTCACAAGTAATAAGTGATTTCTTGTTTTCACCTTGACCTTTGACCCAATAGCAACATGATGTATATTAATTGAAAGGTTTTTTTGTGGACTTTAACTTTTGTCTTGGCAAGAAGTCCCAAATCACTGAGGGGAAAAAGTTATTGCACAATTAAGTCATAGAAAAAAAAAAGTGTTTTCTTGCTTTCATCATAATAGAAAAGCTTTACAAAAGAAAACAAAACATATAACTTATTTTTATCCTTGAATCTCTTAATTGTGCAATAACTTTTTCCCCACAGTGATTTGGGACTTCTTGCCAAGACAAAAGTTAAAGTCCACAAAAAAACCTTTCAATTGATATACATCATGTCGTCATTGGGTCAAAGGTCAAGGTGAAAATAAGAAATCACTTATTAGTTGTGAATGACTTTATTGTGCAATAACTTTTTCCACACAGCAATTTGGGACTTACTGCCATAGAAAAAGTTGAAGTAAACAGAAAAACCTTTCCATTGATATATAGCATGTTATTATTGGTTCGTAGGCCAGCTTCCATACATTTTTGCCCATTCTCCTTTAAGATAAAACATCTTCTATTCATTCAACATAATTATATGAAACTCTTATTTTTCTCTTTTTGGTATTTTTTAATGAATTTAAAAACGTATATATTCATTGAAGCTGCTTCATTTTTAAGTTAGTGTTTTGTTTTATGTCGTGACTCTTTTCGAACTACGTTGGTGCAAAGAGATACAAGGTTCGAAAAGATGAAAAGGAAAATAATTTGCTCGGTTAGTCGCAGGAAAATTTGTATGCGACTCGTTTTTGACGTTCTTCACTTCCCATTCAATATTTTCTTATTTTTTGTTTATTTAAATTCTTATTGCTTGGAGGTCATATTTATAGATACCTCGCTGTTTGAAAAAGTTTAAAATAATGCTTTTCATTTCATTTCAAGGAAATTTGAATTAAAGAGTATTGCCAAATTTGAGTCGTGTCTTAAGAGTCATTGTGTAATAGTGTTTGACTCAGGCAGGGGATAGAATTTTAAAAGAGAATTCGAAAAAGAGTCATAAGTCATAACTCATGAGTCATCGTATAAAATCAGTTAATTGTTTTTGCTTAAGCTAATCAGAAAAACTGTCCGTATCTTAGTGGTTAGGTGCGTTGGCTGCTAAGCAGAACGTCGTGGGTTCGAGTCCTACTCGTGCCCATAAAGTTTTTATTTCATCTTTCACGGGCACTGCCTCTTGCGAAGAACTGACAAAACTTCCAAGAGTATCAATCTGTCATGAAAAAGTGTTTCTCAACTTTGCAATTCGGAATCAGCGTTAAATTGTAGGAACCCTCAATTCTTCAACTCTTCACACGCACCCAGAAAATAGTTGATGAAAGTAAGTCACTTAGGCCTTGGCTCTTCAACAGCTGTCGCGCCACTCTATTTTTTTTTTTTTTTTAATGAGAAAAACTTACATCGCTGTTTTTTAATGTTTTCTTTTCACAAAAATTTCACATTTTCAATAAATGTAGCAATGTTCTTCAACTAAATTGACTTACCATACATGGACTGCTGTACATGACATTAGTCCTTGATACTTCAAGCGTCAAGTAAATGATCTCGCACTTTAAAAGTATTCGTTCTATTTTGTTTTAGTTTGCTTTTTCTGAGGCCTTGTTCAATTTCAGATTGAAGTAAACGACTTGAATAAGTCAGTCAATAACCGAAAACTACTTCAGCTTTAATGAAAGAAGTTTTCCTACTAGACAACTAGAAGTTAATGTCGTAATTTTTGGCGTAAGACTTTCATTGAAATTAAAATTACAAAAACAACTACACGCTTTACTGCTTTTTGAACGTGAACGCGCTCAACGAACACGAACGTTGGGAGACAAATAAAATTACTTCTATTGTTAGGAATTCTACTCTCCAACTCCAATTGCAATTTCAAAGGACTAGCATCGATATGAGATTTTACCCGACTGGCAGTCCATGTATAGCAATTCGATGAACAACTTTTTTTATAAAATTACTTTTGTAAGGACTATTTTGATTTTAAAAGAACAATCGATAGTATCGATACTATCGATAGTTTTTTCGAAAAATATCGATACTATCGATAGGGCCGAAAAGCGATGTTTAAGCAACCCTAGTTCTGGATCTCTAAAAAACAAATCTTTCACTTCCAATTCCAAGTTTTCTTTTCTCATCACTTTTCCCAATGTGAATGGAATGAAATTGACCGCGAGCATCGTGAACTTAGAAACTTAAATTTAAAAGATTATTCCGTTGATAATGTGCAAGAGTTTTGGAAAACTGTTTTAAGCACAAAATTTGGTGATGATGAGTAAATGTTTCCAAAGTTGCGGCGTAGAAAAATTAAAACGTATTGAACTGTATGGAGGTGGCCACGTTTGCCCTGAGCGGCGCTGCTCTACAATAGAATCTGTTCTAATTTTTCTGAGCGGCGAAGTTTTAAGTATTGAAGTTAATTTGAACATGTGCACTTATGGTGACATGGAAATAATTTTTTTCCATGGTGGAAACGTTCCAGAATGGTTTTTACAAATGAAAAAGTAGAAAATAGTTGTTGGAAGTCTCGAAAAAAATTAGGAAAAGGGCGAAATATAGAGTTTTGAGACCATGTGGATCCTTGAAATCCCGTGAAATTCGCTTTATAAAAAAGAACACCTGGTGAAATCGATAAATCAGCTTTTTATTGTAGAAATATACATACTTACTTAAGGTGGCGCTACAGTCCGTTGTGGACTTGGGCCTCAAACAACAGTGTCCGCCAGCCAGCTCTGTCCCTAGCTAGCTGTCTAGTTTTGCACTCCAAGTTGATTGAGGTCCTCTTCCACTTGTGCGCGCCAGGCGCCACCTGAGTCACGGTCTTCCTCTCCTTCTACGTCCCTCGGGAATAGTGTCGAAGGCTTTCCGGGCCGCAGCATTCGTGTCCATCCGCTCTAAACGACCGAGCCATCTGACCGTTCTGGCTAAGTCCATGTCGTTGTCAGGGTCCATGCTTCTCCACCATACAGCAGGACTAGGATGATGAGGGTGTTGTACAGTTTTACTTTAGTTGCTCGAGAGAGGGCTTTTCCACTCAATTGCTTTCTTAGCCCAAAGAAACATCGATTAGCAAGAGTAATTCCTCGTCTTATCTCGACGTTGGTGTTATTGCCCGTGTTAATAGCGGAGCCTAGGTAGACAAACCCCTCTATTACCTCGAAGTTGTATGCGTCTATGCGTTCTGTCCGAGCCGTCGCACAGTGGCCCGTTTTCACTTTTTACGTTGCAAAAATCATAGCTCCTAAACGAAAAAAGATATCGCTTCATTTTTTTTTTATTTAGCAGGAAATTTCCAAAGCTATGTTTCGTGAAAATTTTAACAAAATATGTTCACAGGGTGTTTCAGAATTAAGTCCCAAAGTTTGAAGTTTTTTCAATGTCATAAAAAGTGACGATATTGATATAATGGGAAGAACACAGCGTGATGTCAATGGCGGCTTTGTGAGAATTGAGACAGAAGCGGCCAAATGGGTTTAGCGGTAAATGAGGGAAAAACGAAGTACATGCTGTCTTCGAGAAAGGACACGCAACACCGACGCGTCGGCGTACGCGAGAAGTTAAACAGATTTATTTATAGAAGATAGTGCCTTTGGTTTCGACGGTGGAATTCTGCACTATCTTCTCAAGAACGGTGTTAAAGAAATCGCACGACAATGCATCGCCCTGTCTGAATCCTTTTTTGACGTCGAAAGATTCCGTAAGTTTCCGGAGCAGCGTGAGTTCTCCATCGTCATTTTGCACAAGTGAACGAGCTTGGCAGGGTCACAGGGATACCTACCAAAACTAGACAACTGAGCGGCAACTCTGATCAGCGAGTCTGAGCGGCGCGCCGCTCACTACGTGGCCACGGCCGAAGCAATTCGAATTTAAATAAAACAAAATACGAAAATATTGGATGAGAAGTGCAGAACGTCAAAAATGAATCGTATAAAAATTTGTCTGCGTTTCTTTTTATATTATGGAACTACCAGGTACTATCAAGAATGGTTTTCTGCTTGGTTTGACAGTAGCAACATGGTAGCAAGCAGAGAACACACATAAAAACCATTCTTGATAGTACCTGGTAAATCCATATACAAAGCTTCGACTCACCGGGCAAATTATTTTCCTCTTCAGCTTTTCGAATTTTGTGTCCCTTTTGCACCAACGTAGTTCGAAAAAAGTCATGAAACATGAGTCACCGTGTAATAGCAGACTTTGCGAATTGTATACACCTTCATCTTACAAATATATTATAGTTATAGTATGTATGATTATAATATCGACACTGTACGAGCATTTTCAAATTTGAATTAAATGTAAAATTTTTGGTGGTTTTGCGCAGCTGTGCGACACACAGGAACATCGTCATGAACATGCAGACAAAAAATAAATTACAAAACTTGATTCGAATATCGCTGTTCGAAAATCAAATTTTTCACATCCCTGCTTATCTCAAAACAACAACACCAAGTTCAGCTGTCAAACAGCAACTGTCACTGTCATCAAGTTCATAAACGATTTTCTGTCAATAATTTTTTATTTGGAAAATCAAAAGATCTTTTTGTAGTCGTTGTCATGTTTTTCCGCAGTTGGTTTCTGCTTTGATTTTTTTGATTTCTATACGAAAATTAACAAACCAAGAAGTTTCTACTCTCATGTTGTGTAAAGTGTAAATAAAACAAAAATAGAAACTAGGTAGAAACTGGCGTAAAGCCAGAAGTTTAGTAAGTTTGTAGAAAATTATTAAACTTAATTCAACAAAATTCCTAAAACCTCAACAAAAATTAATTGTGTTAAAAGTGTTATCTTCGTGGCTCACCCATTTCGCCCACCTTCAGTTATACCACCAACAGTAAATCAATGTTCAATTCAATAGGTACTCTTGTGCCTGGTGTCATTCTATAACGATTCCAATTACCATTGGGCGGATGTATGTTCCATGTTGCGTACACATATTCTTTTTCGCTGTATGATTTAATAAGCAAACCAAGTATGGAATTTACCTCAAGTACTTATAAACTATTGATTGTTTTGATTCCATAATCGGGTAAGGTAATGGCAGTGCTTTAGTGCAGAATCAAATGAAATTTTTGCGTCGTTACGGAATCTGCAGCTTCTTCAAGTTGAGAACACACTTTGAACTTTTGCCATAGCGATGCAATAAATTAACATAATTGACACGTCCAATTTCTCTTCTCAACGAAAGCGAAGATTCAAAGAAAAGTATTTCAAAACGTTCTGTAACTCTGCCTCTTAAAATAATATTAAATTTTCATTGCATCGGTCAGTTTATTTCTTGTAAATTCTTCCTTCTCCGGATGGTAAGATGCTGCTTCTAAATGAATGAAACGGTTCTAGATTTGACTTTTCATAGTTAAAGAATCATTTACGCCTGTGGAACTGTTTCCTTTTAATCAAGAGGCTGGGATTTCATTTACTTACTTATCCGCTCACAATCCATGAAGGATCTAAGCCTGAGATACTCCAGCCTTCCATCGTGAACGGTCCCTCGCATGCCCTCTCCAGTCACCGAAGCCAAGCGCTCTGGCATCCGCAGTCTCTTGGTCCTTGTACCGAAGGTTCGGTCTTCCTTGTCGTCTCAAACCTGGGGGCTGGGATGAGAAGACTTTCTTGGCTGGAGCGTTGTCGTCCATTCGCTCGATGTGGCCGAGCCAATGTAGTCGTCTTTTCTTGGCCTTCTGGACTACATCCACATCTTGGTACAGCTCATAGAGTTCTCGGTTGAACCTTCTTTATTATTCGCCATCGTCGCATACGGGACCGAAAATCCGTAGAAGAAATTTTCTTTCGAAAGTGCCCCTTTTTTACTTATCGTTCAGCACTCGGCGCCGCCGTAGAGTAGGACCAAAGTTTTGTATAGCAGACACTTTGTCTTTCGAGTGAGGAGTTTTGAACCCAGTTGATTGGCCAAACCGAAGCAGCAGCGGTTCGTTAGGGTAATTCTTCTTCGGATCTCCACTAAGGTGTCGTTCGTGGGATTGATGTTTGTTCCAAGGAAGGTAAACTCCTCAACTACCTCGAAATTGCTGCTACCAACAATGACGTTTTGCCCTAGGCGGTGGACAGATGTTGCTTTGTTTGTTGATAGCATGTACTTTGTTTTGTCCTGATTCACTTCAAGACCAACGATTTTTCTTTTCTTCAATCGCTGTGAAGGCCTCAAGCACAGCTCGTTCGATAGTGTTTTCCGTGCTCACACCTGCCTTGCGCACCATCTGCTCCAGGACTATGTTGAAGAAGTCACTTGACAACGCATCTCCTTGTCTAAACCCTGCGCATGTTTGGAATAACTCGGATGAACTGTTACCCATTTGCACACTGCACTGCGTATTGTTTAGCGTCATGCGGCACAGCTGGATCAGTTTGTTCGGGATCCCGAATTCAGACATCGCCATCATAAGCTCTTGGCGGTGGATGCTATCATAAGCAGCTTTAAAGTCGATGAAAAGATGGTGGGTTTCTTTTCCAGGATCTGCCTCAGTGTGAATATTTGGTCTATCGTTGTTCTGCCTGGCCTAAAGCCACACTGGTACGTGCCGATTATTGTGTTGCAGAAAGGTTTAAGACGCTCACATAGTACGTTGGAAGTTGGATAGGATTTTGTATGCAATATTAAGCAGGGATATGCCACGGTAGTTTTTGCATGGCATCGGATCGCCTTTTTTGTAGATGGGGCATATGGAGCTTAGCTTATCGACCAGGCAGTGGGCATGCATTCTTCCTCCCACACTTTGGTGATGACCTGGTGCATGCGGTTCATCAAAACACCTCCTCCATGATTAAAAAGTTCTGCAGGTATGCCAACCAAACCGACCCGACGGACTTGTTATTTCTTAGCTTTTGGATGGCTCTTTCTACCTCTTCTGTGCTGGGGGCTGGCACTGGGTCTTCATTGACTGGTCTTGCTTCTCTTTCGTCATTATCTTGCTCGACATTTTGCGCATTCAGCAGCTGTTGGAAGTGCTGCTTGAAAACATCTTCAATTCCCTGTGCTTCGGAGACTAGGTTTCCTTCACTGTTTCGAAGAGCTTGCGTCCCGGTTCTGTTAACAGAAGCTAATTGACCTTTTAAAGAAACTCCGAGTGTTGTTTTTGGCCCGAGACTCTTCTAGATCTTTGAGCTGAGAAACTGCGGATGCTCTTTTCTTCCTTCGCAGGGTCTTTTTCTCATTTCTCCTTTTCGTGCGGTACTCTTCCCTTGCTGCTCTTGTTTTCCGTTCATCATCATACCACGGGTTCTTTTTCGGGGGTGGCTGGTTACCTATGGTGGTCTCGGCTACATTTTTTATTATTTGGCGATAATGGTTCCACAAGGTGTTGACGTCTGTGCTATTTGGGAGGACGGCGGAGAGTCGCTCACTCAGGCGCTCACTGTAGACTCTGGCATCCTCCGAGGCGCTAAGGCAACCGATGTTGAACTTCTTTCTTTAGGCCGCACGTGCTTTTTTTGTCGTTTGATATTCGAGCTCTAAACTTAGCCACTATCAGAAAGTGGTCAGAGTCGACATTTGCTCCTCGGAAAGTGCGAACGTTCAGGATGTTGGATGCGTGCCTTGCGCATATTAGCACATGATCGATTTGGTTGGTGGTTCGACCATCCGGAGATCGCCAGGTTGCTGTGTAGATCTTCCGTCTTGAAAACCTAGTGCTACTTATCACCGTATTACGAGCTTCAGCAAAATCGATTAGTCGGAAGCCGTTGTCTGTTGTAACTTCGTGGAGGCTGTGCTTTCCAACTAATCCGCCAAAGATGTCTTCCTTCCCGATTTTTGCATTGAAATCTCCGAGTACGATTTTGACGTCGTACTCTGGACAGGCTCCGTAGGCTCTATCCAGGAAGTCGTAGAAATCCTCCTTGCTAGACTCCTCAGCATCATCGGTAGGGGCGTGTGCACATATTATACTGACGTTTTGTAGTGTGGTCTTGATGCGGATTACAGCCAGGCGATCACTAATTGGCTTGAAATGCATGATTTTCGATCTAAGCCGATTTCCCACGACGAATCCGCATCCAAATATATGCAGTCTTTGATGACAGCTATAATAAATGTCGCAATTCTTTCTCTTCATTGTCCCTGATCCTATCTATCGTATTTCCTGGATTGCAATAATATCTGTCTTATACTGCGAGAGGACAGATTCAAGTTTCTGAGTTGCACCTGGAGTGTAGAGTGTTCTGACATTCCAGGTACAAACTCTCAAAGCATATTCCGTTGTCGTTCCGGGTCTGGTTACCATAAGAGGGGGCAGGGGGGTCATTATCCGAGGCTGGTGTCTCTCTCATAACTGTCAAGTTTTTTTTACTGTGAAGGGATTGTTTCTCCGTTTTGCACCCGTGCTTACAAGTTTCGCAAGTTATATCTAGAGATATAACCAGTACCCGGTGGTTAGCACGAGGAGGTAAAGTAAGCACTTGGTGTGTAGGAGAAGTTACAGCATAAGCCCCCAGATCCTACAACACCCAATCACCGGATGGTAAGATGCTGCTTCTAAATGAATGAAGCGGTTCTAGATTTGACTTTTCATAGTTTAAGAACCATTTGTGACTGTGGAACTGTTGCCTTTAAATTAAGAGGCTGAGAGTGCTGGGAGATCATTTGAATGATCTCTTACACAAAATAACACATAACGAGGCAGAGTTTTGATTTAAACATTGAGTTCCAAATTTAAATTCTTCTTTTAGGTGCGGGTAAACGAGGACAGAAATATGCGCTTTAATAAGCAAGAACTTATTGATTTTGCCAGCAATCCAGATACACAATTCGAAAAGGAGGGACTTTTGTTTATAACCGAACAAGAGGGTTACTTATTCCGTACAAATGGTACGTTCATTATTTACCAAAGAAACAAAAACAATCCTAACATATTTGTCTCATCTCTTCAGTGAATTACCTGCGTTGGTGTAAGTTGAGGGGAAATCTCCTTTTCTATCTGAAAGACGAACACAGATCATCTAAACCCATTGGAGTGATTGTTGTAGAAAACTGCAAACCTGTGATAAAACCCAATGAAGATGATCCCGATGGTTTCCCAATCTTCTTAGGCAAGTAGTTTTAATATCCAGAAACAAAAAGCAGAAAACAATCTAACCGAAAACAAATTATAGAATTTGAAGGAAGCGAACCACTACGGATTGTAGCAAGAACCTACCAGGACCGTCTCGATTGGTATACGTTCCTACAGCTCGCCAGTTACACACAGCTCAACCTTCGCATTGAGCGCTTAAATCGTAAAATTGCTCATGCTAACATGGGTAACCGCATTGAGAAGGGAACAGTTATGATGACCAAACCCCCAGAAGAAACTGCAACAAAAAGAGAAGAAGGTGATCTTATACAATTTTAACTATTTCTCAATTTCATATGCGATACTAATTGATTAAGTTTAATTTTGATTGCTCATAGAGAATGTAATATGATGATTTTAGTGCAAAACCATGTTAATAATTTTTCTATTTTTTGTGTTCAGTTGAACATTTAATTGAAATAAAACACTCGAAGCTTGCTTTTAAAACACTAACCGAAACGATTACTTTTTTTGTTTCTTAATGTGGTTGTGGTTTCTTATTTCTTACTACCTTAGTAGTCCTGTTCCTTGTTCGAAAAAATTCTCTGAGTTTGTAGTCGGAATTGCATGGTCCACCCTATTTTTGAAACACCAACTTTATTTTTTTTTATTTTTTTTTCTTCAATTAAATGCCTCTAGTCCTTACTTCGGTAACACGCTTTCCAAAACATATTACTTAGTCGCGGGAACTTTAGCCTTTACAATAGAAAACCCGCCGTTTTTAATTGTTGCTGTCTGTCATGTTATGTTAAGTGCGTCGAATGTGGGTTCGAATCCTACTCGTGCCCATAAGGTTTTAATTTCATCTTTCACGGGTACTGCCTCTTGCGAAGGACTGACTAAACTTCCAAGAGTATCAACCTGTCATGAAAAAAGTGCTTCTCAACTATGCCATTCGGAATCGGCGTTAAATTGTAGGTCCTCTCAATTCTTCACACGCAATCAGAGAATTGTTGATGAGTGTAAGCCATTAAGGCTTAGGTTCTTCAAGAGCTGTCTATTTATTAGTCTGTCAAGACAAGGGCAGTGTCTTTAAGCGATCAACAAAACTGCAACATGTCTAAGCCTTAATGTTTTTCTTCTAGCTTGCTAACTAGTAACATTCTCCAATTTGTCGATTTGAATTCAAAGAGTAGCTTTTTAACTGATCAATTCACCATTTAGCAATATTTTAAAAGCAATCTTTGGTGGATAGATTTAGATGTCATAAGGCAATCTGCAGTTAATACAAGATTTCATACCATAATGTCGTCACATTCAAAATGGTATGATGAAGATTGCAAAAAATCTAAAAAAAAAACTCATTCGCATACTTAAAACTTTTCAGGCAGTCAAATAAAGAATTCTTTAAAAGGCTTTACCTCAATCAAAACAAAATTTACAAAGATTTGTGTAGATTAAAAAAACAGCTGTATTTAAGCTAAGAAACTTTTGGAATGTCGAGATTCTAAGTCTTTCTGGAACAATGTTCGAATTTTGGGAGGGCGCACCAAGTCATCGACCTTAAACATTAGTGTTGACACACTTGTAACATATTTCAAAAATTTACTTTTGCCAGATCCAGACCAGCCAGGTCGAAACTAAGGCCCTGCAAAACGTTTCAGTAACTGAGTTTAGACGCCCCTTTTACAATGGTCGAGCTGTTTTCGCTTAGCAAGCATATATCCCATTTTTAAGAAAGGTGACCAGAGTTTACCTGAAAACTATAGAGGGATTTCTGTTCTCTGCTCATTAAAAAATTTTTTCGCATAAATGATGTCCGCTAGGCTGGTGACTTGGGTTGAAGAAAATAACAAAATAAGTTATTTTCAGACAGGTTTTCGAGCAGGCTTCTCCACAGTTGACCAAATTTTTGCTCTTACGAGCATCGCTAGCAGATATATCGAAAAAAAGAAGCCTTTGTATGCGCTCTTCGTAGATTTCAAAGCGGCCTTTGATACCGTTAATAGAAGATCACTTTTGTATAAGCTAGCAGCTGTAGGTTTGTCAACTAAATTTATTCGGGCTTACGAGCAGCTTTTACTAAATATGTCGGCAGTTGTATGTAATGGTAAAACCAAATCCAAACCGTTTAATTCTGAAACAGGTGTACCACAAGGCTGCGTCCTGAGTCCGCTGATGTTTGCTCTATATATCAACGATGTCGAACAGCATTTACCAGGAGGCGTAAGTTATGGTAATCTAGCAGTGAAGCTCTTGCTATACGCTGACGACCTTGTAGTTTTCTCTGATAATCCAATAACACTGCAGCTTCAGATTAACAAACTGAAACAGTATTGCGATACATGGGATCTTAAAATTAATACTCTTAAATCTAAGATAATGATTTTTAGATCTCGAAATCAGTCTATTAATAACGAGCGGAGCTGGACATTAAATGGTGATAACATTGAAGTAGTTAGCGAGTTTAAGTGTCTGGGTTATATTATTTCTAACAATTTAAATATAAAAGCGCATATAAAAGAGAAACTTCTAGTTGCCAAATCTGCTATCAACTCAATGTGGTCACAATTTTTCTCAAGCAAGTTCGTCGACCCAAAGTCAAAATTCAAGGTTTTCGAAGCAACGGTTAAAAGTTGCTCTTGCTACGGCAATGAGGTGTATGGATACCAAATGCTGGAGGAGATTGAAGTTATTCAAAGATATTTCTTCAAACGAATATTTCGGCTTCCGCCTAGCACTGCAAACTACGCCATTTACGTAGAGTCAGGGATCCCTCAAATATTCACACAAACTTTGAAAGCTAACGCTGATTTTATAACTCAAGTTATTCACAGATCTGATAGAAATTTTCAGAAGCAAATTTTGCCTATCTCACTGCATTGTGGGTATTCCCCTATTAGAAACTGGAGCGAACTTGCAGCGGCAAATAACGTATCAATGCACCTTGATATCGACAACAAAGAGGATTGGCGAAATATTTTTTATGAATGTATCTCAGCCGTAGACGAGCAAATGTACAAACAGAACCTTGAAAGGGCTAGATTATCATCTCCTAGGGCTACGTATAGCCAGCTTAATTTATCTTTGGGTGAAAATAATTATTTCAGAGAGGACCTTTTTCTCGGAAATAAACTCATTTTCAAAGTTCGGACTTAAACTCTGGATCTTAATTACAGGCCACATAGAATAGACTAGACATTTACCCCATTTGTTCGTTCTGCAATCTGAACCAAAATGAAGACGTTTACCATTTTGTAGCAGTTTGTCCTAATTTACAAGAAATACGTCCCCTTTACTTCAATAAAAACTTCTTGTCTTCTGCAGAATGTTTCGGTATCTTGAACGGCGAATATGGTTGGAAGTTGCTGGTCCGCTACGTTTATCATGCAAAAAATTACAGGGACTCATATTACATATATAAACATGTTTTGAAGCAGTAGCATCAATAATGTCCAGTACCTAAATAAATAGAGTGGCGCGACAGCTCTTGAAGAGCCAAGGCCTAAGTGGCTTACTCTCATCAACAATTCTCTGAGTGCGTGTGAAGAATTGAGGGGACCTACAATTTAACTCCGATTCCGAACGGCAGAGTTGAGAAGCACTTTTTCATGACAGATTGATACTCTTGGAAGATTTGTCAGGTCTTCGCAAGAGGCAGTGCCCGTGAAAGATGAAATAAAAACTTGCCCTGAGTAGGACTCCAACCAACGACGTTCTGCTTAGCAGCCAACGCACTTTTTTTTTTTAATTCATTTTTATTCATTTTTCTTATAACTACTTAATACTAGACAATAGAATTCAAACTAGCTTATGATCTAACATCTTATATTTACTTACTGGCCCCAACCGGGCGCTCTAAACAATTCATGGTATCTTACAATTAATGCCTTTCGGCTTATGAACTATTTTGTTTTTTTTTTCTTTTTGTATTTTATTTAAATTTGTTAGAAAATTTAAAAAAAAACTAACATCATTTACTACTTAAAATTAGGTCCTTAAACATAAAACTTCAAATTAACTAAGACTACCTATTGTACCTAACAACTACTTACAAACTAGAACAGCCACAGCAGCAAATCTAACTTTTTTTTTTCATTTCACTGTTTTTTTTTTTTTATTTATTTTTAATTTTTTTCTTTAACTTTTTCTTTTTCTTTCTTTTTTTTTTCTTTATTTTTCTGTATTTTTTATATGTTGTTCTTTTCAATGTGTGCCACCATGCCTACTCTACTTAAACCTAAACCCAAAACCCTTAGACTAAAACAAGTATACAAGCCGGCCAAGGCTTAAAACCCCACCCCGACTACCCATTATCAAGTGCTGACTGAAGCCACCAGAACTGGTGCTCCTGCTTCACCCTATCAATTCGGTCCCGTTCGGACACAGCCCTACTGAACCGGAGGAGCTCTGCTCCGTCCTGTGCGAGGACGTCTCGATGGTAAAGGAGCCGCCGATCGACGGTTCTCCGCCTGACGTGGTAGATTAGCGGTATCGCCAATCTGTCCTGTATCAGACCGCATTTATCTAAATGGAGGAATGCCTCTGGTGGAATGAAGCCGCTCGAGCGTGCACTATCAAAATATTCGTCGTGCGGATAGAACGCCCCAAAGATCAAATTATTCGACGAAGTCATAGCTCTCGCAATGTGACCCCGAACAAGTTTTATCACGAAATTGTCAATTCTGTTGATCCGAGCCTCGTTGTACAGAACCTCGTTAGAATAGTAATGTACATAAGAAGATTCCGGTGTCTGATACAAACCGAGACAGCGCCGAAGACACTGCCTCTCGAACACCCGAATCTTCTCCATTTGAGATGGTGCAACGTTGAACCACACTGGGCAGCCATAAACGATCATCATCGGCCGTATGAGGGCCATGTAGCAAATTACCTTCACTCTGGGGTCAAGCCGACTGCTGTAAAACAGCCGTTTCGTCAGAGCGAAGGCTCCTCTGGCCTTAGTCAGAGCAGCATCTATATGTCTGTCGAAATACAGAGGTACTTCACTTCACTTTTGCACGTTAATCGCTGTCCGTGAGGCCCAACGATGACCATCTGACGCCAATTCTTGCGCGTATCCCTCGTGGCCCCAGCCAACGGGGTCCGGAACAGAATTGTCTCGCATTTCTGGACATTTATTTTCAGTTTCCAGTCATCGCAATATCGCTGAATCTTCTCGAAGTCACGTTGCAAGAGAATTCTAATGACTTCGACCTTTGGGGCAGTTCTGTACGCAATCAGGTCGTCGGCATACGCAATTGCCTGGGAAAGGCTACCTATCAGATCGCTGGTGTAAATGCTGAAGAGGATCGGCGAGTTCACCGCTCCCTGTTGAAGACCGTTTTTAATTTCAAAGGTGGTGGTAGAAGTTACATTGCCACTTTTGACAACAAACTTTCTACCGTTGAGCATATCATGAAGCAAATACAACAATGGTTTACTGATGCCTAGTCTGGTGAGCTTTAGGTACAAACCTTCTAACCATACGGTGTCGAAGGCCTTCTCTAAATCAACCAGAACAGCACCCGTGCATTGTTTCTTGGACTTATTCCATTGGATATCAGAAACGAGCTTAGACGCGGCATGAATGGTGTCATGTCCCGCCTTGAACCCGAACTGGTTATCCGGAATTATTTTGTCGTCCGCAGCCTACTCAGCCAGAGCCCTATTGATTATCTTTTCGAATACCTTGCTAATGCTTGGAAGGAGACTTATTGACCGGGGATTTGAAGGATTGGAGTTGTCCTTTCCCTTTTTCGGGAGAGGATGAACCACAGCTGTCTTCCAACGCTCTGGATAATATGCATTATTCAGCGCGTTGTTGAACAGTGGTATAAATGTCGATGGCTTCAATCGGTAAGTGTCTTAGTACAATGTTGGATATACCTACCGTCGACACCTGCTGACTTCTTGTTCTTTATTGAATCGAAGATGAACTGGATTTCTACCTTCGTTATGAGCAAGGGACTTGGGCCCGTTCGCTCGGCGATTATAGCGTTTGCTAAGAAATCGTCATCAAACCGTGTAAAACCACGGTTCTCGGATCGCCAATACGAAATATCATTCCTCAGGTAGAAGTGATGAAGTAAGGCTCTGTTCTCCAGGTCGTGGTTCGGGCCAACGCACTTACCAACTAAGCTACGGGCAACTGCTACCTACTTGCCTACCTACTTGCTTTTAAAAATTAATTTTTCTTTGTTTTAGCTAAACTAAAAGCCCGATATCATTATCACTTTTAACTCATATTATCTATGATAGTTTAAACTTCATTTTCTGAAATTCTTTGGTACTGCATTTCTCAACCACACATGTATGTATATTTATTGAAACTGATTGTAAATTCTATTCAATTCCCTTTGTCACTCAATTATATGTCTAATATATCGCTATATTACGAATTTTATTATGCATAGTTAACCACTTTTCGTTTATATTAATTTTTTTTATGCTTAAATGTAAATACTATTTATCATAAGCACTTTTATATATTTTGTTCTCTCTAGGTGTAAAATTCTAGTACACATATGGCAGACGGCTATAATGCCATGCTTGTAATTTTTATTTGTTATTATCATGTAATTTTTCTATATTATGAATTGTTAAATAAAAGTCATCTATGTATCTATCTATCTATCTATCTATCTATATTTAATTGTAACATTCGTGCTTAAAGGCATGCTTACCAGCCCAACTTCTGTTGTCTCCCAAGTACAGAGATTCGTTGTTCACGAACACAATTTAAGCTGAATGATAATCACTGCGTTTTCTTTTTTTAAATCTTACTGCTGATGAGGATAGAATCTTCTCTCCTCACCTTTACTTCAAACGGATTTGTACAAATATTAATCAAAACAAACAGACAAAAATAGAGAAACCGTACGTCTGCCTGTATGTCTCTTCAGTCGCTTAACCGTTATTTCAACTGTTTGATTTTAAGACCGATGATAATTGTAGTTTGTATGCTGAAATTAAGTTTACTACTCCACACACAAAGCCACTCCAATATGCTATTTTCCTCGGCAACTCATATATTTTTTTTTATAATCAACACGCACTCAAGAGCTTTTTTCATTACCCTGCGAGTAATAGGGAAAGGATAGATGATGTAGAATTGAACATTACAATGACTGGGGAAGGCAGAGTGTGGAATAGATTTGTACATCACAGTACGTCCGTAGTTGGGCTCAAGGCTGTCCAGTAATTGTGGTGGATAGTAACGACCCATTTCACTTATTCAACTCGATTTAAAATGCACATATAGTTCAATCCAGCACCTATTTTTGCTGTAAGGCCTTCTTGGAAATGAGTGGACCGAATCTTGGAATCCACATCAGTATCAACTTGTCTTTCTTTTGTTGCATCTGTGACTATGTTTATTACATTCCAAAGCAAACAAAATACTTAAGAAAAATTTTTGTTTTTTATTTCCAGATCTAATCGAAATTCCAATATGCGTATCAGCACTATCTTGTGATACATTACCTGCAGACGAATATGGCCGATATCCAAATGCTCTAATAACAGTGCAAATTCGTAATGGCATCGATTGCTGTTGGCGACAGTATGCTCGTACAGAAGTTGTTGAAAATACCGCAAATCCTCAGTTCCTGTGTACAGTGTGCTTCCGGGCGAGTGATTTTCTGAATTCCGAATCATTGGTTCGGTTCATATTGTATAACGTTGTAGAGAAGGTGTCACAAACAGCAATTCCAATTGCCTTTGCAGAGATCTCTCTTGGTGTGATTCAGGTAGGTGAAGCTTGAATAATTTTAAACATTCGATTCGAAATGGATTTTTTAGGATGCGACAAGGTTTCGAATTCCATTGAAATCTTCAAATGGAGATGTGGGATTTATCACAATCGCTTCATGGGCGCCAGACTCAGAAGTGCGTCCTCCTCGATCACCAGCGAAAGTGACTGATCAGCAATTTAGAGGTAAGTTGTCAGACGAACCCAAAGACACCAAAGTGTCTAGAATCTAGGTCTCTTGCGTACTAATACTTTTTTTTTTCTTAAAGGTCACAGGAGATCACAATCTCTTCCATCGAAATTGGGAGTCAAACTTTTCATTCCAAACCATGAGAAAATATTTGAAGCTTTCACAAACCCAAAAGTTGGTGACATAAAAACCAATCAAAGAATCCAGCCACTAAACCTGATTTCATTACAGATCCACACCTACCGATTGCATTCTGGCTTGGGTGGTGACATAAGTGTGCAAGAGGTCCTCATGGAAAGTCGATATTGCTTTATAATTCCACAACAGCTCTTGTGAGTAGTTATAGATTTTCAAAAAAACCAAACCTAATGGAATACTGCTCTGCATGAGGTAGTTTCACATATTGAGAAAAGCCTCGAAAAAAAAGAATATACCCTGGCAGCATTTCTTGATATCGAGGGTTCGTTTAATAACGTAAAATCGGAATCAATCAAAATTGCCTTTGTTGAAGTTGGAGTTGCATCTGTCATTGTCGATTAGATCTTCACCATGTTAAATGGCAGAATTATCAATTCTCAAATGGGAGTTAGAGTTAGCACAATTGAGAAAACAGTTACTAGAGGCACACCACAGGGAGGCGTCATCTCACCCCTGCTCTGGATCCTCGAAGTCAACAAAATTCTCTTACTAACTTACTTACTTATGGTGGCGCTACAGTCCAGGTCGGACCAAAACCTCACCCAACAAACATCTCCAGCCAGCTCGGTCCCTAGCTAGTTGTTTCCAGTTTCGCACACCAAGTTAGTTCAGGTCCTCTACTACCTGTGTGCTCCAGATGAGTCGCGGTCTTCCTCTTCTGCGATGTCCTTCCGGATTGGATTCGAAGACTCTGCGAGCCGGAGCATTATTTTCTATTCGCTCAACATGACCCAACCATCTAAGTCGTTGGACGTTAACTTTTCTGGCTAGGTCAGTGTCGCTGTACAGCTCGTTCTTGGTTGAATCTTCGTCTCCATTCTCCATTAATGCAGACAGGACCAAAAATCATTCGAAGAATTTTTCTCTCAAAGCGTTTTCATCGGATGTTGTCATGGTCCATGTCTCTGCACCATACATGAGGACCGGGATGATGAGGGTTTTGTAGAGTGTCACTTTAGTTGCTCGGGAGAGGACTTTACTACTCAATTGCCTTCTAAGTCCAAAGAAGCAGCGATTGGCAAGAGTGATTCTTCATTTGATTTCAGCGCTGGTGTTGTTGTCTGAGTTGATAGCGGATCCCAGGTAGACAAAGTCCTTAACTACCTCGAAGTTAAATCTGTCTATGTTGACGTTTGCTCCAAGACGTCGATGTTGGTAGTGCTTTCTTGTTGACAGCATTAACTTGGTCTTGCCTTCGTTGACCGTTAGACCCATCTTCCTAGCCTCCGTCTCAAGAACAAAATTCTCACAAAGTTTAAAGATCAGGGCATAAAAATTGTAGCATAAATGCAGATGACATAGTGGTTTTGGTATCAGGCAAGTTCCTTACCATCATCGGAAACATTATGGAAAACGCATTAAAGGATTTATCTTCTTGGGCAACTAAGAACGGTCTCGGGGTAAACTCCACCAAGACAGAGCTAGTTTTGTTAACGAAGAAACGGAAACTGGAGGGCTTCAACCCTTTTAAACTAAATGGTATTCCTCTAAAACTTTCTAAGGAAGCTAAATTTCTAGGAGTAATCCTTGACTCCAAGCTTACATGGAAGCGTAATACTGAGGAAAGAATGAAAAAAGCACCATGTGCATTCTACACATGCAAAAAGACCTTCGGTGTATGTTGGGGTATGCGACCGCAAGTCATCCAATGGATGTACACAGCGATTGTCAGACCCATTCTTACCTATGGCTCTATTGTATGGTGGAAAGCGGTGGAAAAATCAAACTATCTAAAGAACCTGAATAGGGTACAGAGACTAGCCTGTATGAATAACAGGGTCTCAGAGATCCACACCACAAGCTGGGTTGGAAATGATCTTGGATCTCCCGGCTCTGGATGAGTTCATAAGGTGCACGGCAGCCAAAACTGCAATTCGTTTAAAAGAACTGAGTTTTTGGAAGCACAGCACTTATGGACACGGGTCAATCTTACAAAGATGCGACACGATTCCAGGACTGATGGAGACCACCGATTACATTCCCCCTTTACTATTTGCATACCAGAAAGACAGGGTTGGGATCCTAATTCAATTATAAGTAAACTGGGTATCCCTTTCTACACTGACGGTTCAAAAATGGCGCTTGAGTGTTTTGCCAATCTCTCCACATTAGAGCATCGTATAAACTCCCAGCTGACTGTAGTGTCTTTCAGACCGAGAACTTCGCCATTGAAAAAGCAGCTGAATAGGCACATCATGAAAAGCTAAGCTCCTCGGAGATTACTTTTTTCGTGGACAGCCAGGCTGCTATTAAAGCCTTAGCCAGTGAGACCATAAGATCAAAGGCAGTTTTAAACTGTAGGAAGGAATTAAATAGAATCTGCTACACTAACCAGGTTAAGCTCTGCTGGGTTCCTGGACATAGCAATATAGAAGGGAACGAAATAGTGGATGAACTAGCCAGGAAAGGGTCAGAAGCAGACACAAGTAGTAGCGACCATTCAGTTAGGGGACCACTCGTCCCGATTGGGGTACTCAAGAGGAAGATAGACCTTAAATCAAAAGAGAAAATCAATAACTCCTGGAAATCCAGGGACGATTACGTAATCTCTAGAAGTTTATAGCCTAACACAAACGAAAAGGAAACTTCTATCGCTGAGTAAAAGGAACATTAAAATCCTGATAGGTATACTAACGGATCATTGCGCCATTGGCACAATGGCCAACAAGATAGGGGCATTTGTACCCGATTTCTGTAGGAGCTGTCAGGATGAGGAGGAAATAGACCTAGAACCTCCAAACTAACCGACTCCGTCATTTAGGGAACAGGTTTGTTGGGGAACTGGATGATCTAGCACAGGTCTCAATGGCAAACACGAGGAAATTTATAGATAGCACAGGCTGGTTCCTTAATGAGCCAGTCTACGTTAATCGGCAATTTTGAGGAGCATCGATGCTAACTTTTATTTGTATAGGGGATCACAATGGACCAGTAGGCCCCCGTGCATGCAACAGTTTCACGCTGTGCACACCCCTTATCACCTAACCTAACCTAATGGAATACTTTCAGATCAATCTGGATTATGCGAGAAAAGGAGCTGCTCCAAGAAATTTCTGGTATGGGTGAACTTGGTGGCGAATGGCGACGTCGTCAAATCGAATTGTTGGACAAACACTTGAAACTTCTCAAAGATTATTCGCAAGCGAAACAGGTTTTGCAGCAAACTATGAAGGAAGAAGGTAACTTACAGTTGTTGTTGGAATCAAGCTTCATAAATCATTTTCCTTATGTCAGGTCCATACTTCAAGCAATCTGCTGCAAAAACCGATGAGACATTGGAATTCATTCCAGTTAATTTACATTTACAACGAATGTGGGCACACAATGATTCACTAAACCGTTCCGGAGTGCTGGACATTGTAACTGTTGGTGCCTTTACCCGGCATGGTGGCAAGCAGAAAACGGGAGGATTAATTAAGTATTTTATTTTTTACCGTTATTTATTCTATTGAGCTTTTAAACATGAACCATTCAGACTTCTCCAACAAATTCGAGACTCGCCCTCGAAATTCGACGACAATGAGTGCAAAGTCCACATAGCCAATGATGCAGTGCAAGCAGTGAAGCTATTGCGCCGCGAAATCGTTGAAATAATGTCTCAACTCTTGTTCTTGGCTAAATCGAAGAATCCCAAAGGTATGATGCCACTGTGCAATGAAATGATTGCTAAAACAAAAGCACTCCTCAACATCTGGGAACCACGACTGGTTGAAGAGGCATTTGCTTTCATCGAGCAACATCGCATCATAGAAGAACCGGACAATATGTTGATGGTAAGGATATTTGGCCATGTTGCACGAAATACCGCTAAAATTCCTCAAATTTATTTCAGCCAATGTCACCGTTTAGGAAGATCACACAACAATTAAGCGCACTTGATCTCAAATCACCTGAGTTGGAGGACTTTGCAACACCGGTCGTTGCTCCACCAGATCTGTGGCCAAAATTACAACGAAATTCTCGCCAGTTTGGTTTCTCGAATAACATGCGAATGAAGTCTCCTTCCCTGACCGACATAAACACCATATTTTCAATTCAAAAATCCATGAAAATCTACAGTGATCAATTGAGGTCAAGAGAATCTGAGGAAGAAGCAACACATCAATCGCTGCCAGCACATGTTAATTTTGAGAGCGATATGAATTTCCAGGATTGTCATTTTGATGATAGTCCCAAAGCTGGAACGATGCTTGATGATATGCTTACAAATTTAGGAGCGGGTTGTTCTTATTCCCAAAATTCGACATACAATTTCGATGCCACCGAAAATCACTATCCACCTCGGAACAATTCTACCACCATTGGCCAAAGTGTTGGATTTTTGGATACGAAAATGATGAGTACCAGTCCTTCGGCGAATTACTATCGCCCGACCGAAGAACCTGAACCTTTGGATCTCACTCAGTTGAATATTGAGGCAAGTGTAATGTGTCTTGTGAGCAAAATTAAATTCTTATGCGGTCGCTGTGGGAGTCCTGCTATTCGTTTGAGACATCCTAAAGAAGTGGCCTCGAAGCGGGGAGGAATTTGGAACCAAGCACCTGATGTAGTGGCTAATCAAAGGCAATTCAGCCAAGAAGGGATAGTGGTTGATGATAATGCGGTTGGTTCGGGTAATGATCTTGATCTGGAGCTCAATCAAGACTTACAGGCGGAAAAGGATATCCAAGATCGCTTGAAGAAAGGGAATAAATTTACAGATGGTAAAGAGATCTTACAAAAAAACAAAATTAACGTTGCATAGAAAGCAATGATGTTTATTTTCAGGCTTGGATCTTTCTATGACCACCGACTGGGTTTCAGAGCTGCGGCCATCGATGCGGAAATTGCGTCATGCTATGGACGGACTGTTGAAAACCGCTCGACTTATGCATTCAGTTCAAAGATTGCAACAAGATATGAAGCGTATAAGTGCCAATTTAGATATACTGTATCGAAGAGATGTTTGTTTCTCCCAAGCGGTAAGATTTTTTTAAACGTTAGACATTGAAGCATGCAAATCCGACCACAGACGACTACAAATTAAAGTTATACTCGAAACATGCCTACATGAGGGGTAGATCTTCAGAGACTGCTCTTCATGAGGTAGTGAAAACTATAGAAAACACGATTCATTTCAAGGAATATCCTAGCTACCTTCTTAGACGTAGAAGGAGCTTTCAACAACGTCCTAACTGAATCCATCGCAGAATCACTTGTAGACTTCGGTGTTGAGGGTGGATCATATCCATGCTAAGTAATAGGAGGATTCAATCAAAGCTAGGATATTCAATGTGTACCAAATATGCCAGCAGAGGAACACCCCAAGGAGGTGTACTGTCTCCTCTTTTATGGCTTTTGGTCATGAACAGCATTCTTGTGAAACTCGATAGTAGTGGAGTGAAAGCGGTTGCGTACGCCGATGATTTGGTCATTCTAGTTTCCGGAAAATTTACAAGCGTGATCAGTGAAATCACTAATATGGCTTTGAAGAAAGTAAACACCTGGGCTGCGAGCTGCGGACTAGGTGTTAACAGCAACAAAACCGAGTTGATGCTTTTCACCACCAAAACCAAGGTACCATCCTTCACTCTACCTCGGTTAAACGGACAAACACTATCATTGTCTTCCAGTGCTAAATATCTGGGCGTAATACTAGACACCAAAATAAACTGGAAGCTTAACATTGAAGAACGGGTGAGGAAGGCGTGTGTCGCCTTCTACGCTTGCAACAAAACCTTCGGCAAAAAGTGGGGCCTCCAGTCAAAAATGAGCGGTTGTAAGACCGATACTTGTTTATGGTTCCATTGTTTGGTGACCTGCTCTCAGCAAAGCTTACATAGTAAACAAGCTTACAAAGGTGCAGAAAAATGATTGCGTAGGGATATCAGGGGCAATCAGGTCCTGTCCAACGGATGCACTTAACGTCATCCTGGACCTTCTTCCGATTGACCTCTATTAAATATCAGAACTTCAGAACTCATTGGCAGTGAGAGTATATGCTCCTCTTAGAGTTGTGAAGGGCTATATCCTGACCAAATACACATCAGAAGCAAATCATAGGTGGTGCCGTAGCTGTGAAGACCAGGATGAAAAAGAAACAGTCACACACTTTTATGCCATTGTCCGGCCTTGGCTAGGAGAAGAGCACCCTACTTAGGTAAAAAATTCTTCAAGTATTGTGGAACTCTCGGAATTCAAGATCTCATACCTCAATAACACAAAGTGGCTTTAGCCATCCCCCCCCCATATTCCTCCTTCACTAAATGGCACTATGAGATAATAGGCCGTAGGGTAGGAGAATAATACAACATTATGTATAGGATTGTACGTGCGGAACATACATCATCCATAACCCATTTTCAAATCTATTTAGAATCTCACGAGGTATGGTATCAAGACGGCGCACTCAGCGCTAATTGTGTCCTACGCGAAAGTAGGACAGCCATTTCTACCTACCTACCTACCTACCTACCTAAAGTTGTATTGAGCTTTAACAAAGTCCGTCAGTAATTACATTGTTGTTTGGGGCACCAGGTATTCCTCTACTGCGATATTTTTCGCTATTGAATTCGACAAAAGTTCAGGGTCACATATCAATGTTGTTCATTCACTACCAACAACTCATGTCTTTTCTTGAACTCAAGTTCAAGATCAAAGATAAAAGGAAGATATATGTCTGAAAAAGCGACGCATTAGTCGCTCGAGAAACGACTTCACTATTGTAGTAGCGATTGATAAGAGTAGGTAGGCAACGCCCTTAAATACCTCAAAGTTAAAGCTGTTTACGGCGACGACGTTGGCCATCTCCTCGTCAACGTTGATTCCATTTCCATCTTCATTTCTTCCATCCTAAAGCTCTCACAGACACCATCCAATTATATGAATGTCGTCAGTGTATCCGAGTTGGGTCTCTTTGTAGGATAACAAAAGCCTTGCCTTAATATTATTTCACATCGTAAGCACCCGGTAGATCTTTTCCAAATAAAGGGTTTTTCAACAGGGACGCTATAAAAGAAGAGCGACAGGGACAGCAAACGAAGTCATATTTCTTGCCGCTCTTTTGAAATTTCTCTTCAGTAAGGTTTACCATTTATGATGGAAAGATATACGAGCCAACAACGAGTCGAAATTATTAAAATTTACTACCGAAATTCGGAGTCAGTGGCCTCAACGTTAAGAGCGCTACGTCCAATTTATGGTCTGCATCATCGTCCTAGCAGATCAACAATTAAGCGTCTAGTGGGAAAATTTGAATCCACAGGCACAGTACAAAATGTTCCCGTGCCAGTGAGACAAAGAAGTTCCCGTAGTGTCGAGAATATTGCTGCCGCTTCAGTTGTAGAAAGCCCAAATGTGAGTCTCACACGTCGTCCTCAAGCGTTGCGCATCTATGTGACCTCGTTGTGGCGAATTTTGCGAAAAGATCTTGGCTTACAAGATTAAATTGACGCAAGAACTGAAGCCGCTTGACCACCTGAAGCGTCGTATATTCGTGAATTGGGCTGAACAACAACTTGAAAATGATTCGGATTTTCATCGAAAAATCATCTTCAGCGTTGAGGCTCATTTCTGGCTGAATGGCTTCGTCAATAAACAAAGTATGCGATATTGGTCAGGCAGCCATCCACACGTACTCCATGACTCATCATTGCATCCCGAAAAAATTACGGTTTGTTGTGGTGTATGGGCCGGCGGCATCATTGGGCCGTACTTCTTCCGTGATTATCAAGACCGGCACGTTACTGTGAATGGGGATCGCTACCGTTCAATGATTACCGAATATTTTTGGCCCCAATTGGATGATATGGACTTGGAGGACATGTGGTTCCAACAGGAATGCGCCACAAGCCACACAGCGAATGTCACAATCAATGTATTGGAAACCAAGTTTGGAGAACGTGTTATCTCACGAAATGGTCCAGTCGCTTTTCCACGTTTGGAGAACGTGTTATCTCACGAAATGGTCCAGTCGCTTTTCCGCCTCGATCGTGCGATTTTACGCCGTTACACTATTTCCTGTGGGGCTATGTCAAGTCTATGGTCTATGCCAACAAGCCAGCGACGATTGATGAACTTCGTACGAATATCGAACGTGAAATTGCAGCAGTATCGGCCGATTTAAGCTTGAAAACCGTCGAAAATTGGGTTCAGCGTCTGGACTGGCCATGCAAAAGTAATCGTGTTCCATACATAATGGCATCGAACGTACTTTCACAGAAATAAAGAATTTCATTGATATCCAAAACCATTTTTGTTCTATTTAAAAAAAAAAAAACTTTTGTAGCGCTCTTATTGAAAAACCCTTTATGACCCAAATTAAGTGATGAGATTAAAAAAAAATGTTCACACACAAAAATTACCCATAAATCATTTAAACCGGTATTGACGTCTATTGATATTAATTTTCCAGCTCACAGCTTTAATAACAGCCCTAATGGCCAAACTTTGGGGCACAGACATCACAGAGAATTACATAAAAATCCTTACTGATTTGGGACCTGTTGCTTATTTCGAATGTTTGCTTTCTCTCTATGGAAATGAAACCGATATGTGGGGTGACATGTCGGTAGCCATTGAAGATCTTTTAACTGTTCGATTCACTCTAGTCAGAAGTAACATTCAAAGGTACCTCCTCCCTCATACATCCAATAAAACCCTAACCATTTAACATTGATTAAATATTTCATAGAGATTCTTCGTCAGTGCCAATTCCACGAGTTACAGGTGTGCGTAATGAACTAAACGTATCGCTTCCAGTGCCTGAATCGGTGTACTCAATTTTGCCAACCAAAGAAATGGTCACATTCAAAGTGACACCGGTCTTCTTTAATATCGGCATCAATGAAAAAGCAACTCTAGCCGAAGCTCTGGGCTTCAATCGTGACCAACATCGTTCCAACTGGGACAACTTTGAACGCCTCAAACAGTATCACATAAGCTATCGCAAACTCAACTTAATCACTCCAGATACGCCAACGAAATCGGAACCTCATTTACCCACACAAGCTGCAACGAATTTCCTTTTTTTGATGGAGGAGCAATTGCGCTCGAATGTTTCGAAAAATATGAAAATTCTGCATCTAGCCGAAGATATTTGTCGTTCGATGTCTGGACTTCGATTTACTTCCTGCAAAAGTGCCAAAGATAGAACTGGAATGGCTGTGACGTTGGAGCAGTGCCGTTTGTTGGTGCAGGAATTCCATTTGCCAGCAAAAAGTGTACCAAATGTATTGAACGCAATGAGAAGGTAAGGACATTTTGTTTGTTTCGTTAGGTTGTATTCATTTTATGTGAATTGTAGTGAGGGCACACGAATGGACAACGTGAAGAAAAATATCGGAACAAGAAAGTATGCCTTCAATTTACCACAAGTTTATTCATTGCCTGCAATGTACCGACCTCCGTTGGGCAGCTATGGAAAAGCACAAACGTAAAAAAACGGTCTTTTAGAATATTTCTTCTATTTATCAGATTTAAACAAAAAGTAGTTAACACTGAAAACATTAAATAATTGAAATAGTCTGAAAGCACAACTTACATTGAAAAAAGTCACATTTCTAGTTGCAATATCTATTTAATGATTAAATTTTATATTTTTAAATTTTTATAAGTTTTTTATTTATTTGTTTTAAGAATTCTCAGATTTTTTTCTTGAAAACTTGAATCAAAGTTGTATATTTTTTTTAAGGCCGTGTGCGAAATCAGTTAAAATGTTGGTTAAAAAGGGATCATATTCAAATTTTTGCTGTGCGAATTGGGTTAAATGGAACATTTTTTTACTCTCACCCTTATCACCCGTAATAGATTCGTACTACGAATCCCGAAAATAAGTATCATAGCACCCTTCGTAATAAAAGTATTTGCTACGAAATTCGGAGTTCGGAAAATTGACATCACTAGCCCCAAACGTATAGGAAATTTGATAGTTTTTTCTGGGATACGATTAATATCCCGCCGTTCATTATCCCGTCACTTTATTTGCCTGCCAAAAAATGAAATTTTTTTTGAAGAAGAAGAAGACGAAAAAAAGAGTAAAGTTCAATATCCCGTCGGTCGAATCGGCGGGATAATCTAATACTTTTTCATAAAGGAGTGAATAGTATTAAGTTTTTTATTTTTTTGACTTTAGGTGTCTATTCTTGAAAAATCATTAACAAATTATGAAAAAAACCGTTTTTTCAAACGCACTTTTCTTAAAAGTCGAAAAAAGCATAGAAGGATTGATTTTAGACCATGGGTGTCTTCAGACGAATTACGTCTTTTATACAAATGCACATTTGTGTTGAACATCAGGCTCAAAAATCAAAAACCGAGCTTCCAGAGAGGCTTTAATGATTGCAAAAAATGACATCTGGTTTTAACAGTCGAAAAAAAGCATTGAAGGCTTGATTTTAGACCATGGGTGTCTTCAGACGAATTGCGTCTTTTGGACAAATGCACATTTGTGTTGAACATTGTCAGGCTCAAAAATCAAAATCGAGCTTCCAGAGAGGCTTTAATGATTGCAAAAAATGACATCTGGTTTTAAAAGTCGAAAAAAGCATTGAAGGCTTGATTTTAGACCATGGGTGTCTTCAGACGAATTGCGTCTTTTGGACAAATGCACATTTGTGTTGAACATTGTCAGGCTAAAAAATCAAAAACCGAGCTTCCAGAGAGGCTTTAATGATTGCAAAAATGACATCTGGTTTTAAAAGTCGAAAAAAAAGCATTGAAGGCTTGATTTTAGACCATGGGTGTCTTCAGACAAAATGCGTCTTTTGGCCAAATGCACAATTTTGTAGAACATTGTCAGGCTCTAAAATCAAAAACCGAGCTTCCAGAGAGGCTTCCAGGATTGCAAAAAATGTTATCTGTCGAAAAAAGCATAGAAGGCTTGATTTTAGACCATGGGTGTCTTCAGACGAAATGCGTCTTTTGGCCAAATGCACATTTTTATACAACATTGTCAAGCTCTCAAATCAAAAACCGAGCTCTGAGAGAGGCTTACAGGATTGCAAAAAATGTTATCTGTCGAAAAAAGCATAGAAGGCTTGATTTTAGACCATGGGTGTCTTCAGACGAAATGCGTCTTTTGGCCAAATGCACATTTTCGTGGAACATTGTCAACCTCTAAAATCAAAAACCGAGCTTCCAGGAATGATATATGTTTTTTTTGTAAGGCATATGAATCGATGAGAATCATAGAGAACGAAGGTTTTGCTTTTTTTCCCTTAATCTTATTTTTCTTTCGTATTTTATGCTTTAATAGACATTAGGGAAGAAAATTCACTTTAAAAACGCTCGGATTTTGCACTTTAAACTTGTATTGTCTTTTCAAAACAACAATTAGAAACAAAATACCAAAATCCGCGCGGATTTTGCACTATAAACTTGTATTGTCTTTTCAAAACAAAAATGATAAACAAAATACCAAGGTCCGCGCGGATTTTTCACTATACCTTGGTATTTTGTTTATCATTTTTGTTTTGAAAAGACAATACAAGTTTAAAGTGCAAAATCCGAGCGTTTTTAAAGTGAATTTTCTTCCCTCTTCGCTTCTCATATTTTCGAGTGACTGAAATTTTTGGAAAGGGGGAGGAGCTAAGGACTGCGCTGTCGAAAAAACAAGAAATAATTTAATACGATTCTCATGAAATCGAGTGACCTACAAGAAATAATTTAATACGATTCTCATGAAATCGAGTGACCTACTCAGTGGTGTCTCTTTTTAAAAATAATACAATTGTGGCGGGATAATGATGTGTCGGGATGTTTTAAACGGGGAAATGAACGGCGGGATAATGAACGGCGGGATAATGAACGGCGGGATAATGAACGGCGGGATTTTGACCGCCGGGATTTTGAAAGACGGGATTTTGATAAACGGGATATTGACAGACGGGATAATGAGGCCAACCCGTTTTTTCTACATACTTTTTTTTGATCGGAGCTACATACAAGTTAAGATGAAGTTCAAAACGTGGGAAAAGTACCTAACACGTGTTGGTTTAAAAAAAATAAAAATAAATAGAGTGGCGCGACAGCTCTTGAAGAGCCAAGGCCTAAGTGGCTTACTCTCAATTGAGGGGACCTACAATTTACCGCCGATTCCGAACGCCAAAGTTGAGAAGCACTTTTTCATTACAGATTGATACACTTGGAAGTTTTGTCATTTCTTCGCAAGAGGCACTACCCGTGAAAGATGAAATAAAAACTTTTATGGGCACGAGTAGGACTCGAACCCACGACGTTCTGCAACGCACCTAACCACTAAGCTACGGGCAACTGCTACACGTGTTGGTTTATAAATGTTTATTGTGATAACTTACATACAAATTCAACTTTTTGAATCGATTGCATAAAAAATGAACACCGATGTTACTTTTAAATCCAAGGTTATCGTGAAAAACATTGAATTTTTCTTTTTAATAGGTCAAATAGAGTTATAACTTATGACTAACAAGACCCAATATGAAAGGTTAATAGAGGTATCCGGCATCAGCATCATCTATAATGCAATGTTTTGTAAGCATATACATACATATATAAATGCAATATATTTGTACATTACTTAGAATCCCAGTGTTTCTTTCACCTTCCCGATATCTTTTCGAGAAATATCAAGTTAAGTGTCGGACATACTGGTGCCTATTAAACTTCATTTTTATTATTAGATCTGGACCCATGTTCTGTAACTTCTCACATCGAGAAAATCATACCGAAAACAGTGTAAACGGAGCGTAACTAGTTTTTTTTGTATGAAATTTGACACAATTTGTTTCGATTTTCTTTGTTTCTCGACTCCGAAAGTTTTCGACTGAGTTACAGAACATGGGTACTGGTTCATGGAAAACTTGATTTACAATAATAACAACCGGTCTGCACGACAAATCCGAAGAACCATGACCTAAGTGGTTATACTCTCCAACTATTCCTAACGCGCATGTGAAGAATTGAGGATACCTCAGATTTAATTCAGATCAGCTCTATTCCAAGCTTTATCAGTTATTCTCAATACCCATACGAATAAAATGAAAAACTAAGGCTTAACTCGAAAAAACACCACTTATACAATTAGCCGAAGCGTAGGTATAATTTTTCCTTCTTCCGAACCGTTCAACCTCAAAAAGGGGAAAAGTTATTATCAATGAGGCTGTCAAGTGCCCTGTACCCATGTTCTGTAACTTCTCACATCGAGAAAATCATACCGAAAACAGTGTAAACGGAGCGTAACTAGTTTTTTTTGTATGAAATTTGACACAATTTGTTTCGATTTCCTATGTTTCTCGACTCCGAAAGTTTTCGACCGAGTTACAGAACATGGACCCTGGACTAAACACCAATGGCGCACAATTATAGTCCACTAATGAACAAGTTTAGTGTGATTCTAGCTTAAAATGACGTTTGAGTCATGTCTGAAACATCATTTTAAGCTAGTATCACACTAAACTTGTTCATTAGCGGACTATAATTTTGTGCCAATGTCTTAAATATATTTTTGGGGTTGCAGGATTCAGCCTCACATTCCACTTCACCCATCCCCATCACTTTGTCGTTTGAACGACCACAGGGACAAAGATTTTTTATCTCTTTACCCTAGCTACACATTCTCATGAATGTCTACTTTTTCCACGAGCTGTAACAGCAGAATAGCAGTTTCATTTAGTCCAACATATTTTTTGAAAAGAGCAATTGCTGTTGAATCCATCTTTAAATCCATCTTTTAAAAATGACAACTTTAAATATATTTTACATTCAAAACGTAGAAATTTAATTTATGTTTTGAATTTCATATTTTGAAGTACGTCAACTGATTCCGAAATTCGGAATATTGATTTGTGTGTGGCAATGCCTTTATTTATTTCGTTCGGTCCTTATGATTATAATTATTTGTTCGTATTCGTAGTTGAGCTTTACGTTCGGAACTTTGCTACGAAGAACTCTGTGATAGGGGTGACTACCTTGATTAAATTTCCCTCAAGATAAAACAAAATTACCCTCAAAAATGGTTCTTTCTGTGTTCAATAAATTATTTTTTTTGCAACTAAATCCACATGCAACATTATCAAATTAAATTTTCTTTTATGAAAATGTAAGAAATTCTCAATTTCACACATTTTTTTTATTTTTATCGATAATTTCCTGCTTCAATACGATCAAAAATACCATTGTGACACTTTGTTATTTCAGCCTTCGAACACTACTTATTTATAGTTCACAGCTGTCAACAAAATAGAAAACAAACAATCAATTCGAATTTACAGCCTGATCTTTGTATATACACCTAATAGTAATTGCAGCGTCGAGAATCGACGACAGCGACGCGTGTATTACCAACCAGAACTATTTATGTTGGTACTATAGTTCCCATGAATAACTGCCAGCGCCAACGACGGGTAAAGTTTCCAACTTAAAATACTCGACGCTGAAAATACTATAAGGTGTTTATACAAAGGCCTGATTCTCCCCCTTGTGAGGAATCACAAGTCATTGTGACTATTTCTTGTGAGGATTGTTGTGATTCGATAACATTTGTCGGATTCTCCCATTATCTTCACAAAAAAAGTCACAACGAAACTCACCACAGTCAACAGCCAATGTGAATATGGAAATGCGTTGCCAGAATGGATTCTTTGTAATTGAAATATGTGTTTCAACGCAACATATGATGCGATTTCGTCAATATTGGCAACGCAATTGTGTATGGGGGTTGCTTTTATTATTGTAGTGTAATTTGAAAAGCGATGAGTAATGATCGTTATCAGTTGTGAACAAAGAAAAAGAAAAAAGAAAAAGAGCGTATGTCTTTTCTCTTTCCTTCCTTTTTTTTCATTATATTCATTCATAATCATTAATCAAAATGTCAAATCTCAAATAATTTTCTAGCTATGACCTGCTCTGAAGGAGATCACAATTTCGATTGTTTTTGTGACTCTCACAAGTCACAAGTTGTGACTTTGGGGGAGAATACGAAAAATTCACAAAATCAATTTTACCTCTTCTTATGATTTGTGACCTTGTGAGGTATCAGTGATGATGGGGGGAATCGGGCTGTTAATTACAAATGAACTTCTCTTTTGAGAAACTTCAAAATTTTAACCAGTAGTGCCAGATTATAGCCTGCTCCGCAGATAGTTAAATCTTATTCACCATGCTAGCGTCAAAATTTAACCAAACGTCAAGTTTTAACTACTTTTTAACTGAATTCGCACACGGCCTAAATACTTAATTTTAATATGAAGCTTAAGTTTTAAGGAACAAACAAAAAATAAAACAGGTGCAAACAAGGAATTCAATTGCTAAATAAATCAGTGATTTGTTAAAAAAAAAGAAAAACAGTTCTGTAACACAGAACACAAAATCAATCATGAACGTGCCAAATATAAAACCAAAATGTTATAAAATGTAGTTTAGCAAGTTTACTTAATTTTAATATTGTTCGTTATTTCTTAAAATTGTTTATCATATATTTTTTTTTTAATTTTACTTAATAAGAATTTGGTGTACACAAAGTTTTTATCACACGAAAAATAAAATTAGACTTGAATAGACAAAACTACTTAAAACTTAAAATAAAAGCAAATTGCGTTTCCCGAAATAAAATATGAAAACAAGAATCAAATACTAACACATGTGTTTCAATGCGATCGAAAATTCAGCTCCTTTTTCAGTAAGAAATACAAAATCTATGCTACTAAGGAATAAATGGTTTGATAAAGATTGCAGAAAACTTCGCAATATGTCATTTTCATATTTGAGGCTCTTTAGGACAACAAATCCTTCATGTGAATAAGAAATACAAGCAATTGTGCGCAGCTAAAAAAAATGACTATATTAAGCTCATAGTTGAAAATTTAGAACCCTACAAAATCTCGAAATCATTCTGGAATATTGTTCGTGAATTAGGTGGGTGTGGTGAAAGTGCGAAGCACACTCTCGAAGCTGAGACATTGGAAGCTCATTTTAAAACTCTTTTGTCGGCTGATGAGAACCTTTGTACCTTTGATTATGCGATGCCAAATGTTCAGGATTATGACCTTGATGACGATTACCTTTTTGGAACTTGAAGGAATACTGCTACCATGGACCATATTGCAAGTTTATCAGTGTCTGGGATGGTAACGAGTTTTCTGATAGGTTTGAAACTTCATCAGGTGTTCCCCAGGGATGTATCCTAAGTCCATTGATCTTCGCGCTTTTTATTGACGAAATCTGCGACCTTCTTCCAGGCGGAGTATCTGTTGCAGGTAAAATGGTTACGGTCTTGTTATATGCAGACAATTTAGTTCTGCTTGCAGACAATCCATCAGCGTTCCAATACAAATAAACAGACTTCAATCATTTTGTAAAACGTTGGGACTCGTTATAAACATCCAAAAAACCAAAGTCCTTATTTTTGAAGCAAGGCGAGGAAGAAGACTTCCTCAAGAAAATTGGGTTCTAAATAACTCTCGAATCGAAGTCGTTCAAGAGAGTTTAAATATTTAGGAGTTCTGTTGACACATACAGCCCTATTGTCGTATCCGTTCGGAGAAACTTACGATCGATCGTAGAAAAGTTCCGATCGTAACATTTATTTTGTTCATGGTATCCGTTTCGTAAGGGAAATGTTGTCGTGTAACAACGCATGTATTCCCGAAAATGTTCCGCCACATTTTAGCCGTTGGAACAATCGGAGACGCATAAAACAAAATAATCGCAATGCATCGCATACCGTTAATGGAATTTTTGATTTTCACCGCATGAAATTGCGATGCGTTACTCTAAGTTTGACATTTCAACGCAAATTTGAAATTTTTTCTGAGGTATCTACGATTTAACAATTGGAACACTTAGGATGATACCAAATTCGTATATTTCGTACAAATCGGATAGAATTTTGTTACGATCGGATACTACGATAGGGCTGATAATCTCAACTTCGTTAAACATGCTGTAACTAAAAGCAACGAAGCAAAATTAGCTCTGATCGGCTTCAAGTCCAGGGATTGGGGAGGGGTCACTAATAGGTGGGGAGTGTTGTAAATTGGCCACATATGCACTTTTTGAATAGTATCTATGTTTGGGATTTTTATCTTGCTGAAAGTAGAAATTATTTAAAAGACCCAGTTTCCCCGCTATATCCTCTAAATTCACGTTGAGAATATTAAGGTAAATATGTTGGCCCATGGTATTTTCTACTCAAACAAGATTTCTGACTCCAGATGCAGCCATATGGCCCCATCCCATTGCGTTGTATTGTCTTAATCGTATTTTTCGGACTTAAGGCACCCCCTCACTTTCGTAATAGGTAGATACTTTAACGCGACCATCTTAACAAACACATCGTATTTCAATTCGTCTGAAAAAGTTACCTTGTGCTAGAAGTCAGTCTAGTTTATACATACTTTTTCTTAAACGCAATTCTCCTTTTTCTACTAAGCTCACCGAATAACAGCTTCCCTCTAGGGAGACGAGACTCAAGCCCAGCTTCAACGATGGCATGGCGCACAGTTTCAGGATGTATCTACTATGTTTTCACTGTACTTTTCAAGCTCTCCACTTATTTTGCTCGCGCTTATAAATGGATCTTGGGCAATCAAGTGCTTGTTTTTTTTTATCCCGAGAAGTAAGCTTTGATGAACGGCCACTACTCGGCTCGTTTTCGATATGTGTTCGATTTTTAAACCCTTAATAACGTTTTAAATAATGCAACAGTTTCTAAAAATAATTTATCATATTTTGGAGTAAATTTTGTTCTGGGCCCTATTGCACCAACCACTTTTCACTTTTCACTTTGTAACTCTTCACTTTAACTTTGCAAATTCTGTTTCACCAAACGCTAATTTACAAAGAGGAAATTAATTTTTTGAAAAGTAAACAAAAAAAATCCTTCTTTGCAAATTTTGTTTCACCAACCGCTAATTTGCAAAGTGAAAAGTACTTTTCTGAAAACTGAAAAGTTTAGTGAATTTGCAAAGAATTCTTCGATTTCGTTTCACCAAACGTTAAAACTTTGCACTTTGCATTTTAAATACTGAAAAGCTTTTCAATAATATGCAAAGCAAACATTTCATTTGCGGTTGGTCATTTGTGATGATAAGTTCGGTTATTTTTGTTTTTATTCAATTTATTATTTAATTTCGTTACTTTTTTTTTTATTATATACACCCACTCAAGGGATTTTTTATACCCTTATTATGCCAGAGACACAGTGAGTGCATTAAGAAGAAGGGAAGGGGTGAGAAAGGAGGTGTTGGTGTACATTGGTCTTGAATTCCTGAACATTATAATGACTGGGAAAGACAGAGTGTGGAAGAGAGTTCCACATTCGCGTAGTACGGCTAAAGAATGATTCTCTATACTTGATAGTAGGTACGTCCGAAGTTGGGCTCGAGGGTGAACTGATGGGCATTCCTAGAAGCGCGAGTATTACGGGTGAATTGCTTGAGGGGAGGAATGCAACTGGCTATTTCTCTAGAGCACTTACCGAAGAAGTAACGGTAGAATAAAGAGAGACATGAAACGTTACGACGGTGATCAAATGATTGGAATGACGCAGTGATGTCTCTGTCACCGATCATTCGTAGGGCTCTTTTTTGAATACCATCCAAGAGGCTTAAGTATGTAGCTGGAGCACCAGCCCAGAGATGAGAGTTGTACTCAAGCTTTGGACGGATATAAGTCTTATAGATAGTAGCCAGATCAGACGGGGAAAAGAATTTCTTGCACCGTCTTAAGAAACCCAAACATCTTGCGGCATTTTGGGCGACATCGCAAATGTGCTCGTTCCACAAAAGGTGGTCAGTGATGCACATACCGAGAATCTCGAGATGTTCGGTCTCGTTGATGCAAGTGCCACTCATGGACAGTGGTAAGGGGGGTATATCTTTCTTCGACGATACAAGACAGCATTGAGTTTTCGAAGCATTGAACTCTACGCGGTTTTTAATTCCCCATTGTACAATGCTGTTTAAGTCAGAGTTTAATGAGCCTATCATATTTTGCCGTTGCAGGTCCACATCCGAAGTGGAGGGATGTGATTCTGGGAACGAATATGAAAAGCTAAGGGTACTATCGTTAGCGAAACAATGAATTGGATTAGAAGTTACAGACAAGAGATCATTTATGAAAATGAGGAAGAGGGTTGGAGACAAAACGGAGCCCTGGGGCACACCAGCATTTATGTTGTGGGTTTCAGACTTGAATCCGTCCAATACAACTTGTGTTGAACGGTTCGAAAGAAAGTTTCTAATCCAACGAAGAAGGGATTCATCGATACCGAATGCACGCATTTTCGATAAGAGAGCAAGATGCCAGAATTTATCAAATACCTTTGAAATATCAAGTGCAACAATCTTACTTTCTCCAAAACGATGTAAAGATTTGTTCCACTGTTCGGTGAGATAAACCATCAGATCACCAGTGGACCTGTTGCTGCGAAAGCCGTACTGCAGGTCATTAAGAAGCTTTCGGTCTTTGAGATATTTCTTGAGCTGATAATTTATCAGCGTTTCCATGACCTTAGAAAGAAGGGACATAAGTGCAATCGGTCGATAATTGGTGGGAGAAGAAGATTCGCCTTTTTTTGGGATTGGCTGGACAAATGCTGTTTTCAACTGCTCGGAACGAGCCCAGAAGAATAGGATAGATGGGAAAGCTTGCGCAAGGGTTTTGCCAGCGTGGAAGAACACCTCTTCAGAATAATAGCGGGGATACCATCCGGACCAGCGGATTTATGTATGTTGAGATCCCTTAGGACTCTCGCCACAGCACGAGTGCGAAAGAAGATTTGTCCCATGGAATCATTGACGCGCTCAAGAGCTGGAGGAGTCATGACACTCTCTGGCAGCGAAGAGTTGGAGGCGAACTGCCTAGCAAAAAGGTTAGCTTTCGCGAGAGAGCTAACACTGGAGTATCATTGTCAACGAGCGTAGGGACCGAGGAAGAAGAAGAATTCTTCATATTTTTAACAAATGACCAAAAATTCTTACTGCCTTTGGGACATTGCAGTATTTTTTGCCTTAATTTTTGGTCATGCAAAAACTTTGTCCGTCGAATGTGGGCATTGCAGGCCTTCCTGGCTTGTTTAAAATTGTTCCGGTTTTCCTCAGTTGGGTTGGCTCTATAACGCCGGAACTTTACTTCTTTTTCCCTGATAACCTCTTTACAGCTTGAATCAAACCATGACTTTTCCTTGGGTTTGATGCTTTTAACCCTATTCGGGATAAAAGTTTTCATTCCCAAAATAATCATGTTAGTAATCATATCTGCGCTGGAGTCTACGTCACTATCGAGGAAGCATAGTGACCAGTTAAAGATCCGGAAAAAGTTGTTAAGACCGTCCCAGTTGGCTTTCTCGTATTGCCAGATGGTTCTCTTCGGAGCTCTTTCTTTAACTGGATTAGTTTGACACGAGAAATTTGCAGATATAATACTATGGTCTGATCTGCCTAGAGGCGTTAATACATTGACAGTGTATTTATCAGGGTCAGACGTAAGGAACAAGTCAAGAGTATTTTCCGCTTGGCCATCAATATCCGATATTCGAGTGGGCTCAGTGACAAGCTGAGTAAGGTGGTTAAACTCAGCAAAGATTTCAGCACACATTCCTTCGGGTGTTGTCTGGCCCGAATGGAGAAGCCACGAAGAATTGTGTACATTGAAATCGCCCGTAATAACGATTTCAGTGTTAGGATATATGGATACAATTCTTTGAATGGATTCAGACAGAGCGTCAAATTCGCAAGAAGTTGAAGCTCTGTCCAAATTTGGGCTTCGATAAAGGAAACAATAGTGAATGATGTGCTTATTTACGGTGAACTTGAATCACATAAGATTGAAAAAAGGGTCGGAGCAGTGTCCATATTGTGGAAGAAATTGATAAGCGACATTATCCCTAATGTAGACGGCAGACCATGGTGGGAGAGGAATAAAGGCATAAAGCAATACCCATGAATAAGAAATTCAGTAGGGTCGGTATTCTCACCTACTTGGGTCTCACTCAGTGCCAATACGGCTGGCCTGTTTGTAACAGTGTGGATGTAAACAGCAAGAAAATTAATCCTTAGCCCACGAATATTGCAATAATTGACTCTGAAATTATCGATCATTACAAGTTAAAAAATAAAAAGACCAAAACAGACAAGATCTAAAAGAGTACTGAATTAAATATCAGAAATCTTTACGATTCAGCGCCACTGCTAGTGTTATGCCTTAACGGCAGCGTGAATCGATCCGACCCTGTATTCAAACAGCAAATCTCTATTAATCTGTTATTACTTATTACCAACACACCATATGCACACATTGAATGAGCAAAAAAGCTCAATGCAATGAATGCATATGATAAGCCATGCAATTGCACGAAGGGGAAACGAAGAGAATGGGATGATGTGATTTGTACTCACAGTGCTCTTGTGGCTAGCGGGAAATGCACACATTGCACACATTGAATGAGCAAAAAAGCTCAATGCAATGAATGCATATGATAAGCCATGCAATTGCACGAAGGGGAAACGAAGAGAATGGGATGATGTGATTTGTACTCACAGTGCTCTTGTGGCTAGCGGGAAATGCACACATTGCACACATTGAATGAGCAAAAAAGCTCAATGCAATGAATGCATATGATAAGCCATGCAATTGCACGAAGGGGAAACAAAGAGAATGGGATGATGTGATTTGTACTCACAGTGCTCTTGTGGCTAGCGGGAAATTTTTTTGCCTTTTTTTGTGGGTGCATTTTTTGGTTTTTTTTAGCTTTATGACACTATTGATATGAATTATGATTGTTTTTTTTGTTTCTCTTTTTTGTTATTAGGTTTATGTTTATTTTTAAGTGGCTTATTAATAGAATGTTCCTTTTTATTGTTGTTTTTTTTTGTGGTATTTTTTTATGTTATTAACAACGGACGCGAGGGACGTGGACGGGACAAAAAAAATTCAGACAAGAGACAAAAGCACTGCACTAGCACGACCAATCATTTTGAACACCTGACGACAACTTTGTATTTTGAATAATTAATATACAGAATATATAAAAATTGATGTATGTGTATTTAGTCCGGTATCGACTATGAAATAGCCAAACCAATATTTATGAAATTTTCATGGTAAAGTTTCATTCAAGGAGTCGGACAACTGAAAAAATCAAACATAGATCGAAAACTTCATTTTTTGCGTAAAAATTTTTGTTCGAGAATCGCTTATATCCCCCTAAAAATAAAAAACCCTTGATGGAAGACTCGAAAACCTCATTGGTTTTCACAAATATGTACACAACTTCATAAGAATCTGCTCCTGGATTATAAATAATAACTCTTAAAAAACATTAAAAAAATAAAAACATGTAAATAAAATTCATATATAAAAATTTAAATTAAAATATTTACCTCAAAAATACATTTTATCTGAAAAAATTGATGTCATATGATTTCTTAAGAAATACTTGATTTTTTAATATAAAAAAATTCTTGGAGCGGTTTTTTTTTAAATTAATTTTTTATATATAAAATTTTTCAAAAATGTCTTAAAATTAATTTCGGTATGCAGTATTCAAGAACAATATGTAAATAAACATTTTACAATGCAATTTCGATTTTTAATATTGATCCGTTTTCGAAATAAAGAATTTTGAAAAAAAGTTAAAAAATATTTTTTTCAAATACACAAAATTTTTTGAGCTGTTTTTGAAAATAAAATTTGGGCAATATATACGTATTTTGAGAAGAAAACAAAACGACTTTTATTTTTCGATAAAAAATTATAAATGAAAAACGTCAGGAACTTTTCATTTTTGGTGAAACACTTTTTACTTTAACGTTGCAGGAAATTATTTTTTTGCAAAGTTGCAAAGTGAAAAGTGAAAAGTTGTTGGTGCAATAGGGCCCAGGCTATCAATATACCCCGAGGCTTCCAAGTAGCCCTTAGATTCCGAGCAGTATGTCAGATGTCTGTACTTTGAAATCATGTACATGAAATCTTTATTAACGGACTTGCAAGTTTTCTTGTTAAAGCTTGGCCATGTTGATTTAAAATCAAGTATATCATCGGAAGTAATGCTTGTCACTTTAAATCCTCTCTTTTTAGCAGTGGAAAGCATGTTGTTATACTCCAATGGAATGTAAATTCTATCTTTTTTTCTAATAAGCCGTTTAGCTGTCCCAAAATTGCGATCGCACTGTAAAAAAGAGTGACCTCGTACAGGGAAGAATTGGCATATCTTCTTAAAGCTTCTTCTTCTTCTTCTTCTTCTTTTAACAATCTAACAATTTATGTATATCAACCAAAAAATTTCGCCTCTTCAATTTTAACGTTACAAAAAAATTACACGACTGCACGACTACTTTGATCATAAAATGAATGGATCTTGGGCAATCAGGTGCTTGTTTTTTGATTTATCCCGAGAAGTAAAAGCTTTGATGGACGGCCCGGCCACTACGCGGCTTGTTATTGTTTTCGATGTGTGTTCGATTTTTAAACCCTTAATAACGTTTTGAATAATGCAACAGTTTCTAGAAATAATTTATCATATTTTGGGGTAAATTTTGTTCTGATTTTGATTTTGATGAAGATCAGTAAGTACCTTTCCTCGCATTTTCATGACTTTTTTCACCAAAAATTACACAGAAAATTTAAAAGATCAAACAATTGTTTCGCGTAAGAAAGAAGGCTTACATGACATTAGAAAATTAATCAAACTATTTACCGTTGCACTGTTGTTTAAGAACCTATAGGGATTGCCAAGTGTACCAACCATTGTGAGAGAATACGGAGACTTTTGTCAGTAAGAGTAGATTTATACTTTTCAAGGGGCAACCAGCTGCTGTTAATTCAAATATGCACAACGAAATTAGATGAAAAATATGCTAAAATGTACCGAAATCGTTTTTATTTTATCTGTCACGGGTGTGTTTCTAGCGAAGGTTTTCAGGAGAAGACTGAGTATCATGGAACTCTCTTTTAATGAAGTTTCGTTATAAGCTTAGTGCAGATTTTTTTTCCTTTCAATTGAGCTGCAAATTAAAAATTTTGTGAAGCAATAAAGATAATTTCTTTTAAGATTTCTTAAACTTCAACAAATTAAGTATTTAATTAGAACATAAGTAACGCAATTAAAATAATAAAATAAAAATAGTTTTTTTTTAAGAATCATTTTCGTAGACCGCTGATACCATAGCCGTTCCTCGTAGAATCCAAAAATCTGGTGGGTTTTTGCTCTCTAACAAAATCGACAGAACAAAATTTGTCGAATGACCAGTTGTCGACAAAACTCCTGACCGGGCTTGAGTCTTATACAGTGGGGCCTGTAATCAATAAAACAAGTTATAAAAATAGAATTATTGTCAATCAAACTCAAGATTTTTACGTCATAACGTTCGCCAGGGTCTAATTTGACTACCGGAACAAAATGCACAGCCGGCAAACGAGAATACAGTTCGCCATCTCGTGCGTCACAAAGCCCCCCCTCTATTGGATCCCAACGGGCGGCTTCAATAAAAATTCCATGTGCAATAACACCGATCTCTGGTGTGTCTAACTTTCTATACAAAATTTGATCCTAATCGGTACAAAGATTTAAATGAAAATAATCAAAAATGTTAAACAAATTCTTTAAGCAGATATACATACATTTTCTCCTTTCTGTCGTTTTTCAAAAAAGTTTTGCTGCACCAGAGTTGTATTCGTGACTACAAAATCAATTTTCAGAATATCAATTGGCAAAACATATTTCCGGGCATGGGTTTGAAGAATTCCAGTTAAAAACGACTGCGGAAAAAACAAACCACTTATCCAGTAGGATCGTGGTGATCCGTTTTTAATCCAATCTTGAATAAAATCAATTCTTCGCTGGAAATCAGCTATGAAGTTTGGAAGTGGCTTGATTGAGAGGAAACTTTTGGCAGCCCACATCTTTGGAACCATGTTATTGAGAAGCGACCAAAACACTTCCTCTAGGGACTCTGACATGACTACAAGCCCTTTGATTGCCCTGTTAAGGTTAATTAAACTTTCGTGAATGATCTTCAAGGAACCATTGTAACGATCGATTTCTTGGATGAGGACAGTAGTCAGTGAAGGGACTTGTCCCTTAGCATCCAACTAAGAAAAAAAATACAATTGGTACATGGGATTATTTTAAGACGTAATCCAAAACTCACAACTAAAAGCGTTGGATGCATATTATCCCTATAAAGTCGCGTAACCAAAACATCCTTAATTTTTTTAATAGTATCCAGGCAAATGTCATTATCCGCCGATTGGCTATCATCGCCAGCAGATTTAGGCTGTCCCAGCAATAGTGTTGATATGAAGAAATCAGTTTCCTTGGTCTGGAATACAATGTTCGCATTTTGGTTCATTCCGAAGATTTCTGGATCTTCTTGGACCGGAAAAGTATGCACATACTCTACATATTCTTCAAGAGTGTTTTTTCTGGGATTTCGATAGAATGGATTCTTACTGTAGGTATAATTTTCGTCAACAATAACTGGCGATGAGAATTTCTTATATATAGTTCTCAAACAGCGTTGATCCCAATAATCAGTAACTCTGCCACCCCAAGTGATCTCGCCGTTTATGTAAGCGATTGCTTCCCATGGCATATCTTTCGCTTCCATTTCCTTTCTCTCAATAAACACATCCAACGTTTTTATGCCGCATTCGCGATCACTTTCGTTAAATTCGTACAAAATGTTCCAACCCAGAGGACCAAATTTTCTTCGCTCCAGAATGACCGAATGAAACATACAAATTCCAAAAACCAGAGCTCTCCATTTATGCTGAAGGATATGTTGTTCGAAAAAGTCTTTATCCATATCGACTAGAGCACCGAGAACATTCGCTTTGATGCCTTTGGGTGGTTCATTTGTTAGCTTGACCGAATTCTGAAGTACACTTATAGGAAACGATTTTGTTGGCATAGATGAAAAGAATAAACGGAAATCGGGATGGGCTTTAGTTATACCCAACGTTATGTTACGGACAATTGTTTCCATTTGTTGCATCCACGATGTTGCTAGATGACAATTTTGTAGAAATACCCAATGTCCGCTTTTTAGACTCTTTTCGATTAAGCTTTCAGCAATTGGTCCTTGGCCTTGGCCCAGCGAAATGGAATAGAATTTGCTGATGTAATGCATTTCATCGGCAAATTTTAAGAATGCTGCCATTGGATCTGAGCCACTCGAAAGGACAAACACCAGTGGTGTAACATTTGATGTGTCATTATAACTGTAAATATTAAGGTATAAACATGAACAATTCAGCAATACCTACAATTAAGAACCCTTTGTTTTTTGGTTTTTTTTTAAATTTGTTTTGAAAATACTAATCGATTTGAAAGTCTACCCATAACATTCCTAATCATAATAATCGTCGGCCTGGTAGAAGAAGTTTCTGCCTGCCGTGGTTCGGTCAGGGCCTCCTTCAAACAGTTCTTCAATGTTTACCGATTGTTGGGCGACACCATCCAGTTTCGAACCCCAAGAATTTCAGCGCAAATTTGGTGTGCCGCGCTGTTCCTACCATGAATTTTACCGCAAAAGCCTCCGTGCTGGTTCATCTTTACTCATAAAAGCTAGGTGCCCAGCCCACCGGAGTCAACCAAGTTTAATTTTTGATATTGTTATCTCGCCTGATTTTATCATCTTCGAAGTCGTGTTTCATCAATAACGGAAAAGATGTTTGGATTTAAAAAGCATAAGCCAATAACTGGATGGACTTGTTGATGTCCCAGAGTCACGGATTGCATTCTCCAAAGCCAGGTTGAAGAGGAGGCAAGCCTGTTTATCCCTTTTTTTTATAATTTACACACACTAATGGGGCTTTGTATGCTCTTGGGCTCGATGGTAAACTGATGAGCATTCCTGGAAGTGTGGGTATTGCGGCTGAATTGTTTAAGGGTAGGAATACAAATAGCTATTTCACTAGAGCAATCAACGTAAAAGTAACGGTAGAACAGAGAGAGACACGAAACGTTACGACGGTGTTCCAACGAAGTCAATGAGTTTGTGATGTCTCTGTCACCAATCATTCTTACAGCTCTTTTTGCACACCATCCAAGAGGTTATGTATGTAGCTGGAGCATCAGCCCAGAGATGGGAATTATAGTCAAGCTTTGGACGGATATATGTCATAGAGCCAAATCAGATTGGAAGGTAAATTTCTTGCACCGTCTTAAGAAACCCAAACATCTTGGCGACATCGCATATGTTAGGTCTCATTGATGCAATTGCCACTCGTGGACAGTGGCAAGGGGAGTTTATCTCGCTTCAACGATACAAGACAAGCATTAAACTCTGCGCGGTTTTTTTATGCTCCATTGTATAATGCTGATTAAGTTTAATGAGCTTCTCATATTTTGCGCTGCAGTTCCATATCGGAAGATTAAAGCTACTATCGTCATCAGCGAAACAATTTATTGGATTAGAAGTTACGGACAAGAGATGATTAATGAAAATGAGAAAGAGGGTCAGAGACATAACGGAGCCCTGGATCACACCAGCATATATGTTGTGGGTTTCAGACTTGAATCTGTCCAATACAACTTGTATTGAACAGATCGAAATCTTATTTTTTCCAAGACGAATAAAAGATTTATTCCACCGTTCAGTGAGATAAAGCATCAGATCACCAGTGAACCTGATGCTGCGAGAGCCGTACTGCCGATCATTAAGAAGCTTTCGGTCTTCGAGATTTTTCTTGACCTGATAGTATGTTAGCGTTTCCACGTATGTGGAATCGGATAATTGTAGAGAGAAGAAGAATTGGCTAGATAAAAGTTATCCAACTGCTCGGGACGAGCCCAGAAGAAAATGATAGATGGAAAAGCTTGCAGAAGGGTTTAGTCAGCGTGGAAGAACATCTCTTCAGAACAATAGCAGGGATATCATGTTGAGATCTCTTAGGACTCTCTTAGAACGAGTAACGCACTCAAGAACTGGGGAAGTCATGACTTAGGAATTCTCACCACTTGGTTTCACTTAGTGCCAAAACAGTTTTTCTTTTCGAAAATGTGGATATACACAGCAAGGAAATTAACTCTAAGCCCACAAACATTGCAATAGCCTACTCTGAAATTATCAATCATTACAAGTCAAATTACGAGATCTAAAAGACTTACTGAATCCAATATAGGAATTCATTACGATTCAGCGCCACTTTTAGTGTTTTGCCTTAACAGCAGCTTGAATCGATCCGAACCTGGAATTCTCTATACATCTGTTATTGACGATATTACACTTGCACACATCTGTATAGGTTAAAAAAAGCTCAATGCAATGTAATGCTTATGTTATGAATGACCATGCAACTGTACGACGAGGAAACAAAGAGAATGGGATGATTACTTACTATGCTGTGGATAGTGGGTATTTTTTGTGACTTTTTTTTCGGGTGCATTTTTTTGTGTGAATTTGTGATTGCGTTCTGTTTACAAAAGTAAAAAGTAAAGTAAGAAAGTTGTAAAGCCCTTTCCCTAATCATCTACGTCCTGCTATATGGTACAGAAGCATGAACCTTGTAAGGAACGGATGAGAACGCCTTAGGCCGTTTCGAGAGAAAATTTCTACGGAAGATCAATGGTCCTGTCTGCATCAACGGTGAATGGAGGAGAAGATTTAACAATAAACTTTACGGGTACAGCAACACTGATCTAGCTAAAAGAGTGAATGTCCAACGACTCAGATGGCTTGGTCCCCTAGAGGATGGAGGCCAATGCTCCGGCCCTAGTCATCGCATTCACCCCAGATAGCCGACGCAGTAAAGGAAGACCAAGGCTCTGGTGGCACGCGGAAGTTGTAGATGACCCCAACCAATTTGGCGCGCGAAACTGGAAACAGCTACCTAGGGACTGAGCTGGCTGGGAAGATTTGCTGGTTAGGCACAAGTACATCCCGGACTGTAGCGCCACCTTATTTATGTTAGTAAGGCTTTTGAATTTCACAAAAAAATGTACTTAACAAGAACTGAACTACCATTGATAGAAAGTTTCATGCTTTGTTTTACGTTAAACCATAAATACACCTTTAACTTATTGCCTTATCAAATTCGGACAAAACTTACACATTTCTCAATTGACTTCCACCAGAAACAGTAACAAAATACTCTCCAATTGTTGAACGAACATAAGCAGTCACACACGCTGTAAATTTCTCCTTTCGAAAGGCTTTGATGAACATGACCTTTTGAAAATTTGAAATAGTCGAGTTCCAATTGATTTTACTTGTATGTTTCACTTTTGAATTAAAATTAAATTCCTACAAACATTTTTAAATGTTACTACTGAGCAATTAGACATAATGAACCAACCTCAGTAAATTCATCGATTCTAAGCGTGAACACATTTACTATATCCTCACAGATACCATTGAACTCCACAAAAGTTTCATTCAAATAACAACACAAGGACCATTCCTCGGTCGACAATGTGATATTTGCTGGTTTTGGTTTAATTTGAAAAGATCCAACTGGTCCTCTTGTTAGAAAATTGAACTCAAGCTGTTGAAGTCGTCCTTCCTGAAAATTCTCTATAGTAAACCTCTCAATTCACACACCAAAACCAAATCATATTTTAACCTGTTTTTCAATAGCCAGTGCAAAAAGGAAGCTGAAAATAATTTTATGATTTTCAAACAAGCCTCGAGATATGTTCATAAACATAGCCTTCAATTCGTCTTCCTTCAGTTGAGCAATGCGCTCTGCAGTGCTCATTTTTGGATGGTCAGCTTGAATAACATTGCAGAAAACCAATGAAAAGTATTTCAAACTATATTGGTACATAGGATCAATTTCTGCCAATCCCGCAATTACGAAATAAAGTATTGCGCCTCGGGAAGCCAAAGTCCTATATTTTTCTCTACTTTCTGTAATTTCTTTTTCTGTACTTTCAGCTAGAACCAGACGAGCAGCAATGATGATGGATGTTTCCTATTTGGATAACAGAAAGTGTGCAATTTTAAATGTTTCAAAAGTTTTGATTTCAAACCTTAGCAATGTTGAGTGTCTCAACCAATTCTTCATCATCAAGAATATTTCCTTTTGAATGGAAAAGTAGCTTCAGTACTTTATCTTCCAAAGCCAGGAGCTGCTGTTTGTCAGTGTTTATTTCAACGATAAGGTTGTTTCGTTTAATTTCCTGTTCTGGCAATTCAATAGCCACAATATCCCTAGATTTGAGAATTAGCAATGTGGATTTGAACGAATCGACAACACTTACGCCAAAAGTTGATCTTCAAGACCAGCTTCGGTTACCAAGAAATTGACCAAAGTGACATTAATGCAGATTTCTGGCAAATAATGTGGGTTGGACAGTTTAGTTGTCATGTAAAGCTTGAAATGATCATCATAATCGATGGTCACTTCTCCTAACTTCAAATAAACTCGCCCTTCGTGAATGAAAGTTTCACGTTGCAATACCGGTCGCAAAGCTGGATCAACTGTTTCATCCATGTCTTCTATTAAGACAGGGTAACCTTGACGAATGGCATTTTCGAGAATTCTCAAAAAATGTCCATCGGTCATTTTCAGTACATACAAATTGTTGGGTTTCTCAAGGTTCCTTATCCAACGATTAGCCTTAAAAGATCAAGATTATTATTTTTTTTTTCTAGAGTTGATTAATATGACGATCGGTGTAGGTACCTGTTCTTGGGGATCAATCATGAGGGGCCATCTCAAGGCTCTTGTTGCATAGAGTCCATTCTCAACCGAAATTGTATCCCTTGGAAGACCGGCCATTGCCCACGACCGCATCTCATAAGGATCTCCGAGAGTATCTAACAAACTGAATTCCGTACTGCTGGGGATCTCATACTTTTGGCATTCAGCAACCCAAATTTCAGTCATGCTTTTTCGATAGTCAGTAGAGAACGCACCCAAATAGGCAACACAAGCAGATGCGATCAGGACATCCCCCGGAACAGCCCAGAGTTCTTTGGTTAAAATCTGTACAAAATTGGGAATAATATTTATAAGACGAATTCACAAGACGCTTACCTCAACAGTTTCCTTCCAACGAATTTCCTCATCAGCTAAGGCCGAGGTCAATCTCCCAGCTCTGTTTATTCGAGCATATGTCAAGTCAACTCTATCCTGAATAATTTGGAACTCACGCATTTTCTTTTCGAGTGCGTCTTTGAGTTCTTGAATTTTAGCCTCCACTCGCTTTAGTTCTTCTTGCTTGGCCCTAAGGACTTTTTTAATCCCATCGAGTTCAGCTCGAGCTTCTCTTTCTTTTTTGATTTTGGGCTCAACTTCTTTGTAGACTTTAGCAAACTTGTCAATCGCAATAACCCATAAGCTGACTCCCTTGGCTACTTTTGAAACCTTTTCAATTTTCTGGAAAAAAAAACAACAACAAATTGCCAAATTTCTTATTTCAATTGAAATAAAAATCTTGGTACTCACCGATGGAACAAAATCCTTATTGTTAATGTAAGTTTTGATTTTCCTGAGAGTAGAATCGGGAATGTGCTCCTTGTCGTATTCCATTAAACGTTTCAAGAAATTGACATCGGCCATAATGAACTTTGCAGATGCCCATGATGGTCTGAAAATATTAATATTTTACACGACTGCCAAATATGAGCTTTGTTTGAAAATAACTTGGCTCCAAGTAAAATACAAACAGCTTCCATAACGAATTGAACCAAAATGGGTGGAGTCGTAAACGCTTTGATTTCATTTATATCAGACTTAGTCAGGGCTTTGAGAGCATTTTCAGCTTCCTTTAGCGCAGGCATTGCTACTTCTAGATCCTTTTGTGCATCTGCGGCAATTATTGCACAAATTTCCGCCTTATCCTTAGCAATTGCTTCGTCCTTGGCAACAGCTTCTTTAACGATATCTGAGTTCTTAGTATCCACTTCAAGTTTTGCTAGAAGTTCTTTCATTTTTGCTGATTCCGCATCTTGCTGAGGAAGCATTACTTCCAGTTCCTTTTGCATTACAGCTATCTACATTACACAAAACATTTTCAATTTGAGATTTACAATTTGAAAGTAAAACACAAAACATTTTCGTCTCACAATTTTATTGGTTTCGAGAATTTTATTGAGTCCATTTGAAATGCGTTTCCGTTTTGCAATGATTATGTCCGTTCGACTTTTGAGAATACTCTTATAAAGTTTTAGAAGTTCCAAGTAGCTGCTTGGAGTGGTATAGTAGTGACGCTTCATTTCTTTGTAATATTTCACAGATGCCTCTTCGACTGTCTAAAAAAACAAAACAAAAAAATATATGTCAAAATAGGTATACGTTTACATAATGTTTGAAGTGGATCGGAGACGTTTGTTCACGATTCTTTTGTGCATGTGGGTGTCACCGGACTTCTCAAAAACTTTTGGACCGATTGGATTTCTCAACCCGACGGAAAATTTCTTAAACCCTCTCCGAATTTTCGGGGCAAGTAAGATAAAGGCCTATGGAATATTTATTTTTCTGTCATCAACAATAAATTTAAAGAAGACGTTTAAATGTATATCTCTTCTCAAATAAAGGCCAACACAAATTTTAAAATTAACAATACTAGAGCGGACCCAACAGATTTAGTTCTCGGAAAAATTTAAGAAAAGCAACAATTATTCGTTTCTTCGTGTCTAACAAAAAAACGATACAAATAGTCGAAGATCCGACCCTAGAACGACCTTCACCGAGCTGATAATAACATGAAACATCAAACATATTTTAAAACAAATTTAGTACATTAGAAAATATGTTAAGAATAGGTTGCCTAAAAAAAATCCTGGACAGACTATTTTTAATTATTTTTAGAAAAATGATTTTTTATCAAAAATTGTAACATCATGATAATAAGAAAATTTGTATACCCTGACTTAAAGTTTCAAACATATAGATTATAGAATGTCCAGAGGTTGGGTTGCCTATTCTTGGCCTGGACAAACTACTCGGTTGTCAGTTTTAAGCGGGTATGTCGATATCAGTTACCTTCACTTGCTTGATAATTGAAAAAAATTATAAATCTATAAAACTTTATAGGGTTGTGTGCAAAAACTTGGCCCTAATCATGGTTTTCGCGAATCTTAAAGTTCAAATTTTAACGCGAGTAGAAATCTATGTTATTTCTGGATTTTCAAAGATTGATGTCCGATAAAAGCTGTTATAATTATCTAAATGCCAACCGCAGCTTTCAGGGTTTAATTTGGCACATAGAGCATCAGTTGAATAAAGCCACATTGAATTTACATAAACAATTCTTAAAATTTTTTGTTGAATTTAAATTTCAAATTGATTTTGCACCAATCTTCCTCTAAGCCAATGCTGGTCCCATAACCTATTATATTTAGTGTCCCAAATGAAAGACTAGGATGGTCTTGAATTAATTTCATACATTTTAATGATCTGAACTCGAATGAAACATTTTCAATAATAACGAATTTTTAGAAAACATAAATTTTCAGTTACACAAAACAACAAGTAAGTTCAAAGTAAACAAGTGTATAGTATGTATCTAATAAGTTTAAGGTAACATAATTCAATTTCATAATCTCAATAAGAATAGTGAACCCAACGGCTGCACATTCTAAACAAACAAACATACATACATTTACAGCCTTATTTATTAGATTTCACTAATACTCGTTTGATACCCGGAATATTTATAACGAGTTTAAGCACGTACATCAACCTATTCCTATTCCTTATTTATAAAATATTTCATTACTTGTTTTAGTTATGCCTGGCTTATGTCAAATTTTGCTATTAAAAATTGACCAATCTAAAACTCCTGTAAACAAATTTGACACATTTGTATATTTATTCGTCAAATAAATATACAAACCTGACACTGCCTTTCATTTTTTCAGAAAATAATTAATTGAAGAGCAAAATATTGATTTTTGGGACTGCAAAAGTACCAGCAAAAGTAAGTATGAAGAAGAGGAACGGTTCCAAATAATTTTAAGAACCATGTACGGTCCGAAGATTTAAATTAAATAGCCTTTTTGGACGCAAATTCTCCTGCAACATAATAGCAAATTTGACAAAACAATTGTTTGACATATTTTGATATTTATACCGATTTATTCCAGCTTTAAACCTACTACAAATCAGTTTAGCTTATTCCGACTCTAAAACTTGTTTATTTTTTTTATAAATAAGCTTTTCAGTATTAAAGGAGTATTAAGGTCGGAATAACTTTATTCTGCTTCTAATACTCGTTTATAAATAAGGCTGTTAGGGTTCCATGAACAGGTGTAAACGAAACCCTCATGAGATCATTTCGATTTCGTTCATTCGTCTTACGCAAACGATATCTAAAAATCTACTTAGCCGATTGCAACGGAATATGGTACACATGTTCTGTAACTCACTTATGATGAAGACGTTGCTTTCATACTTTTAAGATAATTAGTTTCGAAGTTATTAAAGAAAGAAGAAAAAAAATTAAAAAATTGTATACTCTACTCGCGTTCAAAATACATCTTTAAAGTTCGGCAACCCCGATTAGGACCAAGTTTTTTGCAGGCAACCCTATATCTACGTGTTCGCAATAAAAGAACGCTTCTATTGATATTACATTTTTTCAATTATCAACCCGGTGAAGGTAACTGATTTTGACATACCCGCTTAACCCATAGTTTGTTCAGGTCAAGAATAGGCAACCCAACCTCTGCACATTCTATACGTTTGAAACTTTAAGTCAGGGTACAAATTTTCTTATTATCATGATGTTACAATTTTTGATAAAAAATCATTTTTCTTAAAATAATTAAAAATAGTCTGTCCAGGATTTTTTTTAGGCAACCTATTCTTAACATATTTTCTAATACATATACTAAATTTGTTTTAAAATATGTTTCATGTTATTATCAGCTCGGTGAAGGTCGTTCTAGGGTCGGATCTTGTACTAAAACATTTTAAAATAAGACTAAAAAATCAAATCTGAATGCCTGAACAAAAAAAAAGATATATTTTAAGCTAGCTGACCCGAGCTGATCGTCGTTCAATGGTCTTGTGATATCATTCCTTTCGAAAGTTGATTGCACAGAGTATAGTAAATTTATGAATAAAAAAAGTAAGTATACGACACAGATGCCCAATTGTTTGTTTTAAGAAAGTCACAATTTTTTTTTTGGAGTTTACTCCTTTAGAATCGATTCATATATAGACCCCGGTATGGAAAAAATATGGATAGGAAAATCAATCATTGAAAAAAGCGTTATAAAAAATTGGGTACTAACGCTTTTTCTTAACTCTTAATAACTTTTAACCTACTGGATCGATTTAGATGAAATTTGGTAGTAAGACAGACTAGAACCTGGAGAAGGACACACGGTGTTTTTTTACGCAATAAAAGGTGTTGAAAAGGTCACAAGGGGTTGAAATGTTAGGTCAAAGTTTGTATGGAGGTCGATTAGGTTAGAAGTTTAAAACTCATTTTTATGGCTTTTGACTAAACATCAATAAGTATGATATTCAAAGTTAAAAAAAAAAAATTGTACGTGTCAGCTCCGACGCGCGACTGGAGTTCACTCAATAAGAATGATATGATTACCTTAAAATATATAATACGCAAAGAATTGAATTCATATATCCATACATCTATTCATAATAATTTGATAAAATATATTATACTTAAATACTTATGGTAAGCAATATGAATGTCAACAACTTTGTTTAAAACGTTCTTACGTATTTTTAAATGAATCAATGTTGTTTCTTCTACAAACATTTTTGTAAATAATGAAAAAATCTACAAAACTGCATCATTACATTTTCCGAACAGTTACATTTCTTATCAACTTTTCATTAATTAATGATGAAAATTCAAATGGGTCCACATTTATCGTGCATTATTGCATACAAAATGGAATTGAATGTTGATAAATTCTACATTGAATTAAAGCCTGAAGCCTTGTGCTTCTAAAGAGATCTTAATCTTGAAGATCTGATTATTAGAACGCACGCTAGGATGCTTTAAATCGAAAAACAACGATCGAATTTGGGCCATAGCGGGATTCTCCCACAGGTGATGTGTCATTTTGTACGAACCAAGCAGGTCGTTTGTGTGCAATTATATTTATTTTAAAATCGAGATTGTGAGGCTTGTACGAAACGTATCCTTACAAATAAGGTATCAAAATCACCGTTATTTCATATAGATTAGACATATGGAAATATCAACAACCAGTCTATAGGATTAAAGCTTATATACCAATTTATGTGAAAATGTCTTAATTGGCCATATTAATGAGTTACCGTTATAATTAAAGTATAATAAATTGAAGAGCATAAAATTCTGTATCATGTGTAAAAATTTCACCGTTCTACGTTGAAATCTCTGTTCAATAAAATAGATTCGACGTGGTACTAAAACTTTCACCCCCTATTTTCACCCCCAATTCTAAATATTCCCCGGGAATAGTACTCCCCGGGAGATGTGTTCTCTCCCTTATTCTGAACTCATCGGAAGATTATTTTTCCCTTCGAAAGCGGGAACGAAAATTCTGAATGTTCGAAACAGCTGTTTGGCAATATTTGTCATATGAAACGAGAGGAAAGAGCTGCAAGAAGCTATCAAAGGAGTGTATTTAATCCCTTGGAGTTGCCAGAATGGCTGTGTGTACATTTGTTTTTTTTTTGCATTTTAATAAATGTCTTGATTTTAATATTTCAAAACTGTTAAAAGAGTTAATGAAAAAAATCTTGTTGGGTGTGTCATTACTTATTTCATTAGGTTCTCATTGTCATTAGAGACAATACACCAATTGAAAAGTGTTTTTCAGTTTTTCCAATTTATCGCTTGTTTGCGTTTTTTTCGCTGAGGGATCATACCAAAGGGCAGGCATTGGAAAAGTCTTTAATATTGGCTCATCCCATCCTTGTTTTAGTAAGGTGCTTGCTTCAGTAAGGTGAAGAGCAGCTTTGTCAACAATGGATACAAATATGTCAGACAGCCGCAGATAAAAGAAATGTTGCGTTGGCGTTTTACATTAAACACAACTTCTCCACAAAACTGTAAGGCTTCTTCCTTTGGCCTGCTTAGGAATCCGCAGGCGACATCTCCATCAAATTCTGCAACATTTGCAGTTGTGATTTATTAGGTGTTTTAGACCTATAAAATTATTAAAATTTATTTTCGATGCAAAAAACAAAAACTTCCACTTTCGTTTATAATTTTCCAACAAATATCCGGGGAATGATTCGACGGGAGACGAGTAAAAGTTTTCCCTATTTTTTAAATTTAGAATGCCTCCTTTTTTCCCGGAGAATTTTTTCCCCTGTTTCGAAGATTGTGAAATTTAAAAAGGAAATAATTTCCCGGAAACTTTTTGTTTGTAGTAAGAGAGTAGGGAGAAGGGAACAAACTCTCGGGGAATTGGTTTTTAGAATCGGGCTGAATAACATCTAACCTACTGAAACGATCGAAAAGAAATATGGTACAAATATAGTTCAGAGCCTGAGAAAGAGCATATGATATGCAATATGCTACTTCTTAACACAATAAAAAGGGTTGGAAGGGTTGCAAGGGATTGAAATACCAGGTCAAAGTTTTTATGGAGGTTATGTTATTCTTGATAGGGCTAGAAGTTTGAAACATTTGTTTATGGCTTTTTATTAATAACTAGCAGTTGCCCGTGACTTCGTCCGCCTCTCCCTCCTCCACCGGCCAGAGGTACGTCCTCCACTGATTCTTCTCTCCTATTGGTCATAGCTTAATGTTATGTAGCCTAAATCTTCATCGATTAATGGACTATCTAACACAATAAGAATTTTACAATTCAAACCAGTAGTTCCTGAGATTAGCACGTTCAAACAAACAAACTCTTCAGCTTTACATCGTAGTATAGAAGTATAGATAATTAAATACGACATTCAAAGTTTAAGAAAATGTAACGGTGAAAGGGATGAAATAGGGGAGGAAAGTTTATGTGCGATGTCGTCGCTATTTTATAAAAAACAATTCGCACAGACTTTTCAACTTGGTGAAACTTTCGCACATGGTAGAGAACTTCAAGCTTTTCAAATCATAAGTTTGTTTTTACTTATGACGGTAACTCGACATTTTACCATGAACTTGTTTATATTTTAGAACTTATAACCCATTTACAGATTCGGAATATAAAATTATGTTCTACATTAAGTTCTCCCTAAGTTTGGGTATTTTATGTGGAACTTAAGAATTCCAGAAAGTATCACAAAAATGAAAACTTTATGTAGAAAAAAAAATGTATGTTTCGAATGAGCAAACGGGTCTCAATAGGTACTATAGACGATTTTTTGAAATTTCCATATGTCCAACCTTAATAAAATAACGGTGATTTTTATACCGTATCTCGTACAAGCATTCCAATTTCAGGTTCAAAATAAATATTGTTGCGAAGAAACAACCTGTTTAGTTCCTCCTCCAGTGGGAGATCCGGCTAAAACCAAAAGTCGATGGATTTTCTTCGATTAAAAGCATTCTAGCGTACGTTCTAATAATCGTATCTACAAGATTAAGACCTCCTAAGAAGCACAAGGCTTCAGGCAAGTGCAATAAATTGGTTTTAAGTGCATTTGAGAGGCATTTCAATTCAAACTTAAATAACAAAGATAAGTACCTTGTGCATAAAGACACTTGTGTTAGCAAGACTTTCTCTGTCTTTTTTTTTGCTGGCGACATCTGAAAGCACACCAATAGCAACGGAGTAAAGCGCTTCAGCAGGCCAATTTGAAAACCAATCAATGGTAGTACAGTTCACCAAAGAAGGAAACATCCGACAGCGTCTTCTAAATGCATCACCAACAGGACTCATCGAAATTACAACGTGAAGATTATTCCTAACTCGATTTATGAAGAACTTGTAAATGTCATCTCTCGAACAACCTTGCTGTAAAGCCGAGCAATTTTTTTTTTTTTAAATGAACTTTACCAAAAAGTTTCATGAATTACTTACGGACTTATTGGCAGCGTTACAGTGTTCACGAGATTCCAAGATGACTTTTTCGTATTCATCTCCTTCGAAAAGGTTTGGCACCTCACCAGAATTTAAAATATTATTTATATCCTCTAGAAACTCTTCCTCTACGATTTGTGTATCGATAATAAGAAAAACAAGGGGAGTGTTTTCAACCTGGGAAATATTTTCAAATCAATTCAAAATATATCTCACAAGTGGAAATAGCAAAAATTACGCCAGCTATTTTGTACATGATTCTCAAGTCATCATGAAATGCAACAATATCATAATTCCGTCGTAGTTCAATTTGAAAACATTTATATTCATTAACATGTGCTGCTAATCGAGTCAGCGATTGTTTGCCCATTCCTGCAACTCCTACAAGCAATCCATTTCCGCGATCGCCTCTTAGCAAACGAACCAATCTCACAGTGTGTTCTATTGCATCCTGAAACAGAATCAACTTCATATCCTTTCCGGTGCTTGAATTATAGTCGTCCATATAATCCATCAATATACTTTGCAGCTTTTGAATATCTTTGATTTCCTCATAAATTCTTTCCGACCGATTTTGTCCGAAAATCATAAAATCGCCAAACAAAATTACTTCATTGGATGCAACAACGTCTCTGTTGAAATGTTTATTGCAAACTTCTGTCATTAAATTTTTAAAAGTATTATTGTCATCGTCGTTTATCAAACGATCATAATAAACGCGCATATTTTCGTGATAAAATAATCGCAGCATTTGTAAATCGGTGCCGTAATTCGAGCTATCCGATTGAAGGATTCCTTGTACGCACTTGGACAAGTCACGTAAATTGAAGATGTAGTGCGACTTGTCAGGAGTTGGAAGCATTTCTTCAGCTATTCGGGTATATATTTCGACTAGGGCATTACAAATTGGTATCGCTAGAGTACGTATTGCAAGACAGAAATCGTTTAGGAAGCTATTCGGAGTTACAATTATTTTCTCGGTCTTTTAGAATATGTATATATGAATAAATTTTACCCAGAGAGAATTCCGGCGAAAATAGTTGTTAGTGTTTCATTATTTGGTTTGGGCAAGTGTAGCAGAGCAAAATGACGAACAAGTCGGGGAGTCAGTGGATTACGACCACCGCCAGGTGGAGCACAACCAGCGCCAAGCGCAACTTCAATGACATCCTTCCAGTAAAGCTTTTCACGATCGTAGAATCCCTTGCTATCCAAAAATTGTCTACAAATGCGTGGGTTAATGCAATAGAAAAAAAAATAAACGGTAAACGAATAAAAGTAAGAACTTACCTCAATAGTTCAATTGGCGGCTGGCTGCCATACGTATCAAGCCGTGGCATATTTACATCATCAATAAAAATGATAACAGTTTTTCCAATCGGAGCACTCAACAAAGTCTTCTTTCGTCTCTCCAATTGAGCTTCGATCATTTCCTGTGTTCGAATGCTGCTTGTTTGAGCCGAAAAATTTAGCAAGACCGGAACGAAATTACGTTTCACTAATTTTTTCAGAGTTGATACAGCAAGGACTGTTTTGCCAACTCCTGTGTCACCTGTTATCATAACTGGATACTTTCGTAGGAACAATAACTCACAGACGAATCTTAAAAATAATTATATAGGGTGTTGTTGGGGGGATTTTAATTTTGAAATCTTTACCCAAATTTTGTTGTATCCACAGTAGGAACTTGCATATCAAAATATTTATCCGATGGGTTAAAATCAAAAGGCTCAACACTTGTTTGCCACTTTTCCCATGTATTTTCTTTCAAATTCACTCGATAGTCCCAGACCGAGTCTTCAGGTAATCTACAGGATGGTTAAATGTACAAACTTACAGAAAGTTAACATAATAAAAAATATTACTCTGCCACTATGTCTTCTGAGAGGAGCTTTCGCAATTCCTGTTGAAATACAGCCTGCGATTCTTCTTTAAAATTTGAACCCACTGACCAAAGCGTACACCATACAAAAAGTTTCTTCAGTAAACTTTTAGCTTCATCTATGTCCATGGAAGTCATTTTAATTGTCTCTATGTGAGCATTGAAAAGCTCACAACACAGACGCGTTTTCGAGGTGACCACTTGATGGATAGCAAAACTTCCATATTTGATACTTATTTTAATAATGGATTCATAATAAGTCTTGAACAGATTGTGAGTGAACTCTAACTGGGCTGCAGATAATAATTTCATTATCGGTCCATTTCGCCATGATTGAACAAGGGGTAAGGACCCTAACTCTTCGGGATCAACATAAACCATGCCACATCGTGAAACAGTTGCAGGAGAAGCTTGTGCCAGATCTTGAACTTCGAATAACATGTGAACCCATGCTGTTAGTTTGATTCTTTCAGAATTGGCCAAGCAAAGCATTTTGTTGTCATCCAGAACGGTATTCATGTTTTCGATCCAAACAGCGTCGACAGGACCATCGCATACAATCCATTGATGGATTTCATCTGAAAAAGTTATTGTGTTGGGAGAGTCTTTCATTTATTTCTGCAATAAAAACTATACCTTCATTATTAACAGCAATTCGAACGGCAAGTCCCAAAAGTCCATCTTGCCATTCCATTGTCCTTAAATTCACATAACCGTAAAGCTCATTCAACGAAACCGACTTTGGATTGAGTTTTTGAATGACAACATCCCGGAAATTTGGACCCTGAACCTGGTTCTTGAACAAATATGACAAAGCAAATTCCAAGGTATGCAAAACCGTCGACTTGCCGCCTCCAGTTGGACCAACCAACATTACACCCCATCGAACACACATTGTTTCATAAAGTTGAATGCATTTACGTATTATCGACGGAACTGGTTGCAGGTTCTTCTCCTCTAACCCTTTTACCATTCCTTCCTGAAGATCTGGGTGTGATGAGTCTGGTAGCTCAACTCCAGGAAACAAATCAGAGAGAATACCCCTAAATAGAAATGCATCTTCAGCCAAAAACTTTGGTATATTTGAATCACGAAGAGCTGCTATCAATGTGATGTCTTCTCTTTGATTCGGCGCTGATCTCTTCAAGGAACCAGCCATTACCAGGACACTTTTGACCGCACGCATACCGAAGTCGTAGTGATTTTGCTGACTTAGCTGTTCACTGCACAATTTGTACATTTGAACCATTTTGTGTGCCAAAATTTTAGGATCCTCAAAACCCTCCGAATAGAGAATAACTTCGGATATGAGAGCATAGTCTGGTACCATCATTGCAATGGGACGAAATAGAGCCTTCAAGTTGTCCGGCAATTCTGTTCGTCCAGCGTAGCCAGGATTCATGGTAATATAAACCGAACAAGACTTATTCAGTTTAATTTCACGTCCCTCGAACATAAATCTTTTTAAGTTGCCAACCTTGGCATTTCTAATTGTTATCAACTGCTGAGCAATCACAGATAACACTTCAATATCTATACGATTGAATTCATCAAAGCAACACCAAGCTCCACATTGTGCCAAGCCCGAGAAAAACCGGCCCATCATCTTGAAATCTAATCCTTCGGAACAATTAAATACCACACATTGTTTGGCAACAGCTTTGGCCAGATCTTTAGTCGTTTCGGTTTTTCCAGTTCCAGCTGGACCAGCTGGGGCACCACCCAAATCCATTTGCAGGGCACCCATCAAGCACAAATAGCATCGATCGGTGAGTGGAGTGAGTACCAGCACTCCCCCAGCTCCAAGGTATTCGTAATAATAGGGAATTCTCGCAGATGCCATTTGTGACAACATAGTTTCAGATGTGATATTCCAGTAGAAACGCAGCATCTTAAGCCAGTTGAAGTCATTTCTATAAAATGAAAAGTAGGATTACTTACAGAAAACAAATGTTTACGAGCAAAACCTACGATTTAGTGACTTTCTTATCCAATAAATTAGTAACGGAATCTCTGGCATGAACATCAACAGTGATCAGAGCACAAAGAACTTTTCTAAGAAGGTTTGTGATTTCTTTCCGTGTAATGGCCGCAAGTGATGATAAGTTATCAAAACATTTTTTTTCGTATGATGTGAGTCTTTGGTGAATGGTCTCGTTGGTTTGATTGGGCGAATCAAGGATTTCGTGAATGTCTGCGGCCCACTGTTGTTGGGATACCGTAAGGACAACTTGATTTGGATGATCTATGGATGAGTGTGGAATGTGTAATAAGGTTGGTTACATTTTTCAAAATGATATTTTCAAAAAAAAAGTACATACATATATGATATACTAGCTGACCCAGAAAACCCTGTTTTGCCTATAGGTTTTTGGACTATAAAATTTGTTCACTTATAGAGAACTTCAATATTCAGGACATAATATATGGGCTGCACTCATTTTATTGTTCAAAATGTTGTTGTTTTCGTTTTTGTAAAAAAAAAGTAATTAATAGATATAGTCTTACATCTCTGATAGCTAATTAATATGCTTAGGAGATATCAGTGAAGTGTTTTGTTATTTTTATATCATTCACAGCACTCCTTTATATAACACTTCTTCACACTTATATGAGTAAATTATCATTTTATATCCTCGAAATTGTTTATATGACAAAACAACGTAAAGACTTTTCAATAAGCAAAGCTTTCGATGTTTTCGGAATGAAAGTTTATTAAGATCTAACAGAGAAATATGATCGAACAAGTATTGAAATAGAAAGTAGGTACATATATGTTATTAAATTACAGGTACATATTTCAACACAACGTTAACCGGGTCAGCTAGGTAGATGAAAAGTGTTATATAGCCATCTCATGGTTCTAACTTCTAAGCTGCCCATTAATTTTGAACGTAATCGGTTCAGAAATTATATACAGTAGCAAAACTAAGTCTAATGTAAACCATTCAAGGCGCTACCCATGCAAAAAATATTCATGAAAATCGGTCGAGGCGCGAAGGAGGAGTTCAGTGGCATGCACACGTACAGTAGAATAAATTATGTAAACTGTCGACCCAGCCTGCGAAATTCGACTGCGTTTAAGGGGATTCACATTCAACAACTTCTTTCGTGTTGAAGCATTTGTGTAATGTGAACCCACCTTAAGTTTTAATTACAATTTCTTGCGAACACATCCTGCACACAACAGCTTTATGACTGCACTGTGTTTGACATTTCCAATTATTGTTTTTGTTATAATAATATAACTTTTTTTTAAATTTCAATTTATTGTTTTAAGCAATTTCGGTAGGTTCTGAGTATTTCAATAAAATATTGCACAAAAATGCTTTCGTTTTGAAAGCTGCGTAAAGTGAAACGCAAAAATAGTGTTAGCCGTTTTATTATATGATCTACACACTAGCTTACCTGGCAAACGTTTTCTTATCATAAAAATATTTGTGAAGTATTAACAACTTATTATATACTAGGGTGGTTCTTAAGATAAAATTAATGAAGACATCGTCTCCAAATAAATACAAACAAATCCTCTAATTTTTTCAGATTTTTACCTATACCCCTTACTGTATCGAAGTGAAATCCTAATACTAGGGACTTTGCGGCTGATTTTTTTATTATTCCCGTATATCTCCATTTCGGCTTTACCGATTTTGTTAAAATTTTGCACAATTATACTTAACATTACCCTTATTAATATTGCATTCCAAGATATTTTTTAAAATATATTCTTGAATAACAAAAAAATCGATAAAGTACACCATTTTTGTAGTACCTTTTTGATTTATAACACTCTTTTCTAGATTTCTCAAAAACGGCTCAACCAATTTCGTCAACACGTTTGTATGCAATGTCTTAATAATGTTGCATACCAAAAAATTTCATAAGTGTTTTAATTTCCTTGATTTTTTTTACAATTTTAAATCGGTCGAGTTGTTTTGCAGAAGTATAAACAGTAAAAGTCTGACACAAGATTTGTATATATATAGAGAAGATTAAGATTATATCCTGTGTTATTTACATAAAAGAGATTATCTCCTCACAGAAACAATATAGTGTCACTTTCTTCCAGTTTGACTAACTTACCCTCAAACCAAAGATGTCTTTCCTTAACCGGATAGCACTGATAACCAAATTTCATATAACGCCTCACAGTCAAGAACATTGCTTCCTCTACCTTACTCAACCACTCTTCGACAGCTCCTCGAGCTTTGAGGCCTTTTCCAAACAGCAACTTTTCACCTTCCGGTGAGAGCATAGCGAGAATATCGTTCGTTGCAATCATTTTTCCACCATCTCCACTCTCTTTTTGCCCAAATTCAAGTTTCGAAATTGCATCGAAGCATTTCCTTAAGTGCGGTTGAACAGCTTGAGGGACTTTAGTCTGTGCTAGTATTTCAAGCAATTCGTCATTTGATAGAAAGTAGAACCTATATATTGATGTTCCATTACTGACCAGTCATCAAAGAATAAATAATTCAGACAATGTACCTCGGAAAAACAACCCGTTTGACCTCCAAATAGGCTTCAAGCCCTCTAGTTATGGTATCCAACATTTTATTGTTTTCAACCAGAGCGTTGTATGTGTCAACATTTGTCATCACAGGAAGGGCAAGGGAGATCTTAAGAGCTTGTCTCATAACTTCTTTGAAACTTCGATCGACAGTTCCGAACATTTTGGCCTCGTTGGGTAGCTGTCTCTGAATGTCAGGAGATGAAAATATTGCTTCAAGATAAATCCATGATGTCTGACAATTACTCCATTCCTCTGGAATCAATTTAATTAACAAATTTTCGATTTATCATTTGTCTCGAATATTACCCATTGTTTCTCCAAACTGTTCAAACATCAATATCCATTCGTCTACTTTAGATTTGATAGGGGCCACATACTTCGATGCGGCAATAGTATTAATATTAACATTAGAATCATCAAGGATAGTTTGCAACTCCTCAGTTCCTACTAGAATGAATACATCCTTAGCGTCACGATGTGGAACGATGAAAAGCTCGGTTTCTTTCCAAATGCTCTCGATATTTCTTAACATAACTTCTAGTTGAGCTTCGCCAGATGCTTGAGATGAGATATCCATCAGCTGGTTTGCGATTTCTTCATCAAAAGCATGAGCTGCCTCAAAGTTGGAAATGAGGATGTTCTCCTCGTGGTAGATTCTCATATTAAGTGCAGCTTCCATTTCGGTATAGTGACGCTAAACATGATAGAACCATAAAATTAAAAAAAAAACACTGTTAACATTCTTTTAAACGTACCCCTTTAAGGTTAGGATTTCTGAGGAAGCCCAAAACTGGTAGTTTTTCCCGGAAAGTCTCAGCGCTGGTTTTCAAATGAGGTACGATATCGTTTTGAGGTAAGTATTTTTCGAATTGAACACAACTTTTCAATATTTTCATATTCAAATTAGTCATAGTCTCCACATTGAGATTTTGATAGCTAAGCTTTTGCCATAGGTCGAGAGAGGTTTCCCATTCTTCCAAACTGTTCCACAGATTTTGTCGCATTTTAATTTCTTGGAAAGCGCGTTCCATTTCATCGTAACGTGTGACATCAATCTTGATGAACGGATTTCAAAATTATTTTAAAATTATTATCCATTGGTTATTACCTTGAATTCCTTTTGATATGTACGATATTCCTGGGCTTTTGTTTGACATTCGGTGAGGCGTTCTAAAAGCGCACCCAGCTTGAGTTTTGTTTCGTCTGGATCCGATCTTTTCTATAAAAAAGTTAACAAATATTTTTTATCATTTTAATATTCATCTATCAATAAATCAAATGTTGAACCAGAATTTTTAATCCTGCCCAAAGTTAAGTCAATGACCTAGTCAATAATAATAAGTTGCTAAGTTGTTATCGTTGTTCAAACAACAAAAATAATAATAAAAGCCCTCTTTGGGCAAATATACCCGCATCGCCACTTGAAAAGGACAACCTTTAGGTCTATTCCGTATCCTCAATTCGCTCCCAAACCAAGCGTAGGTACTAGAGATTTGATTTTTCTTATAAAATTAAGTTAATTTAATTGTTCTAATTTGATCAAAAGAAAGATTTAAGCCTAAACCTACGTGTACACGACTGCCAGAGCTGACAATCATTGTCAGATCAGTACCTATGTCCGTAAATAAGCTGGCAATAAGCTGAAAATTAAATTTGTGTGTTTGCTGAAAGTTTACAAATTTCTGCAAATACATTGCGAAATATTTGGCTGAGCAGCCGATGGTCTCAGTCACCAGTGTTGCTATGTGTCTGTAGTTCGTTACATTTATGTGCGAAGTACTGTGAAATGTAATGTAATGTAATATTTGGCTGATAATATCAAAAATCTAATTTGACCTAATAGCTGGCAATAAATTTGTAAGCATTTGTAGATTTCCTGCCAACCGTCTACTCCCTTACGTACTTACTTAACCGGCTCCAAATCCACGAAGGATCTCAGCCTGAGATACTGCGGCTTTCCATCGGGAACGGTCTGATACATGCACTCTCCAGTCGCCAAAACCAAGCGCTCTGGCATCCGCAGTCACTTGGTCCTTGTACCGTAGGTTCAGTCTTCCTTGTCGTCTCGAACCTGGTGGCTGGGATGAGAAGACTTTCTTGGCTGGAGCGTTGTCGTCCTTTCGCTCGATGTGGCCGAGCCAATGTAGTCGTCTTTTCTTGGCTTTCTTGACTACATCCACATCTTGGTACAGTTCGCGGTTTGAACCTTCTTCTCCATTTTTCACCGTCGCATACGGGACCGAAAATCCGCCGAAGAATTTATCTTTACTAAGTGCCCAATATCAATTCCCCTTTTTTACTTATCGTCCAACATTCGTCTAAAAAAAATCGGGTAAAATAAAAGTTTTGTATAGCAGACACTTTGTCTTTCGAGTGAGGATTTTTGAACCCAGTTGTTTTGCCAAACCGAAGTAGCACCGGTTCGCTAGGGTAATTCTTCACCTAAGGTGTCTTCCACTAAGGTGTCGTTTTTGGGATTGATGTTTGTTCAAAGGCAGGTGAACTACATAACTACCTCAGAATTGCTGCTACTAACAGTGACGTTTTGTTGGAGGCGGTTAACAGATGTTGCTTTGTTTGTTTGCTAGCATGTACTTTGTTTTGTCATCATTCACTTCAAGGCCAACGAGTTTCGCCTGTTCTTCAATCGCTGTGAAGTCCTCAAGCACAACCCTCTTGGATCGACCGATGATTTCTATGTCGTCCGCATAGCCTAGGAGCTGGAAAGTTTTTGCATGACCACCTCCCACAATTTATTGATGACCTGGTGTTTGCGGTTCATCAAAACACCTCCTTCATATATTTAAAGAGTTCCGCAGGTATGCCAACCGAACCGAGCCGGCGGACTTGTTATTTTTTAACTCTTTCTGCTCTTGCTGGTGGGAGCTGGGACCGATTCTTCATTGACTTCTTGCTCCTCTTTCGTCAATGGCTCCTTCGACATAATGCGCATTCAGCAGGTGTTGGAAGTGCTGCTTGAAAACATCTACAATTCCCTGTGCTTCGGAGACTAGGTTTCGTTCACTGTTTCGAAGAGCTTGTGTCCCGGTTCTGAAAACAGAAGCTAATTGCTTCGACCTTTTCAAGAAACGCCGGGTGTTGTTCTTGGACCGAAACTCTTCTAGATCTTTGAGCTGAGAAACTGCGGATGCTCATTTTTCCTTTCGCAGGGTCTTTTTCTCATTTCTCCTTTTTGTTCGGTACTCTTCTCTTGCTGCTCTTGTTTTCTGTTGCAGCATCTGCAAATGTGCGTTTTCCGTCTCCAACTCTGCTATGCACCCTATCCAAATAACGTGTTTCTTTGCGGAAGTCATGGAAAGCCTCCGTTGACGAAGACCACAAAATGCCACTTTGAAGTCTAAGTCCTATGTGCTTAACGAAGATTGAGGCGTTGCTCTTTTCGAACCGGGTTAAAAATTGAACTCTTCTTGATTTTTAGACTGTGTATATGGTTAGCTTCAATTCTTCACACACACTCAGAAATTGTTGATGAGAGTAAGCCACTTAGGCCTTGACTCTTCAAGAGCTGTCGCGCCAGGGCCACTCTATTTTTATATGGTTAGCTTTAGAAACAATACGACGAATAGTCGAAAGAATTTCAAGCTTTTCTTAAAATAAGTCGCCTTTTCCATATTAAACATGAAGGCTGAATACACAGAATCCTGGTATTCAGCCTTCATGTTTTTTCCATCCTTACGCTGATAACTTTAAGATGATGATATTACAAGTCAGCTCATCTCGATTTGTTTACCTATTTTGGCAAAAGATATGCTACCATCCTTGTAAGCGTTGAGTTGTCATCTTTCTATTGCGGTTATCAATTGCATTTGCTCGACCCATTTTTATAAAAGTCCGCGTCTCAAAGGTAACCATCAAACTAAATGCATGTTCCATTCATGTGGCCAAAAATTGTGCTTTAATTTCAACTCATGTTAAGATAAAATGGAAAAGAAACATAACGACTCTTTTGCAAAACTTGAAATCTTGTCACAGAGAAGAGGGCATACATAAATTGGTTACCAGCTTTATGTTTCCCTTACCGAAAGATAATATCGTTTAATCAATCAGTGATAATTTTTATGGGTCCATTACTTAATGCCATACATTAACTGATAACTTATTTAATTAAAAAGCAAATTGTATACATATGTATTCGTTTACTCACGTCAAGAAATCTACGGTGCTGGACCTCTGTAGCTACATCGCGAATTTCTTCAAAAATTAATTTAATATCCTCTTGAAGGCAACCATTCAGCTGCTGAATTAATTCATCCCTTTCCTCTCGTTTTTCATACAGAACTTCCTTGCAAGTAACAACAAGGTCCTCGGTATCTGTTCATGAATAGATTTTCAAAAAAAACAAAACATATTACAATTTCCAGTATACCAACAACTAACCCATATATTTTTCTTTTTCCTCGACTTCGATTGGTATACGGAAATCTTTTATGAGGATAAGACAGTCATGGGCATAATCGACATCCTTAAATAAAAGATTTAAATCATCCTCAACAGATACCAGATATCTCAAATGAGCAACAAGCTCTAAGGTTGTTGAAGGAGACGATGTAATTTTTGCAATAAGCTCTTCTGCCTTGACTCTGATTTTTTCCACTTCTGTACTTGCGAGTCTGTACAAATTATTAAAAAAAAAATGATATTCGTTTCAGTTAACAATTGGATAAAACTCACTTCGGAAGATATATTGCAAGCACGTTAAGCAGTCTTAAACATTCTGGTGTAACAGTTTCCTTGAAACTACTTTGTGTGAGTTTCAGCAGACCAAGATTGGCGTACGGCAAGATTCCATCAAGGGCGTGCATATTTGCATGGTAACGCTCACAAAGTGCTCGTAAAACTTCAAGACCTTACGAGTTTAAAAATTGAAATATTATTTTAACTGGCTTGTAAAAATTGTTTTACGGACTTCTCTCGCTCCGTATAACACTCGCATCTGTCTTAACATCGGCTTGGTAGTTCAAACGAATTGTTTCGAATCTTTGTGCATAGAGCGTTGCCTTTTCATAAGCATTGCGAATTGTTGAAAATATATATTTGCGGTTCTCCTGGAACTCCTTGTCAATTCTAAAAAGAAACGTCAAATCAGGCGCAGGGTCTGCTAGGCGCTCCTCTTGTCTTCCCATTATTGATGGTCTGTTCAAGAAATATTTATGTTTGTAAATTGGTGTCCTCAGCAGAGTTTAAATGTTTAAGTACATACTCTGTAAAAATTAGATATACCGGATCATCAGTGAAGCTTTTTACCTCCATAACTGTTTCCAGTATTAAGTTTGTATGTTGAAAAAATATCGCCTTCATGTTATCTCTTCAAAGAGATTAATAACATTAAAACATGACATTTGGAAAAACCAATACTTACTCCGCAGGTTCAATATCCACACTCTCGGGCTTGAGTAATAGTTCGGCCACAAAGAAAGGTGCCTTAACAAAAACAAACACAAAAACGAGAAAAAAACAACGATGAAGAAATTTTTATTCGTAAATATGGTATAATCAAACCTGTGGCTTATCACTGGCTCGTCGGGGCTCTACTTCAACTCCTACACCTAAATCCGCATTCAGTTCTTCCACTGATGGTCCTAATTCATCATGTGTCCTTAATGTTTCGGCCAAAACTTCGAAACTATTTCGAGTTATTGTATACAGTAATATAAGAAGTATTCGATCACAGTAGTTCAAAAAGCTTTATTTCAGAGCAAAAGTGTTTATTAATTTATCTTTTTGCAATCATGCTTTTATGTTATATTTTACTTGCAAAGAAGCCTGCAAAAACATCTTTTTTTTGCGCGATCCATAAAACTCATCGCTTCACGCATCTTCTTCACAGAAGGGTAGTATTCAATTTCATCGGTTGGGAAAAACCCTCTTGCTATTATTGCACTGTAACATGCATCATCTTTTAAAAAAATAACATTTATTTTTTTTTCATTTTTTAATGGGATATGATTTCTTACAAATATACTTGCGGGACTTTTCACGCAAACGCCTTATCTTCTCACCCAATTCTTCGTATAATCTCATTTGAATTTCGAGGAAATAAAATGGGTGCCAGTCGTGGATAACTAAAATTTAACAAAGTAAACGATCAGAGTTTAATCTTTAATCGAAATACTTTGAACATGAGTTAAGGGCAATAATAAGTGTTAGCAAAAATAAGAAAAAAAAACTTTTTCAAACAAATTTTGAGATTCTTTAAACGCTATTGATATGAATAAAAAACGTCCGTTTGTTTTGATTTCTTTATTAGAACTGCATAATTTATTTATTTATTTATTTATTTATTTATTTATTTATTTATTTATTGTATTGTATAATAATTGTATCTTATGCGGCTATGCCGCTAATTAGAAATTATCCCACGCTCGAAGAGTGTGGTTTCCGATGACGGGTAAATAAGTTGCTCGTGGAGCATCGGAATGTGTTATTTGAACATGGTTTCCGATGACCAACAACTTTTTTACCCGTGGGACTGCGAGTGTGGGAAAGTGCAGTGCATACAATATTTTTGCACTACACCTCCCTTTTTTAGAGAATGAATTTTATTTTATTAAATTTATTCTTATTTTCTTATATTCTTAAATTCTAAATTTTTTTTTACTTGAATTTAATTTATTATTTATTTTTTCTTTAATTTTTTAATCTAATTTTATTTCGTACTGTCTCAGTCTGTCCTTGTGCACCGTTGTCGTCCGTTCGTTATCGTCTCTTAAAACTATGTTGTTTCTATTTTCTATACTGACTACTTTAAATGGTCCCTTATAAATATTGTCCAATTTATGTCCAACTTGTTTCACTAAAACTAAATCTCCTATTGCTACATCTATGCTATTTTTATATCTGTCGTATAAGACTTTTTCCTTATCCTTCTTGCTTTTTATAATTTCCGCGGCCCTTTTATGAGCCAATTGAAGTCGAAATTTGACTTCTTTGTCATACGCGTCTACATTATAAATGGGGTCTACTTTGGCATTTAAAAGAAATTCGTAATTATTTGGAGATTTACCAAACACTAGTTCATATGGACAATAGTCATGCACCACCGATGGCGTAGTATTGTAGCAATACGTGAAATATTTAAGCCACTCGTCCCAGTCTGTTTTATCTATCGAAATGTATGACCGAACGTACTCATTAAATGTTCTGTGGTTTCTTTCCACAGTTCCTAACGTTTGGTGATGGTATGCCGTTGAAGTGACATTTTCTACTTTCATAAGTTTACATATTTCATTAAATATTTGGTTTTTATATTCGGTGCCCATGTCGGTGATTAATTTCCTCATGGGTCCGTAAACTAGTATGAAATGGTCAAAGATTGCTTTTGCAATGGTTTTTGCACTTTTGTCAGCTATTGGTATTGAAACAAGGTATTTGGTTAAATCACATATTATTGTGACTGCATACGCATTGTTGTTTTCTGATCTTGGTAATGGTCCAATGGTATCTATGAGTACTACATCAAATGCAGTTGTTGGGGTATCGGTTATAATCATTGGTTCTTTTACGTTTTTCTGTGACTTATTTCTTTGACATTCGTCACATCCCTTAACGTATTTTATAATATCTCTAGTCATATTTTTCCAATAATATTTTCTTTGTATCTTTTTTAATGTACGTGTGATCCCTGAGTGGCCACCACAGATTGGATCATCATGGTACTTTTGTATGATAATTTTTCTTTTGTCATCATTTATTATTTTTATAATTGAAGGCGTCAGCGCAATTCGAAGGTTTGTTAGAGCTCTATTTCCTTGTTCTTTATATTCATTGATCCGGATCTTTTGAAAAATGTCGTCACTTAGTGACTGCTGCAGCTTTTTCAGTCCATTATCACTTGCTATTTTTTCAAGCAGTAGAAATAATTGATGCAATTCAATTTTTCCATTAGTGATAAGGTTTCCTATTTCTATAGTGATCACTTTTTTATTTTTAATAATTTTTAAACAGTTGCCATTAATTGCTAGCCGGGCGCTGTTTTTCTTACTTCTTCTACTAAACGCTTCATATATATTTATATTAGGAGTATTAGGTGAGTTTTCTATTTTGTCGGCTGTTGATTCGACTTTGTTTTTATTAGATTGCAGCCTAGTTGTCACTTTAAATATTTTGTTGGCTGAAGTTTTTATGTTTTGAATTTCTTTGAAATCTATGCGTGACAATGCATCCGCTGCATAGTTATCTTTTCCCTTCAAGTACTCTACAGTAAAATCATATTCCTCGAGATCTAGTCTCATGCGTGTTAACTTAGAGGAAGGATTTTTCATAGCAAATAGATACGATAGTGGTCTGTGGTCGCTTCTAACCAAGAATTTAGTACCATATATGTAGGGTCTGAATTGTTTAATTGCCCAATGAATAGCAGCTAGTTCTTGTTCAATAGTGGATTTGTTACTTTCACCTTTGGTGAACGATCTTGAGGCATATGCTACTGGGAGGTGGTATCCATTGTACTCTTGACTTAGTACAGCACCGCATGCAAATTTGCTTGCATCGGTGGTTATGCAGAATTGCTTCTGAAAGTCTGGATACTGCAGAATATTTGGACTTAATAGAGACTGTTTTAAGTATTGGAAAGCCTTCTCACATTCTAAAGTCCATTTAAAAGGGATACTCTTTTTACAAAGTCTCGTTAAGAGCCTTGAATGTTCAGCGAAATTTGGAACAAATCGTCGGTAATAGTTGCAGAATGCAACGAATCGCTTTACCTCATCGGCATTTTTGGGAATTGGATAGTCTAATATAATCTTAAATTTGCTATCATCTGGAAGAATGCCTTGGTCCGTGCATTTGTGACCTAAGTATGTCACTTCGTGACTGAAAAATGTGCACTTATCAGGATGTAATTTTAGATTGTATTTTCGACACGTTTTGAATACATCTGTTAAATTTTTCAACATATGCGATTCTGAACGGCCCAATACAACTAGATCATCCATATACAAAAATGCTTGCGTTGGGGTTAACCCAGAAAACGCAATAGTCATCATTCTTTGAAATGAGTTTGGGGCTATCTTTAGGCCATAAGGAAGACGTTTGAATCGGTATGAACCTTTGTCAGTTGAGAATGATGTTATGTCTCTGGAATTTTCATCTAATTCAATTTGATGAAAACCTGACGTTAAATCTAGACAAGAAAAATATTTAGTTTTGCCTAGTTGGTCAAGAATATCGTCTATTCTTGGCAACGGGAATTTATCTGCAATTAGTTTTTTGTTTATACTCCGATAATCCACTACTAATCTCCACCGTTTTTCGGTATTACCCGGTAAAGATTTTTTTGGTACCAACAATATAGGACTGTTGTACTCTGATGCGGACGGTTCCACTATATCATCTCGTATCAATTTATCAACTTGTCTTGTGATTTCACCTTTATGAGCATGCGGTATTCTATAGTTTTTGATATATGTTGGTTCGTCGGTTTTTAAACGAAGCTTTTGTTTATAAAAGTTGTTAGTCGTTATTTTGTCTGTTTCGAGTGCAAATATATCAATATACTCTGTGCAGAGTTTATGTAAATCAGACTTAATGAAGGCCGGAAAATGTTTGGACAATTTTTGCAATTTAACATCATCGTTTTGGGAATTTTGTACTGATATATTTTCATAGTCGTTTAGACTTTCTGTTTTCAACATTACATTATGTATCAATACATTTTCATTTGTTGTGTTTATTACACGGACAAATGCTTTTGCACTTTTTGCAATTGTATTTGCCACATATATACCGTCTTTAAGTTGTTGTTGTGGTATAAGTACTTCTTTTTCGTGGCATTGGATGTTGACCTGTCTGATAACTTCAGATCTTGCCGGTAATGCTATTGCATTATTGGTTGGCGAACAAGACATTGATATTTCAATTTCGCTAAAACCATCTGGTCTGAGTACCAGAAAATCTTGGTTTCTGTCATAGTTTAGTGTACAATTATATTTCTTGACAAAATCAAGCCCAATTATTCCATCAGATGGAATTGGGAAATCATCACTCACAACATGAAAATCATGAGCTATTAGTAGATTTTCAAATTTAAGGTCAGTGTGAACTTTTCCTAGGGTATAAGTTATTCCCTGACCTATGCCGTGTAGGCTTGTGGTTTCATATGTGTTAAGAGTATGTAATTGATCAATTTGTCCTTTTTTTACTATAGAAATATCCGCGCCCGTGTCGACTATAAATGATGTTATATTATTATTCAATGTAGTCTTTAATGCTATGAATGATGTTAAGTTTAGTCTAATATTATAGATTTTATTGCATATTTTCGTTTTTTCTAATGAGTACTTGGGGTTGGTTCGTTTTCCGTAACCTGTTGAGCAATTCTGACGTTTCTATTGTTGTTATTTGCAAATTCGTTACTATTTCTGTGCTGGTTATAATAATTTCTATTGTAACGGTTGTTATAATTTCCGCGTCTACGTCCACGACTTTCGCCGCGTCCCCGAAAGTTATTATTTCGATTGTTATTATAATAATTTTTTCTATCCCGATTATTTCTTAAATGCAGTATTGCATTTGGCTGACCATAGGCTTCAGTACAACAGTTCACGAATTTTGCGACTGCTTCATTCATGTTGTTGAACTGACCGGACTCCATTATAAGTTTTACCTTATCATTGTTGGAGTTCTTGATCATGGCTTTTATGGCAGCCTTTGTGGAATAAGTCTCAGCTAATTGAGGCGTTAGTCCGTCTGAAATATAAGCACTTTGTAGTTTTTTTGTGAGGTCCTCAACCTCTGTTGCATATGCATTTGCTGGTTTGGAGCTTTGGCGGACGTTCATCAGCTTGGCCGTGATGACGTCTACTGATTCACCTTTAACTGTAGTTTTTAATTTTTGAACTACTTCTGGTACTGTTGTTTCTGAACCAGATATCAAATTGATAGCAGTTCCCTTTAGCTTTGTTTTAATTAGATTTATAGCAACGATGTCGTTTCCATCGTTTATGCTATTACTAATTCTAACGCAGCTAAGAAGCCTTGCAGGTCGTCTGCGTTGCCAAAGAAATCCGGAAGGATTTTCGATGCAATAGTTAAAAATTCTACCGGTGTTTGCGGCATTTTGTGGGAACTGACGATATCGGTTTTAGTGTTAGTATTTTCTGTTGTGGTGCCTACATCAATTGTTTTAGTGTTAGTATTTTCTGTTGTGGTGCCTACATCAATTGTTTTAGTATTAGTATTTTTTGGGTTGGGTATGGTTTCTATATCTGTTGTTATTTTCTCATGGAGAGAAACAGGTAGTTTTAAATCTATTGAGTGTCTTGTGGCTGCTCTAGAGACTTTGTCTCTGCATTCATTAAAAATTTCATGAGCTTTATGTATATTGGTTAGCCTTGAGTAATTTACGTTTAGTACTACTCTAATATTTTCTAGGCTAGTTACCAATATATTTAAGTGTTTGTGTAACGTTTCTCTGCCTATAGGTCTATCTTGGTAGATACACTTATAGGATTTAATGAGTGTTTCTTTGTTTTGTCGCACTTTGTCGACAATTTTAAGCCATTCCATTTAATTTGGCAATGGCCTTCCCTTATGAAAAGCAAGAAGGATAAGTTTTCTTATATAATATACTTTTCCATTAAATTTGGGCAAGAGACTGTGCTCTTGCCATATATGTTTTTTTTAGTTGTTTTTTATGTATAGTGTATAGTTTGATGGTTAGATGGGCAGCCAACAGTACTATAATAATAATGAGGCACACTTCCGTATTGGATTTTTGTGTATTTACCTCTACCTCATTAATTACGTTCGCACTTGGCTTTTCTATTTTGGATTGTTGCTTGCCCATTATTAAATGTTATTAAAATAAGTTTTCAATTGGAATCAATTTATTTAAATTAGTTTTCAATTGCAATCAATTTATAGATATAAAAAAAAATTAAGATAAATGCTTATGTAAAATATACGTAAATAAGTTATATTTGTAACCAAAAATAATATTCTGGAATCATACGTGGCAGGCAATTCATGGTGTAGTTCCGTATTAAGAATTTCATAAGTTCTTCCATCTTTGCGTTTGCTGGCACTAGGTTGCACACTTGATACGAATGTCGTTGACCATCGTAGTTTTATTGGGGTTGATGTACATTGGCGATAGACATGTTTGTTGAAATTTAATTAATTGTTCACGACTTTTTGTTATCTTAACGTTATTGGAGTTGATGTACACTGACAATAGACATGTTTGTTGAAATTTAATTAATTGTTCACGACTTTTTGTTATCTTAACGTTATTGGAGTTGATGTACATTGACAATAGACATGTTTGTTGACATTTAAATTTAATTTAATTTAATCCCAAGGGAATATTTCCAGTGAAATTTAGTCCTATTTCTTCTTTTTTTTTGAAAAAAATTAGACTTCAATTTGCCAACACAAACAATTTTCAACACTTTGTAGATGTATCACACAAAAAGAGTTAGTTAAATTTCTTCTTTTTTTTTTGTCTTTAAAACTGTTCGATAATTTTTGTTCAATTGATTTTTCTTTTTTTGTCTTTAAAACTGTTCGGTAATTTTTGTTCAATTGATTTTTCTTCTTTTTTTTTTGATTTTTCTTGCAATCAATATTTATAAAACGATATTTAATTTCTTCGAATGAATTTTCTTAATTCACGAATATCTGGCAAGATCGCCATGATATGAATAAAAAACGTCCGTTTGTTTTGATTTCTTTATTAGAACTGCATTATTGTATAATAATTGTATCTTATGCGGCTATGCCGCTAATTAGAAATTATCCCACGCTCGAAGAGTGTGGTTTCCGATGACGGGTAAATAAGTTGCTCGTGGAGCATCGGAATGTGTTATTTGAACATGGTTTCCGATGACCAACAACTTATTTACCCGTGGGACTGCGAGTGTGGGAAAGTGCAGTGCATACAATATTTTTGCACTACACTATTGTAGTTGAACCGCTCATTGATATTAGGGTTATGGTAAAAGCACAGATAATAAATTTATACAGATGTCTCATCCCTGCAGGAAAAAATGAAACATGTTTTGCTCTTAAAAGACAACGCCTTAACAGACAAGGAGCTTTTGGAAGCTTTTTTCCTTGCCTAAGTATTCATTTATAGGCAATGAGGTGAGTGAAAATAGATTTTGAATGCATTTAGTGACATTCACTAAAGCTTTTGGAAAAAGCTTTTTTTTTGGTAGCTTTCAGTTACATATATCATTTCTCGCCATAAGGGTGAGACATCTGAGGGGTCTAATTTCAAAACTCTTCTTTTCCACTTTTGAGAATTTCGAGTAAAACGAAAAAAAAACTGTTTAAAACTGCTAAAATAGTGTTATCGACCGGCTTAAAGGCTTAAAAATAAATTGGGAATGATTTTTATCTATTTTCGCTGGACTTGAACCTCTGCGATTATCCTTAAATTAATTAAAAATCATTTAAATTTGAAAAAGAAGAGTTTTTAATCATTTTTGTTTTTAATTCAGTTTTTATTTTTAATAATATTAGAAAACTTAACAAAACACATAAGAAAAAAGAAAATTATAGCTCTTCAAAAAAATACTTAAAATAAGGTCACAGCAATGGAATTAAATTATATAAATAAAAAGAAACAAATAAATAAATTAAGAAATTAAAAAGTTTCAGTCTTCATTTTTAAGGTAATAGTCCAGTCAATAAAGGTTTTCACCTAAAAAAAAAATCCAACAGTTTTGAAACTTGGCACACTTACTAAGGGATGTCTGGTGATGACCCAAAAAAAAGTCCCCAAGAATCCGACGTGAGCTCTAGCGGCAGTTAAGAGAAACATGGAGTTTGTTTCAGTTTTTCACGTTTATCTCAAAAACTATTTGTCGTATCAAAAAATTTTGTACTACAAAATTAAAGCTCATTAAATTTTATAAAAAAAAGCTTTCATAAACTTTTTCGTACCTCTTATAGTTTATAAAATAACTCTAGCAGCAGTGAAGAGAAACATACGGTTTTTTCGGTTTTTCGGGTTTATCTTGAAAACTATTTGTCGTATCAAAAAATAATCTTCTACAAAATTAAAGCTTATTAAATTTCCAAAAGAAAAAAAAATTAGGTTATAAATAACTCCACCCACATTGAAGGAAAACAAGTAATTTTTTCATGCTTATCTTGGAAATGGTTTCTCGTATTAGTCCAGGCAATAAACAATAAACATTCGCATAGAGCTGAAAATTGGTACAGAGCATTAGAACACCGATTAAAGTAAAATGTCAAAAGTCCCCAAAAATCCCATGTGTGCATAAGAAATTATTCAAGGTCAAATGTCGAAAATGTTGGTTTTCCATGCATATCTTTGAAACGGGGGAAGCTATCAAAAAAAAGTATATCAAAGGCTTGTACGCCTTGTAATTCTCTAAAAAAAAATTATGACACTTTTTTTCCTACGAGCAAGCGTTTGTCCATAGGCACAAGGCAGAGCGGATATTTTTATATCCGATAATTTTTTTCAAACTTTTAGAACAGATTTTGGTACTCCAACATCCGATTTATAAAAAACTTCTCCTTGCACCATTATTTGGCCTGATCGCGTCCTATGCAGTAAAAAGCGTTTGGATTGGTTCCAGGAGGTTTCAAACATTTCAGTGCTTCATCTTTCCAATTCCAAACAGGCCATTCAGGACTTCCCAAATGAATGATGGTTTCGTGTGTTTTAAATATTTCGAAATAATCTTCTTTGGGTATAATATTTTCTTTTTATTTGACTTATTTTTCAATATTGCCAAACACTCTATCTGGGGGAATAAAGAAATGTCCGGGAATAGGGAAAACAAGCTGTAATTCATGAATATTTGCTGGGGAATGAGTTTTTAGCCAATAAAGGCAAGCCGCAACCATGGTGGTGTTGTTGTTCTGGCCACCACACCCATCGCAAATGAGCCTGACAATAGTTTTATCAGTAAAATCAAGGTTAAAAGCCGATGAAAAATGGCCGAAGCGATTTCGTTGGATCCTTTCGGTCGATCGTTTTCGGTCCAAGTATATAAAAAAAACATTTTCTGTTGTCAGTTTAGACCTTGAGCTACCCACCACAACACCTTAGTTATATAAATATAACTGTCTCGAGTAATAAGCGGCTTGATCGGGAATATTCGGCATTGGCATATTTTTTTGACAGTCAAAAGATATCGTGAGGAGTTCTGGTTTTTCTTCTTTTGCCATCTGGAAAAAAGCTGCTCCACACTTTTTGTGGGCTGTGTACTCGATCATAAGATTATTTTTGGCATCCACATTCCGCTCAATTTTCATTCTATTTTTCAAGGAAGTGCAGGTCGAGCAAACGTCTGTAGCTGGAGCCTTAAACCCGATATTGAAAAATGTGTTCAGCACATTGCGGAAAAATGACTTCTTTACTTGAAGTGATGTAGTTTTTTCCGCTTGATAGAGTGCATACATTTTATTGATGGATAAATCTCCACTCAAATATTGCCTGCCAGATCTTCCTCGGCAATAATGGATTTCGTAAAATATTCTTGCTGATCCGTTGTAGTCGAAATACACTGACATGTAGTACGTTTGAAAACATTTTTTGGTAAACTTTAACGGGCCGAGATGATTTGTGCCAATACATGTAATATGAAATTGAAATATTTTTTCTGGGCCCTCCTTTCAATCGGACAACGCGTTGTGGAAAATTTGGCTTACAGAATGCCGCTAAAAAGCTATCCTGCTCGATTTTGGTAACTTTATTGTGAAACATACGGAAAAACTTATTTGCATCCGAAGCCCTTATTTGATTGCACATAAACTTTCCACCTTTATGGTTGCATTGTGGAAGTTCTTTTGGAGAATACCTATAAGAAAAAGTTATGAGTTTTAAAATAGATTTGAGGAAAACACATGCAATCTTACTTTTTGTTTTTTTTTTCTCTGCTTTTTTGCCTGAAAATATTCGAATTTTTTTTCGTCCTTTGCTCAAGGCAACTTCCTTCACAAATTGAGATTCTTTCATGATCTATTGATGCAATATTGTTTATTTAACTATTTAATAAAAGTTATAAATCATTTAATCAGAGAACTTACCAATTTTGCTTTCCCCACAAGAATGATTGCAACTATAAAGCGTTAAAGTAGTCATTTACACTCGTAACATAACAAATCTTCCCGCCTTTTTATTGTCATTGCAATACACGAGTTTTGAAACCGGCTACTATGATTTGCAAAGGCAAACAATAGTTTTGGTATTGAAATCGGTTTGTATGGGAATAAAAGAGTTTTGAATTAAACGACTGAGTGGAATAGTGTAGTTTGTATTTGTATTTGTATTTATTTAATGGCCACTTAATATTAAGACTTACATCTTATTTATAATTAAGTTTAAATTTAGGACGTGACAAAACAAGGTCATTTATTAAAAAAATATGAGTAGAAAAAAAAATGCATACATACAAGTTTGAATAGTCAATAAAAAACATTACAAAGATAAGAAAAGAAGACAAATTAAGGTCAGAGCAAAACTAAATAAGACAAGTGAACAGAAAGCAGCAAACCAACATCAATCAGGCACAAGAAAAACTAACTAAGACAAGGAATAGTACGAAAAGACATTCTTCTTAAATTTCCCCACTGAGTCCGCACTCCTTACATGTTGTGGTAGGGAATTCCACAAACGAGCAGCATTAATAAAAAACTGTCGCTCAGACGTTAAACATGAAAACCGGGGAATAATGATTTGGTTTGATCGTGCTGAAAGCGAGAACTGGAACATATCATACAGGTATGAAGGTTGACGCGTACGGATGATGTTAAAGAGCGTAATAAGAGTTCGGAGCCTGAGTAAGTTGTCAAAGGAGATGCCATAGATACTTTTGGAGAACTGAGAGATATGATCGTAGCGTCTAAGACCAAAAATATAGCGCGCAACGTTATTGAACACAGTATTCAACTTTCTTTGACTGACACTATCAAGCTTACAAAAAATTTCACACCCATATGTAAGAATGGGTACTACAAGTGTTTTTGCAAGCATTTTTCGAGTGTCCAATGGGATGAACTTTCTTGTTGGCCACAATAATCGAAGAGCTCCATAAGCTTTCCCAACAATTTGATTAATATGGTCGTTCCAGCTTAAGGTTCTATTAAAGCAAATACCAAGATTTTTAGCGGTATCCACGAATTCTATTTTTGAGTCTCCAAGAAGAATATCTGGAAAACAGGCCAAGTCCACGGGCTTTTTAGAAATAACGAGGCATTTGCTTTTGAGTGGATTTAAAGTAAGACCACATTTAACTGACCAATTTAAAATCGATAACAGATCCTCGTTAATTGCATCAACACAATCTTTCAACATGCCAACTGAACAACTTTTCATAAGCTGGAGGTCATCAGCAAAGAGGTGCTCATCACAGTGGCGTAAGAGTTTTGGTACTTCGTTCACGTAAAGCGAGAAAAGTGATGGACCCAAGATTGAACCCTGTGGAACTCCGATAGATATAGGCATAAAGTTTGAAGTTTTATTTCCCAGTACAACCGCTTGTCGTCTCTGGCCAAGATAAGAGGAAATAAGTTTGACTGCGTCAGGAGAAAAATTGTAAATTTTTAAAAGTTTTTGACACAGGATGTGGTGGTTGATAGTGTCAAATGCCTTAGAGTAATCTAGGAGAACCAAAAATGAAACTTTGTTGGCATTCAACGCTTTACGCACCCGTTCAATAACTTCCAAGAGTGCTGATGTACTACTGTGGGAAGGGCGAAACCCGGATTGTTTTGAAGCAAGAAGACCGTTTTGCAAGAGAAGTCCAGAAAGTTGTTTCTGCATTATTTTTTCCAGGACTTTGGATAGGAAAGCAAGGACTGCAATGGGCCTAAACTCCGTGTTGGCACTATTTTTGGGGATGGGTACAATTTTAGAGTCTTTCCACTTTGACGGGAAGATTCCCTTTGTAAGAATGGTATTATAGACGTAAGTGAGATGTGGCAAGATTATTGGGAGCATGGCTTTTAGAAAGGTGGGATGGAGGTTATCAAAACCAACAGCATTGGATTTCAATGAAATAAAGCTCTCGACAACATCTTCAGAGCTAACACATGAAAACCCAAAAGCAGCTCCATTGTACATTGTAGAGAACTCTTCCGCTGAAAAGCTTTGAATGGAGTTCAAAGATGGTTGGGGAATTGAAGCAATAAAGGAGTTATTTATAGCATTACAATCCAGCTCACCTACACAGAGGTTATTTGGTCTGTTTACCACCTCTTTTAAGTTTTTCCATAGCTTTCGTCCACCGAGAGAGATATTTAAGCGGTGCTGGTACCATTGGACTTTAGCCACACGGATTAGACGAACGGCCGTGTTACGCAAGCGGCGATATTCCTGGAAATCATCAGGAATATTAAAACGTTTCCACTTTTTAAAGGCCAAATCCCTTTGTTGAAATTTGTTACGAATATCACGAGTAAACCATGGACAGTCGTCATATTTTATAGATATTGTTTTAAGGGGGCAGTGAGTGTCAAACAGGGAGGACAGGTTACTCTGAAGGAACTCTACTTGGTCGTCAGGTAGATGGAAGCGATAAATTGAGTCCCAGTTCACTCTTCTGGCGTTTGATTCGAGAGATTGAATGTCAATATTCTTGAAGTCACGGAATTGAAAGGTCCTCACGGGTCTAATCAAAGAAAAATCAACTGAGAGATGGATTAGGTCATGTTTGGAGAAACCAGGAGCGTCAAGTTGGTCAAAAGAGATCACTCTGCTGGAATTGCTAGTAAAAAACACGTCAAGAAGAGTTTTTGAGTTCTGGGAGAAGTGGGTGGGGTTAATGGAGTTTACTGGAAACAAGTTGAAAGTGTTCATGATGGTTATAAGGCTGTTGTCAGTAAGCATATCACAGTTAAAGTCTCCTGCAAGAACAACATTTGTATGGAAAAAAGAATTATCTTCAAGCAAGGTTTTGAGCATAGCCCAATCAAGATAACGGTTAGGTCGGTAGATAACCCCAAGAAGTAGACTTTCATTCCTGTTACTTATTTCAACACAAAGATATTCGATAGGAGACTCAGAACTGGAAGCATATTTAATTCGGTGTTTAATTGAATCCCTTATATAAATGGCAACTCCACCACCCATTCGACCCACTCTGTCATTTCTCAAGACCTTGAACCCCTTAAGTTGGATCAATCCATCAGAAATATTGCTCCTAAACCAAGTCTCACTCACGCAGATTGCGTCATACCTTGAACCCTCAAATACATCCCTGAACTCGTCGATTTTCTTAAATAAACTTTGAGCATTGATATGGCAAATCTGAAAACCATTATTTCGTGACGTGATTATGTTGACCATAGCTCTAGTTATATTAAAACTTGTGTCGTTTGTGGATGATGTATCAATTACACTTAGATCACCCAACATGTATTGATTGGATAGATTTTATACTTAAAAACACTAACATGTTAAGAATAGCGGACAAAATAAAGAAGAAGAAAAAATCTTCACTTTTTAGGAGCCAAAAAGTATAGGAAATAATAAGTTTTGATAAACCTGAGCTAAATACACAGATCAGGAATCTTTTAAGGAACAATTCCTCATACTTTAATCATTTTTGAAAAAAAGTGGAAAAGAAGAGTTTTGAAATTAGACCCCTCTCTGTATAAATTTATTATCTGTGGTAAAAGCACTTCGTAAGATAATGGTGACGAACCATTGGTACTTGATTAAGGCCTTCACAGACAAACAAAACACCTGTCTGCCCTTGAAAAAGTAGAAATTAATAGTGATTTCAAAACTAGATAAAGTCGCTGGAGCAAATGGTTTACTTTCCAAACTCTTCAAGGTAGATGTCTCATCCCTGCAGAAGAAAATTAAACATTTTTTGCTCTTAACAGACAAAGCCTTAACAGACAAGGAGCTTTCCGAAGCATTTTTCTTTGCCTAACTATTCATTTGTAGGCAATTTGTGAGCGAAAACAGATTTTGAATGCATTTAGTGAATGTGTTAAAGCTTTTGGAGAAAGCTTTTTTTAGGCAGCTTTCAGTTTCATATATCATTTCTCGCCATGAGGGTGAGACATCTGTATAAATTTATTATCTGTGGTAGAAGTTTATAGTTCTTTGTTTTTGTTTTAAATATTTTTAGCTTAGATCGGTCTGGCTCGGCCCCGCTTTTTGAATGTTATGGTCCGTGTGGAAAATTATTCCACTCAAAATGCGTTGGTTCGAATAATTCATTTTTAGATAAAATAAATTCATCGAATTTAGCTTTTTGGTATTGTGCTGACTGCAAAAAGGTTTCCCTGGCTCATTTTTCAAATAAATTATTTTTTTTTTAAAACGAGCTTGGTAAAATTTCCAAGGGGTTTGAAGATTTAAGTACCAATTTCATTAAATTAGCCTCCGTTGCTAATGAAATTCCTTCTCCGGTATTGTTTTCAGACAAATCCTGTTCAGCGGATGATCTCTCAACGAATAATCTATCTGTATCTACCAACCCTACAAAAAGTAAAAAAAGAGGAAGGGAAAACAACTCTTCCTCAGCCAACGTAAGTCCGGCTCCAAAAAAATCTGCTTCGAGAAGCAATGAAAGTGGTGGTAGTACGGATACAATTTCCGAACCGGTACCTCCGCCGAATAATGAAATCAACATTATAGATGTTGATACACATGTAAGGCCTTCTGAACCAAATTCCTCTGACACTTCGACCGATAAAGTTAATTCGATTCCACTTCACACTCCGGATACTAGCAATTCCCCCCCAAATATTCTTACCTCTGTACCTAGGCCAAAATCTATTTTTATCTCTCGTCTTTCTCCTGAAACAGAAACCAAGGACGTAACAGAACATTTGATTGCCTCGAAAGTAATAAAAGATTCATCGAGTATCAAATGTTCTAAAATAAGTAAACAAAACAGTTTCGTAGCGTCGTTCAAAATAACTGTTCCCAATTCCCTATTTGTACCGATTTTAAGTTGCACTTGGCCTCCCAATACATTGGTTAAAGAATTTTGCTCTCCTCTGAGAAGAAATTCACGTCACGTCACTTCTCCTTCTAGTCTGAACTCAAAAAACTGCAAAGGTTCTCCCTCTACTACCAAAATGTAAGAGGACTTCGTAGTAAAACTACAGCAATTTTTCAAAATTCACAATCTTTGCCATACGATCTTTTTGCGCTTACCGAAACTTGGCTTAATGCCACAATTTTAGACACCGAACTCTTCGATAATGAGTTCTTAGTTTTCCGTAAAGATCGTCATGGCGATGATATAAATTCGATTGGTGGGGGAGTCCTCATTGCTGTTAAAAATAGTTTTTGTTCAACCCAAATAATTTTTCCAATAAATCTGACTATCGAACTTGTATGTGTAAAAATATCAAAACCATCTTTTGTCCTTTATGTATTAAATGTTTACATTCCACCGAAAAGTCCGATGTCTACGTTCTCTGAGCTTTCTCTGGCAATTGATTTTATTATCAGTTCAGCAAGCCTTGACAGTTATACAGGGTGAGCGTTGTGCCAAAAAGCTAGAGCGTGTAGGTTGAGTTGAGACAAGAAAAAAGTCGTATGGGAGGGGGGGGTCTATTCACCCCCGTTTAGCCGGGAGGGGCAATTTTCTGAAAAATTGACTTATTTTGTAAAAAAAAATATTAAAAATCAACGGCTTAGTTTACAACACCGTGCTATACCTTTCTGAAAAGCTAAAAACTTCTTCTTTCACTTTGTTTTCAAAATAAATTTTTTTAACGAATAGTTTTAAAAAAATAAATTTTCAAACTCAAAATTTTCAAAAAAAAAGCCAAAAAAAATTTTTTGAACTAATTTTTTTCAAAATTTTATGTAATTAAGTACTAATTTTGTTTTAAAATTTCAATGTTTTTGTTAATTTTTAGTCGAAAACAGAAAACCGGATGCAAAAATGTCTTTTCGTTTTTGAGAAATTAAAAAAAAACCAAAACCACTTTTTTCTAAGAAAATCTTTGTTTTTATTTTTACCTATCTGGACTTTTAGTTTATTTTATTAGTTTAATTTATAAATTTAATTTTTTGTAATTGGAGTTTTATGAGGACTCAATAAAGTAGAAAAGTATTGGATTTTCCCTGGATTAATCATTTTGTTCATTGAAAACGTCTGCCATTGACCTTTCACTTCTAGCTCTCCGTGCTCTCGTCGGCGGATTCTTGAAAACATGCTACGACTTGGGCGCCATCTATTGGGATATCTTTCAGCGTAGAGTCTTTCGGCTTCCCGATCTCGACAACAAGTTAAACCGTAGCAGAAGTTCCTGTCCGCTAACTCTTCTCGAACATATGAGTTTGTTATTGTTATGTGTTGATGAATTAATATTTTAATTGTAAATGGTTGTTAAGTAAATATGCGATGCCTTTTATTAACCTTTAGGTTGTTAATTGTTTTTTCATTCAAGAAAAATTGCGGTTTAATTATCTTAAGCCCCCAGCAGGTAGAACCCTTCGCCGGCGAGTGGCCGCGGCCCCAGGTATAGTAAGAAAAAATTGCAGGTCAGTTTTCAGACGTTATCAATGAATAAAATGGTTAATCCATTGAAAATCCAATACTTTTCTACTTTATTGAGTCGTCATAAAACTCCAATTACAAAAAATTAAATGTATAAATTAAACTAATAAAATAAACTAAAAGTCCAGATAGGTAAAAATAAAAACAAAGATTTTCTTAGAAAAAAGTGGTTTTGGTTTTTTTTTAATTTCTCAAAAACGAAAAGACATTTTTGCATCCGGTTTTCTGTTTTCGACTAAAAATTAACAAAGACATTGAAATTTTAAAACAAAATTAGTACTTAATTACATAAAATTTTGAAGAAAATTAGTTCAAAAAATTTTTTTTGGCTTTTTTTTTTTGAAAATTTTGAGTTTGAAAATTTATTTTTTTAAAACTGTTCGTTAAAACAATTTATTTTAAAAACAAAGTGAAAGAAGAAGTTTTTAGCTTTTCAGAAAGGTATAGCACGGTATTATAAACTTAGCCGTTGATTTTTAATATTTTTTTTTACAAAATAAGTCAATTTTTCAGAAAATTGCCCCTCCCGGCTAAACGGGGGGGAATAGACCCCCCCCTCCCATACGATTTTTTTCTTGTCTCAACTCAACCTACACGCTCTAGCTTTTTGGCACAACGCTCGTGAATCACCCTGTATTTTACTATTGGGTGATTTTAATCTTCCCAACATTGACTGGACTCCTTCTGACGATGATTCATATTTTATAGAAATTATAGAAATAGACTGCTAGATCTAGTGTTCTCATCCGACGCCGTTAATACTGTTGTGGTAGAATCTTCCTCGGCTTTATGTAACATAGACAACTACCATCCACCCCTTGACATTTTTCTTGACACGAGCGGTCACTTACTAGACAACAGTAATCCTCATGACTGCTCACATGCATTTGATTTTCGGAGAACTGATTTTCAAAAGCTTTTGGATTGTTTAAACAAATCCGGTATAGATTACCGATCTCTAACGATATTGACGAAACAATTTCGAGTTTTTATTCAGTTTTGACGAATTGCTTAAAAGAAGCAGTACCAAGTAGAAGGACAATTCCCTCCAATACTAATATGCATCCCTGGTATACAAAGGACCTTAAATACCTTCGCAACAAAAGAAATAAAGCGTGGAAGAAATACATTAAGTGTATGACGGTGGAAAATCAAGTAATTTATATATCTTTGTTTGAAGAGTTCAAGAAACTCTCTTACGAATTATATAATGAATATCTAGAGTCGATGGGGGCTTCTGTAATATCAGATCCCAGGAACTTCTGGAAATTCATTAATTCTAAAAAAAAGTGTGATGGCTACCCTGTTAACTTCACTTACAATAATGTTACCCTGACCACGACTTCTGACATCTGTGATGGTTTTGCAAATAATTTTAAACAATCCTTCATTGATTCGCCAGTTTTTGTGGACGAAAATTACTTTAATTATTTGCAAAACTGTCCGCAAGTGTCTTTTAATAATATCACAGTAGAATATGATAAAATCTTACAATTTCTGTCACTTCTTAAAGAAGATTTTTCTGTTGGACCTGATGGAATTCCACCCGTAGTCCTAAAAAAATGTAGGTCATGCTTAGCTCTTCCCTTGCGAAACATTTTAAATTTATCTTTGAAATCAGGCAAATTTCCCGCACTATGGAAGAGTACCTTTATAACTCCCGTATATAAAAAAGGTGATAAGAATAATATCTGTAATTATAGACCGATTTCTAAGCTCTCATGTATTCCAAAGTTGTTTGAGCAAGTAGTATGTGACACTTTGGCATTTAACTGTAGAAATGTTATCTGCAATCAACAGCATGGCTTTATGCAAAAACGATCTACTGTCACAAATCTGGTTATTTTTTTGAATAAATGTTTACAGGCTTTGGAATATGGCCATGAAGTCGATTGTGTTTACACGGACTTCTCAAAGGCTTTTGATCAACTATCTCATGAGGTTATAAAGTTTAAATTAATTTCTTACGGCTTCCCACCTTTTTTTATAACGTGGATTGTGTCTTACCTTGAAAATAGGTCTTATCAGGTTAAATTTAGAAATAGTTACTCGAAATCATACTTTGCTAAATCAGGTGTTCCACAGGGTAGCCATCTGGGACCCCTTCTCTTTATATTAGCTATCAATGATGCACCATTATGTGTAAATAATAGTGAAATTCTCATCTTCGCGGATGATATGAAGATATATAAAAATATAACTTCTGCAAATGATCGTATTTTACTACAAAATGATATTAACCGTTTCACAGTATGGTGTGAAAAGAACAGTTTAAATCTAAACCCGACAAAGTGTCAAACGATGACTTTCTCAAAAAAACGTTCACCTTCATCTCATGACTATGTCATTTCGCACCACATTTTAACGCGCGTTTTAACTGTTAAGGACCTTGGAGTTCTTTTTACACCTAATTTAGATTTTTCTGAGCACATTAACGGCATCGTTAACAAAGCTAATTCCATGTTAGGTTTTATCAAACGGTGGTCAAAAGAATTCCGCGATCCCAATGTTACCAGTGTTTTATACAACAGCTTGGTTCGTCCCCATCTGGAGTATGCATCGCAGGTATGGTCTCCCTTCTATAATATTTATATTGAAATATTGGAATCTGTGCAACGGAATTTCACTCGTTTTTTGTTAAAAGGGTTTCAGTGGATTGATCCCCTAAATGCCCCTCCGTACGAAAACCGTTTGTCAATCCTTAATATGCAAACACTTCAACAGAGAAGAAATAATAACGACATTGTCTTTTTCCATCAAATTATTACTGGAGTCACGGATGCTCCTGACCTTCTCTGTAATATTCTGTTTTGCTATCGAGGGGGAGGTTATATTCTCCGTAGTCAGGATTTGATTAGGATCTCTATGCACCGAACAAATCTTGGAATGCATGAGCCTTTGACACGTATGGGTAAACTTATAAACTGGAACTCACAACTTTTTAATTTTTATTTAAGTAGAACTCAACTTAAAATAATTTTAAAAACCAGTGTTCCACTCTCTTTTTTTTTATGTTAATTTTGTCATGTTTTTTGTTTATTGTTTATGTTAATTATTTATGTCTGCTGTGTTATTTGTTATAGTTTCGTTATTTGCCTACTAACAACTAACACCACACTAAGTGATGAGCCGGTGGTATAACACAGTTCCTGTGTTGGCAAACCATTGGTCGTAAAATGTGCTTGCTATAAGCCCATACGACCAATTCTGATAGTGTAAAAAAAAAAAAACATGCCGATGGTTTTCAACCTTGTCTGCCGTATTATGTTATGTGGAAGATTGTCAACAACCTGAAGTACCAATTAATACCAGAATATCACTTGGCGAAAATTCTTGATCAAGGCATGAGGGTTGAAAACTCACGGATCACGGTGCCATTGATTGTCAAAAAAGGGTGTTAACTAATTTTCGTAAACGTTAACAGATATGGAAGAACAAAACAATACGTGATGTTGGTAGTGTGTTTGTGTTCCTTGAGGCGCCCGAGATCAAGTCATCTTAAGAATGTTGTAATGCATATCACTAGAAAGGCCTTTATTAGTTTCATAAGAATAAATTTGTCTGGCAGCTTTTCGGCGTGACCAACATGGGTTAAATTCGACAAAGAGTTTGTCATTTTTACTTGCTCAGACATATACAGGGTGGGTGATTCACGAATATTGTACCAAAAAGGCTAGAGCATGGCGATTTTCTAAAAAAAATTGAATTAAAACAGTAAAAAAATACTAAACGGTAATACTTACAGACTCATGGTATAGCATTTATAAAAGCCAAAAGTCTATTCTTTAATAAAAATAAAGAGTGGCAAGAGTGGCGCGACAGCTCTTGAAGATATAATATAAAAGTGGCATACTCTCATCAACAATTCTCTGAGTGCGTGTAGAGAATTGAGGGGACCTACAATTTAACGCCGATTCCGAACGGCAAAATTGAGAAGCACTTTTTCATGACAGATTGATACTCTTGGAAGTTTTGTCAGTTCTTCGCAAAGGCAGTGCCCGTGAAAGATAAAATAATAACTTTCTTGGCACGTGTAGGATTCGTACCGACGACGGCGGCGTTCTGGTTAGCAGCCAACGCACATAACCACTAAATCACGGGCACTTGCACTTGAACTTGTTTTAATTTATTCGTTAGAATGAATATTTTTTGAAGAATTAATTTTCAAAGTCAAAAATTTGTCAAATATTCGCCCAACAGCGAATCAAGAACAATTGATTCTGTACCGTGATAAGGTAAAGTGTTGAATAAATTGTAATGTCAAACAGTCTTATTTATTAAATTCTCCTCATACACCTCTATACGGTATTCTTAATTAGCACAATTATGCATAAATTGGTGTAAATTCAATTCAATTTTGGAGCAACATTTTTGGTGTATTATTAGGAAAAATTCAAAATTTTGGTGTATTTATCAAAAATACCGGTAAAAAAATTACACCATTGCATTTTCTGTGCAAAATTTCAACATTTCTTTTGAAATTTGGTGTAAAAAATAAACCTGTTCTCAGTTGTTTTTATAATTTTCCATTAATGGTATACATACAATTAGTCGAATCAGCATAGCATATTTTTTACACTATATGTTGTAGATAAAATTCACCATTTTTAATGGCTGAACATGTTTTAGTGTTGGTTTTATACCATATAAATGAAATACACTAAACTGCATAAAAATAAACAAAAACTGTAATTGTTGAAATTATTCAGCCGATATTGAATTCTTATAGAGAACACTACGTTTTTAACTCAACAAAAAGAGTTCATCGAAATTAAATAATTATTTGATTTGAACGGCACCCACAAATATTTTCGTGATTTGTTGAAGACGAAGGAGGACGGTGCCCCGAAAAGTAAACAAGAGAAACTGAAGATAACAGAAATTACGGACAAAAAGGATGAAGAAGAGGAAGGGGATCCGGAACCAGAAAATACCGGGAAAGATGAAGCAGTTATTGAACAAATTTCAAATTTTAAAAGTGTAAACATTTCAAAAATTAAAAAATGTAAAAATTTATTAATTGAATTTATAAACTGTGTTCTTTCTTGTTTGCGAAACTTTTTTTTAACAAAGGTTTGAATATTTCTTATACCTATTAACAGTAAATAAATACCGAAAAAATACAATTTTGGGACACATTTTTCACAATAATGCAATTTTCTCATCGTTCCTTCAGCTTTGGTGCATTTTTTGTATAATATCTCGAAATGATACAAATCAGTGAATCTTTATACAGTTTTCAGCAAAATAAATGCACCGAAAGAGCATATTTATTTATAACTTTTATCATTTGTGTATTTTTTTTCTTTTTCTTATTGGTGCATTTTTTATTCCAAGTTCAGGAACCGGTGTTCCTGCAGTTGCGCGTAGCTTAGTTGGTTAGTGCGTTGGCTGCTAAGCAGAACGTCGTTGGTTCGAGTCCTACTCAGGCCAAGTTTTTATTTCATCTTTCACGGGTACTGCCTCTTGCGAAGACCTGACAAATCTTCCAAGAGTATCAATCTGTCATGAAAAAGTGCTTCTCAACTTTGCCGTTCGGAATCGGTGTTAAATTGTAGGTCCCCTCAATTCTTCACACGCACTCAGAGAATTGTTGATGAGAGTAAGCCACTTAGGCCTTGGCTCTTCAAGAGCTATCGCGCCACTCTATTTATGTTTTTGTATTTTTTTTGTATTTTTTCGACAACGGCCATATTTTTTAAGACATATTAGGAAAAAATTAAATCTGGGTGGTCGCCATATTTACATTAAAACAATGATTAATAATTAATTATTTTACTCATTACATCGATTTAAATATGCCTCGTTTTTGGTGTCTTCGACTGGTTTTTACAGATCGTCTGTAAAAAATTAAAAGAAATTCCATCGACAGAATGTGCTTCGTTCTTAAATTAGGTACTCAGAAATCAGAATCATATTGGGCCCTATCGGGAATCTCCCAAGAAATTTTATTTCCCAAGAAAAATTTCATTCCCAAGAAACATTTCTAGTTATCATGAAACTCCTTCGGAATGATTTTTTCCCAGGGAATCAAAACTATTTTCGGAAATCAATTTCTAATTTTTTTGACAGAAATATTTCTTTTTCATTGATTAATTTTTATTTTTGTCCGACCGATTTTTAATTTTTTTTTGACGCAAAGGATTTCTATTATTTGCGATGAAGGATTGAAGGAGAAAATATAAAAAATTAAATTAGTGGGATCGAAGATGGTAACTAATACCTAAACTTGTTCTGGAGAGTTAAATAACGAAGTAAGTCCACATCACAAATGGAAACACCCGCTTCCTTCGCACCACGAAAATCCTTTTTGTGAACACTGTTCAAGTGTCTTGCCTTGGAGTCCAAAACATCATCTTGCATAGAAGGGATTATATCTCTAGTTGATCTTTGAAATAGTAACTGTGAAGGTGACTTTCCCGTTGTATATACAATGCGGTGTCACGTTGTACATCAAAGTGAATTTATGCAGTTCGTTGTCTTTCTTATAGTCAGCCCTATTTCCATGGGCTATAATTATGTAGTCACTTTACAATAGATCAATTGATATTCTCAACTTCATCATTGGCCTGTGGCCAGTAAGGATGTGATGTTATCAAGTCAATGTTGTAACTATCACAATAGCCCTTAAATTCAACACTCACAAACTTCGGAGCATTATCTACTTTTATATGTTCAGGGGGTCAATTCCCGATCTGTGATAATGTGAAATGATAAGTTTTATCACACTTTCACAATAAATTCGATTCTGGATCTGTGAAAAAAATCAAAACAAATTTCAAAACTTTTAATCTGATAAATTTCTTTTCACAGCTATATTATTTTGTGAAAAGAAATTTATCAAATGAAAAGCTTTGAAGTTTGTTTTGATTTTTTTTTCAGGCAGAATTTATCATTTAGTACTTTGTAGTACAAACAAGTTAGAGAATCGCACAAATCGAGTTTATGAAAAGAAAAAATGAAAAGTCTCTGTGAAAACTAAAATGATAAATTTTTTATCATTTCACATTTTCACAGATCGGGAATTGACCCCCAGGATATCCCAATCTTCAGAAGATATCTTCTAAAATGCCAAATATTTCTGAAGCTACTATTAAATCAATGATCGCAAAAGCGAAACCGCGATTTGAAAACGGACACATTACAACTCAGGGACCGACAATCATAAGCACTGGTGGTAGTACTATAGCTGACCAACCATCTTTTTTTTATAGCTTCCATAATTTCTTGGTCAGTGGCATTTTCTTTCACCACCTCACTCTTCGAAAGCACATGGGGAATCACATTCTCCATTAGTGCACAAAAGTTTAATATTTACAATTTGCGCTTGTTGACTATTGCAAAATCTTGACAAATAATCTGCTATATTACATTCAGACTGATCGATGTTATATTTTAAGGAATGAAGCTGAAGAACCCATCTTTCGATTCTTCCACTTTTTTTTTTAAGTAGGTTAAAATATTGCTTCCAAAAGCTTGTGGTTTATTCAAGCAATTTAATAGTACAAACGTTCTACTCCCTTTTAAAGTCTGTCCATATCTTCTTTCTTACTGCAAAAATGATTTTGCTAGCAATTTCTCCATCAAAATGAATGGGAAAAAACTCCAGAGAAATAACGAGAAATTTCCAATGGGAAAACTGTTCATGATCGCAATAAATTTCTAGGGGAATTTCGAACATCGTTCACGAAACGAATTTTCCGAACGTAGCAAATATTTCCAGAGAACTCTTATTCACGATACAAATTTTCCGAATGTGGGAAATATTTCCAGGGAAATCTCATTCCCGATAGGGCCCATTTATTCATGATTTTATTGAGTCCAAATTACGATGAAGGTGAACACTTAGAATCATATAATTAATTCATTATTCTTGCAGATATGTACATCTTCCACCCAAAAACAAGAAGCGTTGTAAATTTTAATTCATTTGTAATTTTTCCGTTTGAAAAAATAAACTTATCAGTTATTAGTTCATAGTATACACCCCTGGACTATATTATATCCTAGTAAACAGGACAATTTTTATGCCACTTGCGCAATTTATATACCGAATATCGATGCAAGTTTTGTGCAATCGGTGTTCTTTATGTACGAGAACATGGGTATTATTTACACTAAACCTAAATTAAATGTCCAAAACCTGCATTGACAAGTAGTGTATTTCTTTTGTTGAAAATGTATATCACTAAAATGCAAAAAATACACCAAATGTTTTGGTGTATTTTAGACTTTTGTGCTACTTGAGATAGCTATGCTATGAATTTGAATAAAAAAATTAATTTCTGTAGTATGTAGTTGTCAGTTGCGTTTGGATAAAAATTTGAAAATCAGATCAAAAGGATAGACCAAATAAATCAATAAGGACAGCGCTTAAGAAGACATGCATGGCTCGCTGATCATTTGATGGTTCTTTCGTGGTTTTCAATTTGTGTACTTCGATTTTTTGACAGATAATACAATAAAATTAATAATTTTTATTTTCTGACTTTTGATTTTAAACATATTCATATTAACCTACGTATAAAAGATATATAATAGACTTTATACAACCCCAACCGATGTATAGCTTATTCGTTATTCAATACTTTTTTAATGTCGCTAAAATTTTACAAACAAGGATTCCCCTTATACAGGCATAATAAACGTTAGGTATACTAAGTCTATGTTTGGTCTATAAATAAGGCTGAATCTGTTGTTTAAATAAATTTTACAGTGATTTGAAGAAGTAATTTTATGTTTTATGGAATAAGCTTTAATATTTGGAACCTAGCCGAGTACTACAATATTCTCCATAACAGATTTCATTTAAATCAGTTGTCTTTAACGAAGTATAGATAAAGCTGATTTACAAGAACCAATCACGAAGGTCAGACTCCATTCACAATTTCCATTATTATTATCATACAGCGTGAATGGCAATTCGTGTGCCATGACTTGAGATGTTTCCATATTCTAAGAAAAAAATGTTCACGGCTGGGTCGCACGAACTTGCTAATATATAATGCAGGCCACAGCAAGTTATATGCACAATTTTTATTTATTTTTTTTTGTTCCTTTGATTTTAGTTGTTAAGTGCCAATTTAGAGTAAGTTAATGGCTACGTTCAATCACGTATTGGATAGGCTATCTGAGATACCCCTATCCAGGATATCTTTTTGGACGAGACACCTGTATCCAGATAGCTGTCAAAACGTCTATAAAAAAAAACAACAAATCAATCAAACGCTTGAGAACAGGGAATTGTTTATGGCTGTGAAATCGTCGGCAAACATCTTCCGAGTCATCTAAATTATAAAAAAATATTGTTAAAAATAACATCGATAGTCATTTTGTTTATATTTCTTTCAATTCTCTTCTAAATTGGAAGCTGATAAAATAGCGCGCCAAACAATACAAGGCAAAAAATCATGTGTTGATCAGCTGATCACTCGGATACCCGAGGTATACCAAAAATTCTCAGATACATTTGGATTTCTTTTTGACAGAAAATGGTTCCACTCGGATACCCGAGGTATACCAAAAATTCTCAGATACCTTTGGATTTCTTTTTGACAGAAAATGGTTCATGTATTTGCTATTTTTTACTATGGATTACAATAACAAAAAGCTATCCGATACCTTTTGGTTACGTGATTGAACCATTGAATAAGAAGTACAGGAAGCGGTGTAAGCTACACGCACAGTGTACGTGAGTGAAGCAACAAAAATTTCTGTTGGTGTTAAATAGGGGGCATTCATCTGTCAAAATACGGGGCACTCATCTGTCAAACTGGGCATGTGCTGTCATTTTGCTGAGCTGTAATTGGTCAAATGTTGTTTTGTATTTTCATCTGTCAAAAAAACAAAAACTCGAGTTCAGGGGCGCATTTGTTTTTGTTGGTGATCGTAAGGCGCTACACAATTTCTTGTGCTTTTTAACACTTGATCAGTTTGTGCATAGAAAAGGACAATAAATATGATAAATTAAGCATGAAAAATGAAGAAAATGTAACGAAAAATAAAAAAATAATAATAATAATAATCGTGCATGTACACCTTGAACGTCAAAACACCATGTGGTCCAAAAAAGAATTGAAATTGAAAAATAAAATTGATGCACAATCGATATAATCTTGATTCAATCATATTTCGCTTGGCGCCCCTGAGATTAACCATTCAACTGCAGACCAACCCTGTTGTAATGCGTTTGTGTTTGTGAAACTCACACTACTTAGAAAAATGCTTCACTTCTGTTTCATAAGACCCCTTCCTGTACTTCTTATTCAATGAGTGTACGTGAGTGAATTAACAAAAATGTCTGATGATGTAAAATAGGGGGAACTCATCTGTCAAAATACGGGGAACTCATCTGTCTAACTGGACATGTGCTGTCATTTTGCTGAGCTGTAATTGGTCAAATGTTGTTTTGTATTTTCATCTGTCAAAAAACAAAAACTCGAGTTCAGGGGCGCATTTATTTTTGTTGGTGATCATTAGGCGCTACACAATTTCTTGTGCTTTTTAACACTTGATTAATTTGTTCATAGAATGCGCTCTCTAAAACGACCCCAAGAAGGACAATAAGTATGACGAATTAAGGATGAAAAATGAAGAAAATGTAACGAAAAATAAAAAATAAATAATAAAACTCGTGCATGTACACCTTGAACGTTAAAACACCATGTAGTTTTTAACACTTGATCAGTTTGTTCATAACGACCTGAAGAAGGACAATAAATATGACGAATTAAGGATGAAAAATGACGAATGTATTGGAAAATAAAAAAAAAATAATAAAACTCGTGTAGGTACAACTTGAACATTAAAACACCATGTAGTCCAAAAAAAGAATTGAAATTGAAAAATAAAATTGATGCACAATCGATATAATTTTGATTCAATCATATTTCGCTTGGCGCCCCTGAGATTAACCATTCAACTGCGGACCAGCCCTGTTGTAATGCGTTTGTGTTTGTGAAACTCACACTACTTAGAAAAATGCTTCACTTCTTTTTCATAAGACCCCTTCCTGTACTTCTTATTCAATGGATTGAACCCACCCAATCTTTATGATTTTTGCGTAATAGTAAAATGTGCACGACGAGGTCAACTGAACTTGCTCCAACTTGTATTCCAAAACTTAACTCACAAAACACCTATATAAATAGGAAAATGTCAAAAACACATTTTATCTGAAAAAATTGACACCATAAAATTTCTTGAAGAATTGTTGATTTTTTAACGGGCCTTAAACTTTTTTCAAAATTCTGTTTCCCGAAATCACATCAATATTTAATAGTCCAGGAGCCCCCTAGAAGAAATTCCCGTCATCGCTCCCACTAAAATTTTTAATGAGGAATAAAAGATAAAGCAAGGACCAATAAGATTCGCTTGGTCGGCGTGAATTTAGTTAGCCGGAAAGGCCACGCATACCTGTTGCAATTTGGTGAATGACGGTAAAATGTCTCCATCATCACGGATTCTATTTCTGTTTCTTTCATTACACGCGTCCTTATGTTAGATTTAGAAATACCTTGGTTTGCTTGCTTTCAAGCTGCCGAAAGTATCGCGCAAACCAGGTTTTATAATCACATAAAGTACTGTATTTTTATTACAAACTACAGTAGTTTCGTTTATAATAAATCTGCTTTGCGCAATACTTTCGGCAAGCAAGCAAACCAAGGTATTTCTAAATCTTACACTAGGACGTGTGCAATGAAAGAAACAAAAATAGAATCCGTGATGATGGAGACAATTCACCACATTGCAACAGGTATGCGCGGCCTTTCTCGCTAACTCAATTCACGCCGACCAAGCGAATCTTATTCGTCTTGGCTTTATCTTTTATTCCTCATTAAAACTTAGTTGGCGCGATGATGGGAATTTCTTGTATGTTGGCTCCTGGACTATTAAATATTGATGTTTTTTCGAGGAACAGAAATTTGAAAAAAGTTTAAATGTTTATTTATTTAAACTCCAAACTGTTTTTTTGATTTTTGTTTAACAAAATATTATTTGCGCAATATTATGTACCTTCTCTTCAAAAAAAAAAAAAAATACACTGATCGGAACATTATTTTTCAACAAAATCTTATAACAAAAAAAAAAAAAAACGGTTCTGAGAGGTACTGTGTAAGAGTTATGAAATTTTTTTTATAAATTTTCTTTATATTAAAAACATCAGTGTTACGAAAAAAAATTGACTAGGATGTTTAAAAACAAATCGTAGCAGCAGTTTTTGCAAAAGATTTCTTTTGGTTTTTTGGTGAAAAATTTGTATGGGGGCTGACGATTTAAAAAACGAAAATTTTGGTGTCTTGTTGAAAATATGGTGACTTATGTAACTTGACAAAACAATTCAATTTCAATTTCTTTATTCAACAAATTTATTTAGATTAAAAACTAAACATTCATAGGTGTGTAGTGTACTCAGATAAGCTTAATCTAAGCCTCTCATTTCGCCTTCCAAATCATTGTAGCGTCTTCTAAGGGGAAATTTTAGCTATCAAAGGATATCTATCTTGGCTTAGAGAAAATGTGACAGCAACTTCTCATAACCGTATCTTCTCTGACAGCCAGGCTGCAATAAAATCTCTCGACGGTGCTTAACTAACTCTCAAACGGCCCTGGATTGTCGATCATCTCTTTTTTACGATAGTCCCAGGCAACTAGCTAAGAAAGACATTAAATATCTTCTTGGCTTAATAAAAACCTCAAAATGCTTCGACTAGTAAGAAGCAATTCCCTAGATTCATGTGGTATCACAATGGGCCTATTCTTCTGGCCCTATCCGCAGCCACTTTAACCTAACCTACCTAGATACCCTAAATTTAATTCTCCCTGAGAAGGCGTAAGGTAATGTGGGTTTTGGTAGCAAGTTAGGTAGACAAAAGTATACTTTTAAGTTTTTAACCCTCTTTATGATTGCAAATTGCTAAGTATGGCACACGATTTACCGGGCACCCTGTGTAATAAAGATGTACATAGAAGTACATAATATTGTCCCTCAAATGCCATAGTCAAGAAGAATGCCATTATATTTTCGTAAGTAATCAAGAATTTGGCCTTTGGATTGTTTTTTTAAAGGTTAAAATCAGTGAGTATACATTAAGGAGCATGAAGCATAAACATAGAATGTGGTTTTTGTCCTTACTTAATGTGTCAAAACTCCAAATACGAAGAACTTTTACCTACACCTATTGAAATTCATAGACAGTTGGAAGAAGTTTATGGCAAAGCTTGCATCAGCGTCCAGCACGTCCGCAAATGGTGCAGGGAGTTCTCCGAAGGACGCACAGATGTTCACGACGAGCGAGTACATCGGCGGCCTAGCGGAGGAGTTCTTCGAAGCGAGTTTTCAGAAGTGGATTACTCGTATGAAAAAATGCGTTGAAAGATCTGGCGACTATGTAGAAAAATAGTTTGAAATACAAGCTTTCAGATGGTATACATATTTATTGCAATAAAAAATGCCTTACACCTGAAAAAAATGTGGGAACCTTATTTTTTACTTGCCCCTAGTACAACAATTTAGGAAGTAAATTATCAGACTAGAGCAGAACAGTGCAGCTGTGCAGCACATTTTCATGCTAAACGTAAGTTAGCATGTACACAGAAAATCCTGCTCTTAACAATTCCCGACAGACTCAATGAACACCAAACAAATATAATTTAGGACTGAAAAATCTTCATGGAACAGCGAAAAGTGCTTCTTCCTGCCCAGAATAATTAATGTCGTTTTCCATTGGTCTTTTTTGACGTTTTTTCTTCTACCTCCAATGGAACGGGTTATGATGTATGTGTCATTCTTCGGACGATTCTGTTTTCCAAACAGAAGAGTTCTGCTCTTCTCAGAAGCATTCCGTCTGTCAAAGTCAGTCAAATGGAATGGTTTCAGAAGACTTCTGGACTCTTCCGAATGCTTCTGGACGACCAATGGAAAACGACATAAGAACAAGCTCAGTAAACAATAAACATACATACCTAAACGAAAATAAAATTCAAATAACAATCATTACCTGTTACATCAAGGAAATTCAGGTTTTGCATATCAAAAAAGTCAGATCTCAACTGTAGAGCAGCCGATGCCAAATGTGGTATAGCATAAAACAAGTTTTCACTCAAATACATGTAAGCCTGATCGTATTTCCTCCATTTGACACTCTTTTCCCAACTCTTGAAACCTTTCCACATTCTAAATTTAGCAAATAATTTTATCGTTACCACGGCAATGTACATTTGGAATTCCCGCTGCCATTGATTCAATTCGGTAAAATAATTTTCAGTTTGACTCCAGAATGTCACTCCATGTCGACTCATTGTGTAGTACTGACTTTTGACTGGTATTTTCTTAAACTCAATTTCACTTTAAAAATAAGCATTAGTTATACCTAAATGGTAAGCAACTTTAAAGAAAAGTGTTTTCTTACGCTAAACTGTACGGAGTGAAAAATTCACTGTTCTTTGGCACGGTATACGTCAAGTAGATGAATTGTTCACCTACAAATTTCTTCACTTTATTTTCAATTAGTGCATTGAGATCCGGAATTTTTCGATAATCTTGTTCATATTTGGCTTGCTAAAGATTTCTCATAGGAATATAACTTGGAAAAATATGGAGTTTATTGGACTCACCTGTTCCTTTTCTTCGGCCGTGAGTTCTCTTTTTTGGTACACATTCAATTGTGATTGGCGAACAGCTTTTTGATGGAACACAACTCCTTTCTTTGGTTTTTTTTTTTTTAGGCATCACATTCTTCGCTTGAGATTTAAAACTTTCAGAACTTTTGTTTAATCGGTCTGAACCTCCTGAAACAAAGGAAGTGTCCTTAGTCAAATCCATATGGGATGAGCTTCTTCTCATTTTTGTATGAAATTTTCAAATTGTAAAATTGTTTTGACAACCGAAGTTTATTTCATATCAACAAAACATTTATTTTTTTTTTGTTAACGTAGCAACGGAACGGAAATTCTTGTTCGAGAGTAATTTATCACAAGAAAAACGTAATACACTCCGCTTCAACTGAATAAGAACACATTTTTTTTCAAAAGTTTGCTGTCCATTTTTTCTTCACTTTGAAAGTTAATGCATCATTTGATGATGGTAACCGATAGCTTATGATGTTAAGAAAACAAATCAAAAAGAATAATTTAAAAAGGACCACTAGTTTTTCCCTGGCTCTCATGCAAAGCTTTCCAGATTGAAAAACTCAGTTTTTTTTTTGCGTCAACTGAATAAGCACACAATCTTTCACTCTCATTATCTTCATTGGTTCTTAGAGTTTTAAGTTAATTGGTATACCAAATCAAAAGTTGAAGTATTCTTAGTGACATTTAGCCGTTTAATAAGAATTAACAAAAAAAATGGTTAGATCAGAAGCTTTAACAGTTTCGGAAGAGCTTAAATTGATTCGTTAAAAGAATAAAGACTGACCGTGCGTGCTATAGCTACCAATATTGATCGGAGTCTTAGTCTTGTCTATTCGTACCTCAGAAACAAAAGTTTGTACGAGAAAAACATAAAAGGTGGTAAAAAAACGGCAACATTCGAAGTTGATCGACGAGCAATTTTGAGATGTGCTTCCATTTCATGTGCCTCCGTGGTAAAAATTAAACAAAAAGTGGGTGTAACTGCAGGTGTTTCAACAGTCCACAGAGTACCAAACCACGCAGATCATTTAAAACGATTGTAACTCCAAAAGAAACCACCACTAAACGAGCAACGAAAAGATATTCGTTTAAGATTTTCTAGACTCGATGTGAGTTGGAAAAATGTGTGGCACAACGCGGTTTTTTTGGATGAGAAGAGTTTCAATTTTGATGTCCCTGATGGTTTTAATTATTACTTTCACGATTTGAGAAGGAAGAACGATTTTTAGCGCTGCATCATGGTGGAGAAGGTGGTGTTATGATATGGGGAGCAGTTAGCTACTTTGGGACTATTGAGCTTGAGTCTTAAACGTCAAAAAGGAGTGCAATTACCTACCACAGAATATTGGAAAGAAAGTTTCCTTCATTTTCGGATATTTATGGACCCTTTAAACGGATTTTAAAATATGACAACGACCCCATCCAAACGTCGCGCACTGTCAAAAGTGCTATACAGGACCAGAATGTTAAATTGCTTCAATGATCGCCCTATTTACCTGACCTGAACCTTATGGAAAATGAATGGGGATGGCTGGTACGTAAAGATTATGAGTCAGGCCGTCAATTTGAGGACAGAGAATTGCTTATTCCAGCCATTAAGTTACCATGGAGAGAAATTTCGCTGGACTACTTAAAGAGTTTATACGATTCCATGCCAGCCCGAATTTATGAAGTAATCAAGAATAAAGGTGGTAGTACCCAATACAAGAAATAACCAATACAAAAAATATTTAATGAAAATCTTGTTCATTTCTTTCTGTTAGATTTTATTTGCATTTTTAAAAGTTGTGCTTATTCAGTTGACGCAAAAAAAACTGAGTTTTTCAATCTGGAAAGCTTTGCATGAGAGCCAGGGAAAAACTAGTGGTCCATTTTAAATTATTCTTTTTGATTTGTTTTCTTAACATCATAGCTATCGGTTACAATCATCAAATGATGCATTAACGTTCAAAGTGAGGAAAAAATGGACAGCAAACTTTTGCAAAAATGTGTTCTTATTCAGTTGAAGCGGAGTGTATGTAAAGAAAGAGCCAAGTTCTCTTATGTGCGAACATCACTGTGTATAAGGTCAGCCATGGTCGAGAATTTATAAAAAGTTAAGAAAACCTTACAAGTTTCAGAAGTAGGTTGAAACTGAATGTCCCTGAATGGAATTCCAATTGTTTTTATTTCGTTTCCTTAAGGGCCCCCGCAGACTGCAGACTTTTTATCGGCCGATAGTTTGGTCGGCTTCTTAATCAGTATGGAGAGGAATGCATATGCGCACACTACAGCGATTCAGTATCGGCCGATAAAAAAGTTTTATGGGCTACCCGATAACATTCAAACTAATCTGACGGCCAACTATCGGCCGACTGTTTAATCAGTATTGGCGCATGCACGCCTGCGCATACATGACGATTGTTTAGTCGGCCGATAGTTCAGTTTTTTTCGGGTAATCAAGTAATTTGGAATGCATAGTGTGAAATTTTCCACTAACTAATCTATCACTGAGAATGCGATGCACCCAATACTCTCGGAATCTCTTCTTGATTTTCCTCCTCCGGAGTATGATGAGAGCAATAATTTTTCTGGACAATATTTTCATTGTGCGAACGCTTCAACAGTCAGTTACAAACTAGTTCCAGAATAGTCGGCCGGCTGTTGGATAGTCTGCGCCCTGTTCACCAACCAAACTGTATAGTTGGCTCGGTGTGCGCACTTTCAGCCCAACCCGACTAAACTATCGGCCGATAAAAAGTCTGCAGTCTGCGGGGCCCTAACCCTACCGGAAATATTAATTTCAACATTCTGCGAGCATTTTAAGAAAGAGGGCAGAATTAAATTCCCTAAATGAAACTACAATTTTAAACTTATATTTTCGAGTTTAAACGTCTTTCGACCACTTCAATAAAGTGGGCGGATATCACGCCTCTAAATAGAAATAGAATTTTTTCTCATTTTTTTTCATTTCATTCAACCAAAAACTTATGAGAATTCCGAATTTCAACATTCTACGACCGTTCTAAGAAAGCGGGTGGAAAACACGCCCCTTAAAGAAACTTAAATGTTTCACTTATATTTTTGTCTTTGTATTTCACTAAAACCCTATTAGAATTGCGAATATCAACATAAAACGACCATTTTAAGAAAGTGGGTAGATACCACGCCCACTGAATGAATAAAATGAAATTTTCGAATTTTGTATCCTTTGTATTTAGCCTACACCCTAAAACCTACAATTGATTGTACCACATTTCAAGCTTCTGCTATTGTTAGAAGTGCTTCAAAACCAGTGATCACTTATACCAAGATTGGAAACCTTGCTGTCAAAGTGACATTTGCCTACAAGCTGAGGGTCCAGGTTAGCTGAAACAGTATGCGTGTAATACAAACTTAAGGGGCCAGGTTAGCTGTAAGAGTATGCGTGTTTTTGTAATAAAGATACAGTTGCCTACATAATAAAAAGCAAGTGAGCTGCAAGAGTATGTGTGCATGAAAAAAATAACTTTTGCGGTATTTGGAGGGTAAAACGTAGGTAGGTTTCCAATCTTGTTATAAAGTGATCACTGTTCAAAACTATGATGATCTGTCAGTCAGTCAATCAGTCAGTGAGTCAATTACGTTTTTTTCAGGACATGTGTCTACGTGAAGTTAGTAAGTAATTCAAATTTGAAGCTTCTAACTCAATGGCTCCAAAAGTTATAGTGGCTTAAAAATGTGCTTGAGTTCGATCTTGTAAAAAGGAAGTAGTGCTAGAACTTGGCTGGACACTACCATGCCCTTTGATGTATCTAACATTAACATAATGCTAATGCATCAATTAGTCTCCCTTTTCAGACCAGAAACAGTCCATATTCTATGATAACTTTTTTTAAAGATTTTCCGGACCTGAAAAATAAGACACTAGTAATGATGAGAATCAAAGAGAACGAAGGTAGGAATCGTACAATGTTTCCTCTACATACTTTAGCTACATACATACACTTACACATATACAGTTACATTGAACAATATTATGTTGTGTAGAATTCGAAACCAATTATTCAGTAGTTCGCCGCAGAGAGAAGAATAGGGTATAGGCCAACTAGTAACGGATTCAATGGCTGCTGATACCCTAAAGAAATTTTTTCAGTTTAAATAGGGAATTTCTCTCGCGTTAAAGCTCGCTGAAAGTTTACTTCTGTATAATTCTGCCTTTGTTCCCCATTTTTTAAACTCCAATTCATAACGGATACGGGGTATAATTTTTATTGGCAGTCCAAAAAAACTATAATTATTGGCAGTCGCAATGCATAAATTATTATTGACACCCCACTGCAACTACTACTTCGTATCTGAAGAATGTTGTCGAATACTTTCCGAGCCATCCGAGTCGCTGGACCTTGACTCTTCTGGCTAGGTCGGTGTCATCGTACAACCCGTTAGGTTCGCTGTTGAATCTTCTTCTCCACTCCCCATCAGTGCACACGCGGCCGTATATGACCCGAAGAACTTTCCTCTCGCAACAGCCTAAGGCACATTCATCCGATTTTGTCAGGGTCAATGCTTCTGGCACCACACATCACGACTGGGATCATGAGGGTGTCTATAGTTTCACCTTTAGCACTCAATTGCTTTCTTAGCCGAAAGAAACAGCGATTAGTAAGAATACTTCTTCGTCTAATCTCGGCGCTGGTGGCTGGTGTTATTAATGGAACCTTGGTGGACAAACTCCTCAAGATGTACTGCCTCGAAGTTATATGGGTCTATTTTGACGTTCTGTTCGAGTCGTCGGTGTTGGATGTCCTTCCTCGAAGACTACATATACTTCGTTTTGCCCTCATTTGCCGCTAAACCCATTTCTGTCGCTTCTGTCTCAATTCTCAGAAAGGCGCCATTGGCATTTCGCTGTGTTTTTTCGATCATATTGTAATGTGTATACACTTTATTTATCTCATACGCTCTGTATCTCCTTCTATTGTAATGTCTAATGTGTATACGTTATTATCTCTTACGCTCTGTATCTCTTTCTATATTTTTAATGTACACACTTTTCTTACTCTCTTTATTTACTCTGTATCTCTTTAACTCTAATATCGTTTAATTGTAGTAGTAATCACTTGTGAGGGGCAATACCTAGTGATTAAGAGAAACTTTTTGTTTAGCATTAAGAACGTTAGCCCCTACAAAAAAAATCCCAGTATTTTTGTTTGTAAGTGTAAGCTTCTGGAACATTCAAGCTTCTCCAAGAACCAATATAGTAGTTTCTAGAACCAAGTATTTTTGTTATATAAAGAGCCCGTTTGGCGGCGAAGAGTTAGTTGATTGTGAACTGAGATAAAGTGCCGAATATTACAATATCAATATAATCGGCGTACGGGAGAAGTTGGACAGACTTTTAGACGAAAGTGCCTTTGGTGTTGACGGTGGAATTTTGCATTATCTTCTCAAGCAAGTTCTTAAGGAAATGGGATAACAGTGCAAAGGTTTCCAAGGTTTGCAAGGATTCCGTAAGCTCGTTGCCAACCTTGATGCAGTTGTAGATTTTAAACTTTTTTTGTGGTACTGCGACATTGTAAAAATATAAACTCTTACCGCGATTCATAGACTTTACGGACTAACTATGATGGAGCAGCGTGAGTTCTCCATCGTCATTTTGCACAAGCGAATGAGCTTGGCAGGGATGCCAAAACTAGACATAGCTTTTAGCTTTATACAGTTCGTCGCGGTAAATGCTGTTATACGCGGCCTTAAAATAAATGAAAAGGTGGTGGGTGTCGATTTGGAGTTCATAGTTTTTTTTCCAGGATCGACCGCAAAGTGTAAATTCGATAGTTCGAGTGTTCTAGCACCACTTCCTTTTTATAGTCGTCACCTGCTGCTATACCTTCTGCTCCAGCGACTTTGTTGGATTTCAGCCGTGATATTACCCTTTTCACTTCGTCTAGGTCGGGTTCACTGAATTCTTGGTTATCATCGTATCCAATGAATGGCTCCTGCCTGACGGCGGGATTCTGTTCGTGGTCACCATTATACAGTCTACACTTCTACAGGAGTGGTCTTTCCAAATCCCCAACATCGACTGCGATTCTACTATTATGTTGCTTTGCTCACCTCTGCAAGCACCGGTTCTTCCTCATTGACCTTGAGCCAGCAGTTCTACCTTCCGATAAAAACTCCGAACTTCATTCCTGCTGTTGGATCTCTCAACATTATCCTTTTAATTCAAATTAAGATTCTATTTACTTAATTCGTATTGAATATAATGCTCTTAGATTAAAAAAATATACTTTAATAGACTTATTCCTGTATTGACTTATTTTAGAGTGTTATAATGTAGGTAACCGTTAGAAGCATTAAAAAAGTAGATAAATAAATATGGAAAAATTTAATACACGCGTCACACACGCGACGCGATGGAGGATTTATCTTTATAAATTGTTCTCTTAACGTCGCGTCGCGTAGTTCCTATTGTTCCCGTCACTCTACATTGTCCTTAAAATAAAACTGAATAGAATTGAAATATGCAAAAAACACTGAGTTGTCGTTGTCATAGGAAAAAATAAAAAGAAAACACCCACTTCCGGTTTCAATGTCAAAATCATTTGAAGTTCAGGTCATAGAATAAGCAAGGAAGACCTATACCAACCATTCCGTACAAAGGATGGATCAAATTGAAAGAAGAAATCATACTTTTTCTTTCATTAGAGTTTATGTTGTCCTTGAATAAGATTCTCAGCAAAGCATAGAAAAAACACTTGTTGTAAGACGGGACTCTTTTATATTTAAAGAAGCAAATACAAAACTGAGAACAAATGAAGAGGAAACGTTTTTACTTTCAATAGACGTGCGCCGCCCGCCACGCACCGGTGCCAACGCACGCAGAATTTAAGGGATTTTTTATTTTGTTTTTAGTTGATTGTGCGTATACGACGTTTTTTTAAGGTTGAAGTGGATCAAGGTTTATTGGACTCAACTAAAGAGGGGTCTTAAATCTCAGATTTTGCGTAGAGACGATTAAGACAATTTCGATGTTGAAGTTGTTTTACGTTTTTATAGACAGAAGTGTGTATTTTCATCCACTTGAAGTAATATGAGACAAGCGTTCAGAAAATAAATGTTTAACTCATTGTTTTTAGAGACACTTCATTGTGCATGTATTCGGAAGGATCGAGCCCAACACGTGAGCAAAATAAATGAACCCCCCATTGTCTTCTTTTTTTTTAAGAAATGCGTCCCTCACATTCTAAGGGATTAAACAACAAAATGCATATTATTCTGTGTAGCTACATATTTTGATAAATTAGACAAAATGTTGTTGTGTTTATCAATAAAAAAAATGTACACATGTCATAAAAAGCAGGATGTTTTAATTTACAGCAGCTAGGATTTTGAAAAGCAGAACAGCAGAAAAGAAGCTAGAATTATGACCGCTCCTTTGTTTCCATTTTTAGCCAAGATTTTAAGAAATATCTTCTTCCCGCGAGATAGAAAACATAAGAAGAGACGAATTTAGTCACGAATTAAACTGTGAAATGCACTTTCAATTTAAGTCCTTCTGTCAAAACAGGAAGCACTTACGTATGTACATCAATACAAATTCATGCAAGCAGTTAACTTATCAGCAAATAAATAGCATTCCATTAAGTTGGTAGCCTGGTTACCAAACATAAGAACATGCTTTGCCGAATTTTCGACTCCCATAATCTCACACACACACTTTGTACCTACTTCATGCGTTATGTATCGATTCAAAATAATAAAAGTAACAAACATAACACTTTACTTACTGTCCACCTTAATTCCATCAAATTAATATCCGACATTCATCTTGCCATTGATACCCCATTATAGTTTCAATTATAGCACGTATTGATGCAATAAGTGCACACGCATCTTATATCACCTTCGATCGATACTCAAAACAACAATAAAAAAAAGAACGTCCAGCAAAAAGGATTAACCGAATCTTAGAAGAAAGACAAGTCTTACGGTTGCTGAATGCTGTTCGTTGTCGTCCGTTGTCTGCCGGACAATAAGCAGCTTGAAGCATAATCCTGAATTTATGGTGGTAAATATTTTGACATCATCATCGCGAGCTCTGTGGTCTCTCTGCGACTCAGATGGTGTGATCCGATAGTGTTATTACATTTACATAATGCCTGCGCGTTTCTCTACTTAATTTTTTAGAGAGAGCTTGTCGTAGCTACCAGTACCAGTACCAGCACCAGGTCTTTTGTGGGTGAGGAACTGTGAAGTAGTTTCGTTATTTTTGTTTTTTTTTGAAGGAAGACCGAAAGTAGGTAATTTTAGCCTGGCACTCAAGAAGACTTGTTGATCTATATTTGGTTCAACTTATTTTGAAGCGATCACTCATAAAGAGTTGAGTCAGTTACTTAAAGGATCTTGTCCTTGGATCATATTCCGTCGCGTCGGGTATGTTGAAGTGCGTTGACAAGTTAAGTGGAAGTGCCATGAAATCCAATTATTATCTTCTCTGAGCTCTGTTTTGATATCTTCAACAGTAAGCAGTTCGGATTCACACCCGAAACTCGAAACGGGGGAGTTTAGACGATAAAAAACGATCCGTGTTGACAGTTCTAACTAATAACATGTTGCATTGGAAGTGCTAGTGCATCCCTTTTTTTACCTTTATTCAATTATTGTCAAGACATGGATCGTCACATGTGGTGTATCCTACACCATATGTGTTTCTTAGGTATACTTTGATGTGTTATAAAAGTTATAAGACTCGGAAAAGGATCTCACTATGAACATCAATTGGTATCCTATTGTGGTTAAATATTCAAAATTCTACCGAACCTATGAATGAAAGCAAATGCAACACCGTGTTATTATGAAACTCTTGGTGCATGAAATGAGAATTGCTGAAGACATATGGCTTTCACTGTTTTCATAGTTTTCATACAGAATTGTAGAACAGAGGAAACTTACCTAATGAAGAAAATGAACAAACGTCATATCATACTGTCCATTTGAAAACATTTTTCTGGTGGGGAACAAAGTACAGAAGGAAGACATTTTATTTTAAAAATTTGCAAATGTTTTCTTAAGTCAGAGAGCAGTGCGGAACGTGGATACTTTGAAGAGAAGAGATAGAAATGTTTTTGAGTAAAAGAAAAATTGTTTGTGGAAAATGGCATGGCACTGGTCAAAATCTTTTTAGCTTCAAGTTGTTATGCCAAAAATCTTAAAAAACTTATTTCAATGGTAAGAAAGCTTAGTCATTCAATTGGCAAATTGATCTAAGTGGAGTCTTAACCGCGTATGTAGAATATTGCTCCCTTTGCCGAGACAACTAAATTGAATTCGATAAAGGTAAATGGTTTTCCATTGGAGAATGGATTGATGGAGTGAAGAGGATCAGCCCGAAAAGTCCTTATTGCACTAGTTCTGAGACCTAAAGCAGCTTATTTCTCTTTCAAAACAACCATAGCAAGAAAATGGGGTTTTTAATCTCGCATTACCAAGTGGCTATATATATCGGTCATCCGACCAATGCTCACGTACGGGGCCGCAGTATGGTGTCTACATATGTCATATGTCTACAGGACAAAGCCATTAACTGTGACACAATTAGCAGAGTCCAATGCACTGTCTGGGTGACGTGAAATAACGCCCGACGAAATAAGGCCCCATAGGGCTTTATTTCCATTTCTTATGGAAATAAAACCCTTACAAGGGTTGCGGTCTTATTTCCATTGCAACTTAGAAATAATGCCCGTGGGGCCTTATTTCGGTTTTTCTGTTTTGATTAGAAAGTTGGCGCAGGGAAACTCGTCCCGAAGTCAGAATTCCCGATATTTTTTTTCGGAACTTCTGATCTACAATGGAGGGTCATAAGTGCCGACCTCGATTTAGGAATTATTAACCCACTATGGTGGGTCAATAGTCCCAATTAGATCTTACTTTTAATGTCCAAATAAATAAAGGTGAAACAACGAATATTCATGCTAAAAAAATAAATAAAAACCGTAAATTCCTGTATGTATACTACACTAATTATAAATAATTAGGACCACGTTTCTTTATTAGCCGTCGACAAAATGGTCAGAGCAATACATTTTTCAAAGCTGTTGAGGTTTCCTTTTATTTGAAAAAGCAACCACTACACATCCTGTAATGCAAAGAAGGATTTTTGCAAGCATTCCTATCATTTATTTATTTTCAACATCTTTTTGAATTTCGACTGAGGATGAGGCCGATACGAAAATTTCAAGATCGATTTGATTTTATTGCGAGCGAAGCGAGCGGAAAAAATTTTGCCCAAAAGAGAATCAATTTGGGGTGTGAAAATAAAAAAATTCGCGCGAATTTTTTTATTTTCACACCCCAAATTGATTCTCTTTTGGGCAAAATTTTTTCCGCTTGTGTCCATCCATCTTTCTGATGCAGCTTTTAATGTAATTGAAACAGCTTGGTTATTTTAGGTGATAGATAGATGCAATAAGATGAAATTCGCTTCAAGTATAGTGTACTTGTAGAATGCCGTACCCTCACCGAACTTTGACATCCCATAGTGCAGAAGAACGTTTGCACATAGACTTAAAGCATGCGGTATGTTTCAGCTTTATGCACAGAAAAAACCTTGAAAATGTTATAAACTTATTTTATTGTTTTACAAAATGTTAAAATTAATCGCGAAGGTCGGAAACCCTGAATATAATTTCTGGACTAATGAACCAGCATAGTGGGTCAGTAGTCGCAAAATGAAATTCGGCACTTATCACCCACAATATTGGGCCATTGTTTTTATCTTCTAGAAATGCGGCCTTATTTCCATGTAAAATGTGGCCTTATTTCCACAATTCAATTGAAATAAGGCCCGTCGGGTGTTATTTCGATTTCTTCATGGAAATAAAGCCGCATTTAAGGTGGGGCCTTATTTCGTAGGGCGTTATTTCACGTCACCCACTGTCTGTCTTTGCATAAGCGGGGACTTTAGAACCACCCCTCAGCGGCGTTAGACTTCCTTAATCTGTTTATTCATGGCCTTGGCGCTGCTGTCGATAAGGATAGTTGGAAGAACTTGTTGTTAAATTGACCAGACCTTAGCTTTGGCGTATATGAAGTTATTTACTAGTTTGGATTGGGATCAAAGCAAGACTTTCGAACTTCCTTAAAACCACTCCCAATCTTATCAGTCATTCAGATGTCATGCTTGAAAAAATCTCAAGTTGTTTGCATACAAATGCAATTCTTTTAACCATTAAAAAGGACACCTAGGTTCTTTACCGTTTCGTTGGTTCCCTTTCTGACAAAAGCCATTAATGTTAAAGCCGTAACCTCATAACTAAAGCAGAGTATCAACACCATGATACAAAACTATAAACAAAGTATTTTAGACATTTCAATTTGTAAAAGGAACTCTATATCCTTTCAAAAGATTGTTTTCTTAAATAAAGTGTCAAATTTTTGCAAACACACTAGCATCTAGTACTCCTGCATTGTATTTTCAATTTCTTTCAAAAGTGAATTTATAGACTTTCACACCAGGGTCCATGACAAGAATACAATATCCGCCTAACACTTTACAGTTCGATGAATATAAGAATGGATGATGCATTTCTTCTTATGTCATCCATCCAACAACTACGAGATAATAAAGTCCTTAACAAAAATTTTGCACTATTTGGGTGTTCCAATATCCTAGAAGATATCCATAACACTGATGCACACACAATGATAACTACAAGGATAATATAAACAAAGCTGTCGAAACACCATCATTGTTTAACAGCAGGCGATTATCGACTTTAACAATTGAACATCATCACTCGTGTGCGATCTGTAACACTTAAAAGTGAAAAAATATGCAAAAATACATCTAGGAAAAATAAAGTGCATTTTTTCAAGCCACCTTTAGATAATATTGCATGAAATAACCGAAGGGTGAAATTTAAAGAAAACAGTCTTAGCCGTGTGTTTTCTTTGATTTTGCCGAACTTCTTAATGGATATTTTTTATATAAGGAAAATTAAATCTGTCATTGATAAGGGACTTCAGTTGAAAAAGTTCGGACTCAAAAAAACGATCTATTTCGTACATTATGTACAACTATAACATTAAGATCAATCTTCTTAATTTTTTGCTAGTGGTAAGCGATCGCTGAGATTTCCACAAAATTATGTATAAAGTGTGATCATTCATCTATTTTAAACTGTTTTTCCTTCCTATGCACCTGCATACCGCATACGATATCAATAAAAGGAAGTAAGCGTTTAAGCAAATTGATTTGTTCGCGCTTTCGCTTTTAAACAATCCCGTCTCATACAAGGACACATGAATGAGGACATGATACGCGAACAAAAGGAACAATTTAATACTACGCGCATACCTTGATAAGTGATTGACAGTAAGATTAATGAATATAAAATTTAAAAACCTGTGAAAAAGCGAGTCTAATTCAGCTACATTTTTGGACGAATGGTTTGATTGATTACTCTAGTCATCACGGAAAGAGGAAGCAGAAACGATGCACAACTGATAACTTCCTGGCTAAGGAGTCAAAATTCTTCACTAAAATATACGACCTTGCCTTACCTGCGGCTAAGCAAAAATTATTCTATTTTTAAAAAATTACATACATAAATACAACATTTGGCCTCAAAACTGGGAAGATGATAATTTGTTTGTGTAAACATTAATTGACTTTTCTACAATGTTGACACTGACATAACATTATGCAGGTTGGTCAACTACGCACATTGCCAATTGCTTTTTAAGTTGAGTTAATACAAAATACACTCTTTTTCAAAGGATCTTTAGACCAATTATAGATAATAAACTCCTCTCAAAGGTAAATATTCCGCCACGCACCGAAGTGTCAGATAAGTCGTGATTACTAGAACTAGAATCGTCTTAAAATGTATACATAGCTGATTCGAAGTCAATGGTATGATGTTTGCCTTTGAAAAGCCTTGAAGGACTAACCGTAGGTCCTATTCGATTAGGACAGGCACGCATGTATTTTTTCTTCCATATTCCTATCGGCTATAACTTATACCTTATGGCTATTTGAAGGATTGCACTACTTAAAATTCGCTCTCCTCTAACTTGACATTTTCTGCAGATGAAATCTCTATTAACTTTATTCTTTTCTGTTAATTCATTTGAAACCCCGGCTTGTTCGATCTTTGTAAAGTTGTACAAACTGTCCAGAAAAATGGAAAATTGAGACATTCCAAAAATGTTAGTGCTGGGTGGAGTGTGCTCAGGCCAAAATCCATACAAGTTTTGGGCCAGACTTAAATTTTGCTGAGAGATTAATGCATGTGGCACTCATGAACTAGAAGCTAAACATTCAACATTACAAGCCATCGATTTTTTACTCCCCATTATTTAAATTAGACCTTCTTGAGCTTATCATATTAAGCCGTTGCGGTTACACAGGCGAAGAAGAGGGGTGTTGGTCTAGGAATGAATATAGGTACATATACAAATCTAAGAGTTCTATCGTCATGTCAGCGAAATAATTTATTGGATGAGAAGTTGCAGACAAGGTCATAAGAGTGTCGGAGAAAACACAAAGCCTTGAGGTATACCAGCACTTAGGTTGAATAACCTGAACGGTGTCGTCGATATCAAATTTAATAAAAATGCTTTCATTCTTTTTGAAATGTCTTAAGCGTTTGGCTGGATTAAGGATAGATAAAAGCTGTTATAACAAAGCGTTGAAGAAAATCTCTTCAGAATAAAACTGAAGCAACCATGCCTACCAGCCGATTGAGATATGTATTTAAGGAGTGTGATAGAAGTTTTATCCCATTGAATCGTTACAGCGGTCGAGAATTGGGAGAATCATGACATGACACTCTTTGGAAGCGTAGAATTGGCTAGCAAACGAGTTGTCTTTCTCAACATAACTAACAAATTGACAGGGGCGATTCCTCATAGTTGGCTAGTTTAGCGGCGCTAAACCAATTATTTCAGAATACATATTAATTTTATTTCTAATATATATAAACATTATTCTTATGTAAAAGTCAATAAACGACAACGAATACGTTACAATATTGTAGGTACTTAATAGCAACTTAAACGCAACAAAACCAATATGTATTTTTCATTGCATGCTAACAAAACTCTCATGCAAAAATCTATCATGAAACTATATTTAGCTCAAAAGTTAGCGCTAACAGATTTCATACAATCTTCATAAACAGAAAATGAACACATTTGAATAAATGCCTTCAAAAATGAACAGGAGGGTTAGCGCGAAAATCACAGCTAACTTAGGCCGTGTGCGAATTGGATGAATTGTGGTTAAAAAATAAAAATGAATGAATTTTTAACCACTACTGTCATTTTTTAACCTGCTCAGCAGCTAGTCAAATAATGCGAAGTGTCAAAATTTAACCAAACGTCAAGTTTTAACCCATTTTTAACTGAATTCGCACACGGCCTTAACTATTAAAACGAGAACAAAACAACGAAACGACAGGCAAGAGCCAACACAACACGAATCGTGTTCCTGTATCGTGTACGAATCGTATCGCATCTCTTGCCTGTCGTTGTTGTGTTCTCGTTTCATAGTTAGCTGTGATTTTTGCGCTAACCCTCCTGTTCATTTTTGAAGGCATTTATTCAAATGTGTTCATTTTCTGTTTATGAAGATTGTATGAAATCTGCTAGCGCTAACTTTTGAGCTAAACATAGTTTCATAGTTTATATATAGTTAAACATTCTTATTATTAAATTAATTTTAAGACATTTTCAAAAAAATTTATATATAAAAAATTAATTTAAAAAACAACCGCTCCGACGATTTGTTTTTTTTTTTTTAATTTCAAAACTCAACAATTTCTTAAGAAATCATATGACATCATATTTTTTCAGATTGAATCTTTTTTTGAGGTAGATATTTCAATTTAAATTTTTATTTACGAATTAAATTTTTTTTATGAGTTATAATTTGGAATACAGGAGCAAGTTCGTACGACCGAGTCGAGTGCAAATTTTTTTTTAGGAGTATTTATGTATTGCTCAAATAATATTTTGTTTTCAAAAAACATATTAAATTTTTTAGTTTAAAAAAAATTGTTATTAACTTGTTTTTCAATACTGCATACTCAGTTTAATTTTAGGACATTCTAGAAAAATTGTATCGGTACATAAAAAATAATTTAAGGAAAACCTCTCCATGTTAGTTAAAAAAATAAACAACTTTTAAAGAAATCGTATGGCATAATTTTTTTCAAATAAAATGTGTTTTTTATGTATCTATACATATTTCAATTTAAATTTTTATTTATGAATTTAAAATACTTGTTTTTATTTTTAATGTTTTTGTTGTGTGTTAAGTTTGGAGTACTGAAGCAAAGTGCGTGCTACCCTGTCGTGCAATTTTTTTTAGTTGAATTTTAAACTTTCCCGAAGAACGTTGATATAGCTAACCCACAAAACTTGACCAGGAATCGCCACTGCAAATTGTCAGTTGTCAAAGAGCGAAAAAAATTAATTTTTTTTTCATTGCATTTGGGAGTTGCAGTATTTTTCGCCTCAAGTGTCATGCAAAAGCTTGAACCGACAAATATGTGCATTTCATGTGTCTGCGTCGGTCAGCTCTTCTTCGGACTTGTATAAGTGGGTTCCAATCTGTACGATCGGTAGATTTCTGGCCCTTCATCTTGTTTGTTCAGATATCCAATCCGTCCAGCAAATATGTGCATTTCATGTGTCTGCGTCGGTCAGCTCTTCTTCGGACTTGTGTAAGTGGGTTCCAATCTGTACGATCTGTAGATTTCTGGCCCTTCATCCTGTTTGTTCAGATATCCAATCCGTCCAGCAAATTATTGGGAGGTTGTGAAGACGTGTTTGTAAAAATTCCTTGTTAAAGTAGTAGTACTGTTCTAAGTAGGTATTACATTTGAAGCGTTTGGTGGAAGAAGGGGGTAAGTGATATTTTTTCGTTTTTCGTTTTTTTTTCGATAAATGGGGATACCTTGCGAAAACTTAAATTTCTGTCTAATCTTCGTCATCCTATGATTCTTATTTCCTTATTTAGCGCTTTCATATTTGGTATAAAAGAGTTACTCACAACCCAAAATCGTAAAATATGAGTGGAAGAAAGAGCTAAAAGCACTTACCTCCTTTTTGGGTAAAATTACAATAACTTAAAAGAAACGTAATCTGCATGAAGGGGTTAAGTATAAGTGAATACTTAACTCCTTCTTGCAGCCAAATTAAGACGCATTTTTAAAGTGGTTTTACGTGCAATAAAGGTTCTAAGCGTTAATATAGGTACCCCATTCATGCACCTTTTACAGGCAAAAAATTAACTATAGGTATCTACCTACCTACAAGAAGTTGAAATGCAGTAAAATTTTTGTACTACGCTTTTGAAACATATTTATTAAGCGTTGGAAACCGTTTTTTTTTTTTTTTTGAGTATTCGTTATTCGTTTTATTCAAATGCTTTTCGAAGTAGGCATTGAAAAATTCTTTTGGAAAGCATTGGGATTTGGGAAGCAAGCGATCGTAGTAGCCGTTTTTGTGTAGGTATGCGTTTGAATTTGAAACATACATATTTAGTAAGCGTTGGAAACCGAAGTAGGCATTGAAAAATTCTTTTGGAAAGCATTGGGAAGCAAGCGATCGTAGTAGCCGTTTTTGTGTAATTTTCTATCCGATCAGTCTCAGTATTTTATTTTATTTTTGTCTGTTGATAGTGTTGATAACAAGAAAACGTATAAATTGTTGAGTTGTGTTGTGTTGTGTTGTGTAGTTGAGTAAAGTGTATTAAGCCAATAACTATATGGATCGAGTAAAATTTATTTACAAATGTTTTAAGCAAAATGAAGAAAAAAAAGAACGCTGCAAGTTAGTTTTTAATATTAGCTGCGTTTTATTATCATAATGATCCAGATCAGATCATAGATTTATATGTGAAACAACAAAAAATCGAAATCCTACTTTTTGTGATCTAAATATTAGTTCTTCTTCCGCACACAAGTTGAAATGTTGGCGTATATTTTCAATAAAAACTGTGCTGCCACTGTCACACATTTATTATCCGGGAATGAGATATTTTTCAATTACATAGCAAAATGATTTTTCACTTAAAAAACAACAGAATAATCGTTCAACAAAATTATCGTAGGGCAACTCCGATGTAATTGACAGAATGAATAAATTTCAAACTGCTGCCACACGTGACGTATAATCAGTAAATTGATGATCCAAAGCTGTTTTATTATCATGATCTGATCCGGATCAGATCATGGTGATAATAAAACGCGGCTATTAATAGGTAGGTATGTTATGTTTATAATACATGTAGGTACCTACTTTTGTTTATTTAAGAAACAGACAACGATTCTAAAGAATATACGCTGCCCGTCGAAAGAATCAAAAGGAGTTGTGTGGAAAATTCAAAAAATACAAAATGTTAGTTGTTGAAATATTTACGAATCCTTTTTTATAGTTGTTGTTATTTACACAGATTTTGATGATGGTTTGTCTGATAAAATGAAGAGCTTGATTTTTCTGCGAGTGAGAGCGATGAATACCTACCTGACAGTTTAAAGCCTAGTGGACATGCAGAAGAAACACCAGCCACACCAGAACAATCATCAACAGTAGAGAGTCCGCAAATAGCTTCCTTTTCTTTGGACGAAGAACCTTTTAACACGCAAGTTCATTTAGAAAAAAAAATTGGTAAGTCACCGAAAAAAAACAAAAAAAAGAACTAAAAATCCATTAAATTGGAAACGACGAGTAACTGCCTTGTTAAGGAAACAGGGAAAAGAATACATAACGGCAAAAGGAAACATTGTTAAAAAAAAGAGCCTATAAAGATAATTGCCGCTATTCTTGTTCCGAAAATATAAATTTTGAGTAAAGATTGGCACTTTTATCAAGCTTATATTCCCTTGACATTAGCTGCGTTTTATTATCCTCACTAACCCATATGGGTTACCCCTTGATAATAAAACGATGTGGGTTAAAATGGTTGAAGTTTAAGCTATTTTTTTAATCCGAGACGCAACCCCCAGTTAAATTTTATTTTTATTTTCCGCAAACAACTTGTTTTTATTAATTTATTGGATTGACTCTTATCCTTTGGCATTATAAAACTGTGGCTAAAATTGGAATACGCGTAATTTGTTATGAATATGGCTGATATTAATAAATCTTTCTACAATAACTTCTTTTTTGTCTCACACTCGCCATCTATCCGCCATATTTAGAACATAGTTTTTGAGTTACAAAATAAACCCCGATAGCTATCGGGGTTCCAGATTGTTTTTGTTTTGTGTACAAAAAATAAACCCATATGGGTTAGTGAGGATAATAAAACGCGGCTATTAATGCCAAAAACGTTCTATTGTTTAAGAGCATAACAAGAAAACCAACAAGCCGAGTTAAGAAAAATTCCCTTAAGAATAGAAAATATTCTTATGAATATCATGTTACAGTCGGTACAATTTCTAAACGAGTTTGCAAAAGCGCAATGTGATCTTTATTTCAAATTGGAAAGAAAAAAAATTAGACATTCTTCAAAGCAAAATGAACAGCTGTGAATATGCTCCACCTTTGGATAAAAGAGGTAAGCATTCAAACCGACCAAATAAAATACCCGATTATGTAATAGATTACATATCGGAGCATATTAACGAGTTTCCAGCCGAAGAATCGCACTACTCGAGGAACAAAAACCCAAATAAGCTCTATCTTTCACCTTTGCTAAATATAACAAAATTATATAGCCTTTACATTGAAAAAGGCACCGAGCATGAGAAAAATGTCGAAATGGTCAAAATTTGTGCCGAGAAATTTTCAATACAAAATTCAATCTGTCTTTTCGCCTACCTAGAAGTGACACTTGTAGCACTTGTGATTCTGGTAAAAATACAGCTAAACACCAAATAAGCTATAAGTCCGGATTCCAAAGTCCAAAAATTGACCGCGAAAAAGCTCGATCTGATCCCAACGTGTTATACATTACATTTGACCTCCAGCAAACCATGCCTTTACCAAAATTAACCACTTCTAAGGCATTTTACTTGAGGCAAATGTGGTTCTATAATTTAGGAGTCATGAGTGCACTCTATACATTCTTCCAAGAATGCGAAATTGCTAAAAAGAGGAAGCATCTCATTGCATGGACCGATTCTTGCCCTGGACAAAACAAAATTTTCTTTTTAGTATGTCTTTACCAAGTACTTATTTTGACAGAGTATTTCGAAATTATTGATCACAAATTCCCTGAAGTTGGACATATTTATCTGGACAGTGACAGGGATTTCGGAAGAATCGAAAAAGAGCTACGCAAACGGGAAACAATTTACACTATCGAGCAATACCGTGAAATAATAAAATCTGCTAGCAAAAAAAAACACGGTAATTATCAACATGGAGAAACACTTTCGATCGTTAGCCAACCTTCCAGAAAAATTTAATTTAACGTCAAAAATGTAACCAAAAACACCTTAAATGAGAAAATCAATTTCCGTGATACCGTTAAATGGCTTCGCTTAACCAAATATGGATCCTATTTTTATAAGGAATGCTACAACGAAGACGCCTTATTTTATGAAGCTAATACATATATCAAAAAATAAACGAGTTCCAGACAAGAATCAAGACTTTTTCGTCCGAGAAAAAAAGGTTAAGCAGCTTTCTGAAGAGAAAATAAAAAATTTAAAGGAACAAATGGTGTTCATACCAAGGGAACATCATTGGTTTTATGAAAAGGCTTTAGCAGTTGGCGGAGAGAAAAAAACTATTCAAAATAAAAATAAAAAATAAAATTGATATTACTTAACTCCTTTGTTATTTTAAAAACAAAAAAAATTTTTGTGCAAGAAAGAGTTAACTACACTTTTTTAAGATTTTTTTGTTTTTTCATTATACTAAGCTACTTTAATGAAATAAAAGTTACATTGTTAAATAAACTATTATTTTTCCTGTTTTATTTTCTAATCAAAATTTTCTAGATTGGAATACGAAAAAAGTTCTCAGCAAAAAAACTTTGAGTCTTTATATCTCGAAATGTTGCAAATGTCACTTATCCCCTTCTTCATCCAAACGCTTCATTTGGAAAAAATACGGTCACAAACAGCCCTATTCTGCTATTCATCGGGGGAATTTTTCTTCAATTTTCACTTCACACTATTCTACTATCCATTCGAATCGAATCTGGACTACCTCGTGAACGTCGGTAATACTTCGCGGTATTCTGTTATTCATGCGAACCAGTTCATTCTATACAATTCAAATCCGCACATTAAATGTTGCGGGTTTTTCATTTCTATCTGGTTGGTGGTCAATAAAATGTAATTTATTGATTGATTATTTGTATAAATAAAGATTATTAACATTTTCAGAGGCAGAACAACGAATATAGAGTATTTATGGCAATAATTTCCGGAATGAAATTATATCCAAACATTCTCAAAAATAGTGCTAAAAGACAACCTCAGGACCTTGGAGATTTTTGCAATAATCTTAAAGATAACGTAAAGTTCTTGGGTCTACCATTGAAAGATTTGAGTGTGTGGAAGATTTGTTTGTGATTTTAACATGAACAGCTGTAAACTTGTAGTGTCAAATTGGTTTGGATAACGTAGTTCACCCGATGGATAGCAGAATGTAAAGGCAGTGTTCGCGGGAATCGAAAGTGAATCGAATGGGTGAATCGAATCTACGATTCACGTGGATAGCAGAATAGCGCTGAAAATTAGAACGGAAGTCATAGATTGATATTCGAGACAGTTATTTATCCATATAATTGATACCCGCTTTCCGATTGTTGATGACTTGTTCAGATCTATAGCTACCGGTTGTGATTAAGTATATTAATTAAAGAGTATGGGTTGATTTTTGAGGCCGATCATCGCTGTTTGTTTCAGTCCCATTATTTCTGCTTCTGGCTATGCTGCCATTTGATGTTGATCGATGATCCTATGAGGTTTTTTTAAAAACTCATTCTGAAATATTTCCCCCACCTTAGAATCAATGCAGAATTCAAACGGGCTATAGACAAGTGAATAAATTTTAAGATATGGACATGATGGGTTATGTCAACCCCAGAAAACGAAATCAATTTATAGTCAATAATAAATTACCGTATATCATATGTTTTTGTTGCCAATTTTATATTTTATTTTCTAAGTTGTTCATTAGGTTTCCAACTTGCCAGCGTCTTGTGTTTATTTATCTTTAATACAAAAAAAGTTAATGTCTCAAGTTGAAGGTTGTATAGCAATAGCAAGTTGTTTCTTATTCGCATAGTTTTTTGTTATTCGACATCCAATTGATCCTTGATACAGCTATTGAATGAACGGTAAGGTACATATAAGAACGTAGGTACCCACAGAACGTTTTATAATAAGTTTTATTTCACTGCTTAAATTACGTACTTGTAACTTGACATTTTATAGGTAAAATACCTTCAAATAAAAGAACCAGCAACCAGCACTCTGTTCTTCACTTTCCGCTCTACAGGTTTTCATAGTGCTTTAAAGAAAAATGAATAAGAAATAATGCCGCGAGCAACGTGGAACAATACTTAATTGTGAAAATGTCTACACTCTTGAAGTTGTTATCCTGCACGAAGTCGACGAACGACGCAATACAAGCTCCCTATGAGTTTGAGTTTAATTGACATTGGCAAAGGAACACAGATGTGTGCCATGCCATGCCATTGAACCTGAAACTAATCCGCCCGACATTAACCAAACAAAAAATTCTCATTGCCTCCAAAAATGATCTGATTTTCAGGTCTCACAATTCACATTCACACGAATTCACATACAAGATACAAGTTGCTTTCAGTGTTCATTATTGCTGCAACAAAGGAACGCGTATTTTTATTTAATCCAATGGCAAAAATATCTCCTTCCGGTTCTGCAGCTTAGTGACAGTTTTTTAAGTAAAAATTTACTTCACACAAAAAGTAAATTATTTTGCTTGTACGCTTGTACCTATCGACGATCCGTTGACAATACTTTCCTCAGTTCGATTTCGCTGACAGCAATGGCAATTTGTCGCTGTATTCTTATGAAATCCATACACATTTCCGGTGAAAGGACAGGGCAATCCTTTCATTTTTATTTAAACCTTTTAACAAAATTCCCTATCGGAAAATTTTTAGAAAAAGGTTTATTCTTTCATTTTTGTTCCTTTTCGCCAAACAATAGACAGAAACTTCTGCATAGCGAAAGGGGGAAAGTATTTTTATCAACAACTAGCTATTCGTTACAGTTATCGTAATTATCGAAGAGACGGAAACATGTATTGAATAGGACAAATGAGCATCGATCGTACCTGACACCTCTAGAAATCCTATTTTAAGGACAATAAATCTTTAGGGGGATGAACAACGATATTTTTGGCCGTTGTTTGCCAAAATATTTTAGAAAATGCTGATCAAACAATTTGTGTGACTACTTTTTTTGCTATTTGGCGATCAGCAGGAATGTTAGATAAAAGTATTAATTTCGGATTTATATGAAATTTATTAAATAAAACGGAAACGTGATAGCTGATAGGTTTTTTCCTTTTTTTTTAATTCCTTTTTTTTTATTCATATTCACTTATATCTACGTATTACTAGACAAAGGAATTCAAACTAGCTTATTATCTAAAATCTTATAGGTATTTAACTTACTGGCCCCAACCGGGCGCTCTAAGGAATTCATGATCGTCTTAATATTAATGCCCCTTTCTGCCTATGAGCTATTTTATTTAAGTTTTATTTTTTTTTTGCTAGAAAATTTAAAAAACTAACACAATATTATATAGCTGATAGATATCTATTATATTATGTTTTAAACTATTTCCCACTTGTTTTTTGCTTTTCAAATGAAAGTCGATAGACAAGGTTAATTTATAAGCTATTTTATGTTTGTTGTCTTGTTGAAAATCGGTTTCTAGTGCTGCTTTAAAACTCAAATTATAGTGATGACGACTTAAAACTTTTCAATCAAACAAAATTTGGGAACAAAAATAATTTATCCATAGACAGTTCGACAAAAAATTGATTGATGGATTAATTAGGACTCTGAAATTTGTGTTGGCATTAACTTTTCAAATGCCATCAAACACTTTTAGATATATCATAGTTATAGTTGTTCTTACATATTGTGAATTAACTGCTTGAATATCAACATAGTCAATTTTGTTCATAAACAAAAACAAAATGTAAAATTATATAGGGTAAACTTCGTGCGAAATTACTTTAAACATTTGCACCTATATCGAGCAGGAACTGGAAGCAAAAACTCTACAGCATCATAGAAGCAACCGACATCAACATGCGAAACGACTACGAGAGAAAAGCACGAGAGTCCATCTACAGACAGATATGTATTTATATAGCAGCTTTAATTGCAATCTTCATCAATCCAATTACTTTCGAAATAACCTCAACTATAGACCACATCGAGATGACTTTCCTGTATTGTGCAATTTATGTAATTTAGAAGAAAGAGAAGACATATTTCACTTTGTGGGTAAATGCCCAACGCTTCGAGAAACAAGACGATTCTTCCTCGGAGGACATATCTTTCAAGATACCAAGTCATAAACCTGCTTAACGAACTCAACAACCATTTACTGGAGTACTGTTAATCGGTCTTAGCCTATCGCGAGCGAATTGTAAATGAAAACTTCTGAACAACACTTTTCGATCACCATATCAAAACAATCAATTTATTTATACTTTTAACTATACTTTTATAAAACACACTCTTTTGGAATTCTATTACATATTCAATCATAAAATGTTCCAATCGGTAGACGGCATAGCCAAGCCTAAAGGTTTTGTTTAAGAAAATTGTAAAATACTTATGATTTGTCTAATAAAATCAATTAATCTAATCTATTTATTTGATGGATAAAAGCTCTCCTGAACAAATGAAAAATTAATTTGTATTTGTTCTCCTTGATTCTCATATAATTGCTAATCTCTTAATTTGACTAAATGTTTCTCAAAAACAGAAAAAAAGAACTATCATTATGCTTTTGCGTACGTTTGTTCGTGTGTACTTATACGTATGTTCTTATGTGTGTATGTGCGTATGGGCGTATGTGGGTTGTGTATATGCGTTCGGATTTTACTGCCCGATTACCTCACGAACCACTCATGGCATAAACATGAAATTGGTCTCATTTGACGCAGAATTGCTTGATTAAGAACTGGTTTTCACCGAAATCGGTTTATCGGTTTTTTAATGGGAATTTTTTGGGCATAAATAAATGCTAGTTGCATTTTATTAACGTCTGTCGTCGTAGATTTATGTTGTTCCCATTTAGTCCCTTCTGTTGCCATAGTTCACGTAGGTATGAAAAATACACCCAATTAGCTGGTCACGATCATAAATTCCATTTTCCCAAAGAATCGAACTTATCTACTTTTTTACTTGCCAAAAAATATAAGCTGTAGATTCCCAAATGTTACGTCAGGTGGTCGTATAATTACCCTAAGGAAGACTCAACTTTAACGGCTAATGACCCAATGGAAAACAAACTCAAACCGCGCTTCTGTTTATTTTTCACACAACTTTCAATTCAGAACCAACAGTGAGAACAAAACATCCACAACACAAAATAAAAACCCATTAATGGCATGACAAAGCATAATAAGTGTTGTTCAGGTACATAAGGTACACTTTTTAAATCATGTGACACCACGGAACCGTTCCATTCAAAGGATCTCAGCAACTACTACGAGAATATCAGTTATCTTCAGTTACTCTTCTAAATCAACATTAAGGAAAGAGTGCGATATATGCATAATATATGCAGGAAATATGACAATATTCCCAACGTTTGTACCTTCAAAGCTATATATCAACGGAGGTATTTTTATTTATTCAGGAAAAAAATAAACGGTACACTTCGGTAGAGGACAGTTTTTGCCCATCCGGGTCCCCATGCATTTTAAATATTTCCCTTGTTTTTGTTGTCCTCTTTTGAAACCTCACGTGAGAATTTTCTCTATAATCGTGGGAAATTCTGTATAAGTGCATCCTCTTGTCCTATATAAGCATAGCACCCTAAATAACAACAACAACTCGATTAAAAACGTTCTATATGAGAACTCCAAATGAAAGGACAAGCACCAGAACCAGGACAACACAAACTAATTTATTATGAAAAATGATAATGAACTCGATGAACTTTTGTGTCTGATGGTTTAAGGTCCAGGATTCTGATGGCAGCCAGATTCCAAGACCGGCAAAATTTTCAAAAAAAAAAAAAATGTGAGTATCGGGGAAAATGGTAGATCTTCTCTTGAGGGTATAATGAACTGTAAGATCCTTTTCATTTCACCATTTTTTTATTTTCTTTACCCACGAGTCCTTTTTGCAAAAAAAAAATTCTTAAATCAAGTCAGATTTCATCGTTCCGGACCTTCATCTCTAAGAAAGAAAATATCCTGTTTTTTTGTACCCTCACAAAAGAATTCAGTTGGGACAGTTTTTTTTTATCTATACCAAAAAAAACTTGTTGAAAAAAAAATCGTTCCTTACACCGTTTCAGCTTTGAAAATAATGATGCAAATCCATTATCCTTAAGATCCTTTTTATTTATGCAAAATTCAGTATGTATATTGAAATTGAAGAGGATACCTTAGTTCTATGCATATTCATGAATCGATCATGTTCTCCTTTAATTTTTATCGAATCGAATGCACATTGGGTCGGTTCATCTGCTGTCTGGAACGCATGCCGCGTCGTTCTTGTCATAATGCAACAGTAGTCGAGGGGACGAAGGAATCCGTAATTACAGAGTGATGTTTGTCGTCCGTCCTTCCGTGTACATCTTGAGAAAATTACATCCCATTGTTGTGCAAAAGGTGGTATTGGAAGCAGCAGCGCCAGGTAATTCGATCGATCGATACCTTGTCTACGATTTTTGATGAAGGATCCCGAAGACAAGACACAGTTTTGGGTTGCATAACGTTATGTTATTAAAGTCCCGTATTATGCAAACCTATTTTCGTTTTCTATTTATTGTAATTTCATATTTCACAGTATTTTTTGTGCTCAATGCCGTTAGATTTTTTTTTCGGCAAGGTTATTTTTGAGCAAAGAGATAATATCATCTTACGATTCTTTTGAAACGGTACTGTAAATGGAAATTTAAAGCACCCGACTTGGTTTGAATATAGGACAAGGCTATAGCCTTCACGAAAAACATATCAAATTAAAATATTGAACCGTTAGTTTATGCTGTTGGATTGAAAAGGTTTTGAGATGGTTATTATTCGACCGAATTGATTTTAAGGGATATTTATTGATGTTTGGGTATGATGAGAGGGTGCTGCAGATTCGATATGCTGAAATCTAAGTTTAAAGTAGGACACATCATTAAAGTCCAGGTGTTTTCGTTTAGTATTGTGTTCAAGTTCCACGTGCTATTTTGGTGACAGCTCTATGCAGCAAAGGGTTGTTTTCCTGTATTCAATAATGAATTACACATCAGCAATCGAAAGGTGTTTGATAATAATATTAAAGGGCCTACAAAAATTAATGGATTTGCAATCTATACTTCGGCTTACTTACAAAAACTCAAAATATGAACGAATAGGTACCTTTTCTTCGTTTTTGTAGACAGAATTTCTTGTGATTAAAGTACATAAATGTATGTATGGATATCTGTGCATAATAAGCACAAATTAAGACAATTAACTTCTTTAGGAATGAAATGCCATCAGGAGAATAGATCCATAAACTGCTTTGTTGTGCAATATTAATAAGATCAAGACGAGGTTTCACTCCTTACAATATTTCGTGAATTTCCTAACCGCTCAATTGAATGGAATCCTAACGTAAATCCCAAGAAATTTCATTCGGTTAGAATGATATAAAAAACTTATTTAAATTAGAGTGTACAAATTAACCAATACTCCTATACAAAACTACATAGTCGAAAGCCGATACACTGCTACAGGCTACACACTATATAAAACATCACCATGGCATAGACATAGAGTTCTATTTCTACGGTGATGTTTGAAAACTAGTTTGATGGAATGTCCCTATAGAATATCACAAAAAGGAGAACCCAACCCTAAGGGTTTTTATGCGTATTTAAAAAAAAAAAAAAACAGGGTACACCTAGCTATCAAAAAATAACTGACACTTTAGAGAACAGGATTTTTGCATTCATAATGGCTAAATGACTTTCCAAATAGTGATTCTTGGGTTGACTTTGGTCCGCCTCTTAGTGATATAATTCTTAAGTTGAATGCATTAATTGTGTAACTGGTAATTATTGATAAGATACCTTAGTTTTGTTATACAATACACTCAGAGAAAAAAAGGAAGCTAAATTCAAGTACGAGTAGGCTTATCTCAAGATTTTTATATTCTTATTTTTTTATCCTAAAAATGACACCTTTTATTCTTAAAATAAGAATTTTAATTTCAAAACAAATTTGTATTCTTAAATTAAGAACAAACATTTTGATTTGAGCTGCCACGTTCTTAAATTAAGTTATTACATTCTCAAATCAAACCAAAGCAATCTTAAATCAAGAACTTTGTTCTTAAAACAGATTTGCAGTCTGAAATTAAGAACAAAACTTTTAATTTGAGCCGCTTCGTTCTCAAATTAAGTTTTAACATTCTTTAAGCAAGTCGAAACGATCTGCAATTCGTTTTCAAAAATAATGACCAAAAATCTTCATTTGAGCCGCTTCGTTCTGAAATTAAGTTTTGTAACGAAGTCACAAGCCCTTTTCATATAAAATACTTTCTCATACAGAATTGAACTTCGTTATTCAATTCACACTCAATCCCTTCAGAAAATATTATAGGATTAGAACGATAGTGATCAGATCGCCTCTACTACTACTACCAAATGATGCTATTGTGTCAACTAGTCGGTAATATTGGTTAGAGAGCCTGGAAGAGTAAAAATACTAAATTTAAAAAAATTAATACTCTTAAATTAATAATCAAGCATGAATTTCATTTTGGTTTCCTAGTGGAGAAGATACAAGGTTATTTGTTCTTATTATAAGAATAAAAATTCTTGCTTTAAGTATGTTTTGTTCTTAAGTCTAGTAAAATTTAGAATATGTGATCTTAATTTGAGTTTGAAATGATCTAAATTTAAGCTTTTGTATTCTTAAAATCAAGATTTCACAATCTTGGAAAAAGAACTCTAGGGTAAGACAAAAATCTTAATTTGAGGTTGGAATAATCTGCAAATAAGCTTTTTTATTCTTAGATTAAGATTTCAAAATCTTAAAACAAGAATTTTAGGCTTAGAAAAAAACAAGCTTAAAATAAGAGTTTTGGTCTTGAATTAAGAATTTTCGAGCTTAACAGACTTTCGTCAACGAAACGGCTTGATTTAAGACCGATAATCTTGATTTTAGCTCGTTTTTTTTCTTAGTGTATGAATTAAAATTGAAGTGTGAATTTTCTAGATTTAAGACTCTTTTTTGGTTGGAAAGTAAGTTTCGGTATAGATTGGTCTTGAATTTCTGAATTATTGCAATGGGAAAGACAGAGTGTGGAAGAGAGTTCCACATTCGGTTAGTATGGTAAACTGATAGGCATTCCTGGAAGCGCGAGTATTACGGTTTATTATGGATTGTTTAAGTGGAGGAATGCGACTGGCTACTTCACTCGAGCACTGACCGTTGAAGCAATGAGAGGACAGATTAGGAAAACAAGTAAACACGAACACCTGGCTCAAGGCCTTAATTTCGTGGTGGATTGATTTCCAATCCACTCTATTTTTATATGCATGAATTACATGCATATTTATAGTGTATGTTGCCTTGTACAAAAAGGAAAAGGCACAAGATTAATCTTCTGCATCTGTCCCATTGCCGTAGACTTTACCTTCCGCCATTTGCATTTGTATCAAGTACCAGTTTACTTTTACCGTTAATAAAAGCCATACTGGTAAATGTGTTTTTATCTATGTAACTGAGCTTAAGGACACCATCACTCAGTTACCGAGAACGCATTTCTCGTTAACCACAGCCACTCTGAACTCCCACAAGGGGGCCGACCGCAACTGTAGTTGAGATTCAATTAGAATCCGGGCACAACTACCCCAGAGCACCAGTTTTTTCAGAAGACATGGTAGTCTCTTTTGTTATTTTGTACTCTGTGAATGTATGACATTATCATCATACATTCTATCGGATGTGTGAAATTATCACACATCCGTACAAACCAAAAGGATAATTTTCCAGCTTCGTGACTTAACGGCTCACAGGAACACTGGTGTCCATTGTCATGCAGTCCATTTTACCAGAGAGGAGTCGGGCGACCAAACTGGAAGACTGCATGACATATTGCCATGCACCACCAACTTTCTTAAGAACACTCATTAGTGCCTTATTCTATCACAATGATATCAAGTACAGTCTCATTAATCACGGTATCAAAAGAAAGTGATTATGATACATGTACAATAAAACGTAGGTTCATTCGCCCTGACCGAAGTCAAGTTGACGCTCTGCACCACTTGGAGGTTGAACCTTCCGCACATGAGCGGCAAGAAATCTGTACTCGGAATTGCAAGCAATCCTTTCCAAACCCTCACCCACTCTTCGCAGAGCAATGAGAGGACAGAGAAAGATACGAAGTGTTACGACGCGACGGTGATCTAATCGAATCGAATCGAATCAGTGATGGCTCTATCACCGATCATTCTTAGAGCTCGTTTTTGAAAACCATCCAAGAAGCTTAAGTATAAGCACCAACCCGGAGGTGGGAGTTGTACTCAAGCTTTGGACGGATATCTGTAAGTCTTATAGATGGTAGCCAGATCAGACGGGGAGAACATTTTCTATTACCGTCTTAAGAAACCCAAGCATCTTTGGGGAATTGTTGGCGACATCGCGTATGTGCTGGTTCCACAAGAGGTGGTCAGTGATTAGACTCTCTAGATGATCGGTCTAATTGATGCAAGTGCCGCTTTACGGACAAAGATAGCATTGTTTTTGAAGCATTAAACTCTACGCGGTTTCTTATTCCCCTTGGTATTATTGTTAAACGTTCAAGTTGTTTGAGAAAGAGTTTAATGAGCTTATCATATTTTGCCGTTGCAGTTCTACATCCGCAAAGTAGGGATGTGAGTCTGGAAAAGTTAAGGGTTCTATCGTCAGCGAAATAATTTATTGGATTAGAAGTTGCAGACAAGAGATCATTAATAAAAATAAGGAAGAGGGTCGAAGACAAAACAAGCATTAATTATATTGTGGATTTCAGACTTAAATTTGAATCCGTAAAGTTTCTAATCTAACGAAGTAAGGATTCGTCTAAACTGGATGTACATATATGTATTGTCGACAAAAGAGCAAGATTCCAGTTTTAATAAACCACAGTTGAAATATTAAGTGCAACAATTTTTCTTTCTTCAAAACGATGTAAAGACTCTTTTCACTGTTCGGTGAAACAGTTATGTAGTACCACAACTAGAGTAATTTTCTTAACCTTCCTACGGTCTTCGGGTCATTTTTGACCCATTTTGGTCAAGAAATTAAGTTTCCTCTGGAACTAATTTTTTTAGTGGCTTGAGGTTTTTTGACTTTTTCTAAGTTGCTTATCTGTACCCAGCGTATAAATCAAACGTTATTTGAAATTTTATATATTTTCTAATTGCACATAGTTGGCTGGGCGATTGCATTGTTACATTTATTTTGCTTTATTGCTTACAGTAAACATAAACAGCCTTATTTATTAGATTTCACTAATACTCGTTTGATACCCGGAATAGTTATAACGAGTTTAAGCACGTACATCAACCTATTCCTATTCCTTAAGGGGCCGACCCTTAGAATCCGTCAGTGCATCAGCGTTGACGTTTTCAACTGACAGCACAATAGAATACACAAGTTCTTATGAAACTCGTCCCATAAGCAACGCATGTGACGGATACGACGGATAGAGTTGGTTAACTTTCTACTTTTTGCGTCCGTTGCTCCGTTGACAACTAAATGTGACGAGCAGTCAATTCAATGTGTTCCCACAGCAACAAGGAAAAGCAATGGATGATGAAAATGTTGTGCAAAAAAATAATTTTGACATGATTTTCATATTTTAATTCAAAGTTTTTTGTTCGGATTTGCAGTTTTGAGAATTATTTTTACACCAAGTAAATGAGACTGTCAAATTATAGAACGTATTCTATGGGACGGTTCAATCCGGCAAATACGTTGGCAGCAACTCACGCATTGACGCTGACGGATTGACGGATTCTATGGGTCGGCCCCTTTATTTATAAAATATTTTATTACTCGTTTTAGTTATGCCTGGCTTATGTCAAATTTTGCTATTTAAAATTGACCAATCTAAAACTCCTGTAAACAAATTTGACACCTTTGTATATTTATTCGTCAAATAAATATACAAACCTGACACTGCCTTTCATTTTTTCAGAAAATAATTAACTGAAGAGCAAAATATTGATTTTTGAGACTGCAAAAGTACCAGCAAAAGTAAGTATGAAGAAGGGGAACGGTTCCAAATAATTTTAAGAACCATGTACGGTCCGAAGATTTAAATTAAATAGCCTTTTTCGACGCAAATTCTCCTGCAACATAATAGCAAATTTGACAAAACAATTGTTTGACACATTTTGATATTTATACCGATTTATTCCAGCTTTAAACCTACTATATATACTATATAAATCAGTTTAGCTTATTCCGACTCTAAAACTTGTTTATTTTTTTATAAATAAGCTTTTCAGTATTAAAGGAGTATTAAGGTCGGAATAACTTTATTCCGCTTCTAATACTCGTTTATAAATAAGGCTGAAAGTGATAAGCACGTGTTTTTGCTTGTAATTTATTCGATGTAATGAGTGATAACGAGAGCGAATTTTGTTTGACTGCGTTTTCTGATGAAGATTCCATGATTTGAGTTTGAAGATCATGTTGAAGTTGCCGATTCCTCCGACAGTGATTCTAGTGGCAGTTAAAATCCAGTTGTGCCTTCCGCATTGATGTCATCCAAGAATGGCCAGATAAATTATTCAAAAACACCTTTGGTAAGTAGTGCCGGAAGAGCTTCGAGAGAAAATATTATCAGCTTGGTGCCAGGATTGACGAGTTACTCTTGCTCACGAATTACCGAAGAAGAAATCTCCAGCTCCTTCTTGAGCTCCTTCTTTGACGCGTACTATATTGACCTACACCAACATTGAAGGAAAGCGAATATATGGTGAAAAATGGCTTGACATTGATAGCACAGAACTCCTTGTTTTCATTGGATTGCTTATTTTGGCTGGTGTTTTTCGATCACATAACGAAAGCTCTGAAAGTCTTTGGAACTGCGAAACAGGAAAGCCACTATTTGCTGCAACAATGTCTTTGAAGACTTTCAAAAAAATATCGAGGGTTATAATGTTCGGCAACAGGGAAACTCGAAGCGAACGAAGGTTGTTGTACAAATTTGCTCCTATTAGGGGCCAGTTATAGCGATCATTGAAATCCATCAGGAAAAGTGTTTGAATGAATATTTAACTAAGTTTTCTTTTGATTACTAATGCAATTTATATACCAATCAACCGGAAAATACTTAAAGAATTTTTTTTGAGAAAAAAATATAAGTTTGCGTACTAATTTTTCGTTAAAAATGTATTTTTCTATATTCCGTAGGTACGGAAATTCGTTTTCCTGAACAGCTGATGGATTTTTGTCAAAAAATAAAACAAACCGTTCCAATGATTTGCGTTTCAATTTTGTACAATTCCAATGATCTCTGTTTCAACTTCTCACTGTTCCAATGATAGAATTACGGCAGGAAAAAAATTCCTGACAGAAATTTTCAATGATTGTTATAAACGCTCATCAGGAAAAAATTTCAGATTCCTCCTGTTCCAATTTTTCCTGATGAAAACCAATGATCGCTATAACTGGCCCCTTAGACCTGTGTCAATCGTTCATTTTCAAGATTCAATCGTTCACATCTCGTTCATTTCAAAGATTCAATCTTTCCAATCGTTCATTTTTCCAATCATTTCTCTTTTTCAATTGCTCATTTTTCGGATCGTTCCCTTTTTCAATCAATAATTATTTTGCACTTTGCTCTCCTTTTCTATGGTTCTTTTTACAATTGTTCCATGTTTTTGCTAGGTTTGTTTGGCGATTTTCTTGTTTCCTTTTCAATCAGGACAAGGTAAGTTGTTTTTCTTTACTTTACCTTTAAGCAATACAATTTATATAATTAATTTTTTTATAACCAACAATATGGAAGTTTTCATTTATTTTTTAATTTATTGCGGTACACTGATTTTATTTGTAGTAATTTTTCAAAATTTGATCTTTCGAAAATTTTATATATTTTGGATTTTCAAATGATTTTCGATTAAAGAACATTTACACCATTTTTCGGTTGGTAACACTGGAAAAAAGTTGATATTTTACCGTTGGGGGAACGTTTTTGAATTTATGTTTCTTTTTTAACGTTTTGGGATTTTTGTTTTTGTATGTAGGTACACATAAATTTGTTTTTTTACATTCGCATTTTCAATTAAAATCAAATCAAAATCAGTTAAATTATTTGATTAATTATGGATCTTACCCACAAAAGAAGTTCAATATGGATACACTTTAACAAAGTTGGAGAAAATAAAGTGAAGTGCGTTTACTGCCACAAAACAATAAGTATTAATGGAGGTGCCACTGGGAATATGGGTAGGCACATAAAAAGTCAGCACGTAGGCGTAACAGTGGAAAAGGCACGATATAGTGCTGCGAACCAAAACTCCCAACACTATTCCTACATCCGCAACAACATCTTCCAGAGCATCCACAATAACAACTCCCACAACAATGCCTTTATTATATATTGAAATTCAAAGTCAGTTCTCAGTTCAGAGTTCGAATAATAAGTACTCGAAAGAAAATTAATTTATTGATATGTTCATTGTAGCTAACTACGCAATCTTAAGTTCTACAGTAGATACTACAATACTTTCTATTTTTTTTTTTACCATATAAGTTATCAAAAGAATAAAAAAAAGAGCTTAAGAAAAACATGCAGTGAATTTATATTTTAAAATCTATATCGCTGTAAAACTTTGGTGGAAGACTCTTGTGCTTTGGAATGGATTGATCTTCCTCCTTCTTGTTTGTTTGAATTTGATTTGGTAAAATATTTTCAACGTGAGTAGCCCGCTTCAAATGAGCTATAGTTATTACGACGATATTGGGTATTTGTTTCGGGATTTTGGATAATTGTATCAGACCCTTTTATTTTGACCACTTTGAAAATTGTTGGATCAAATCTTGTTGAAAGTTTATTTGCTGGCAATTGAAGTTTAGATACAACCATGTCTCCTTCATTTAGATCACTTCTTTTTGTGTGCTTTATTTCGTCGAAATACAATTTTCCTTTAAATTTATTTGTTTGGTCTCGGTCACGAAATTCAGTATCTTCGGACAATCGTTTCATGGAAGCTTGCTGCATTGATGGCAATTTGTCTCGAATGTTCCAATTAAACAACATTTCCGATGGTGTCTTACAAGTTATGGAATGTGTAGTTGCCCGGTACATCAGAAGATAATCTTGGAGATCTTCTTTCCAATCACGTTTTGCTTCTTGGCTAATTCTTAACCGTTTAAGTAGCGAGCGATCTTGTCTCTCTACTTCGCCGTTTTGTTGGGGCCAGTAAGGGATCGTGTTGATAAGTTTAATACTGCTTGATTCACAAAACTGTTCGAATGTGTTACTTTTGAATATTGTGGACCGTTATCAGCGGTTAATGAAAGAGGGATTCCATACCGGGCAAATATTATCTTGAGCTCTTTGATAGTTTCAGCTGTGTCTGTTTTCATCATGGGAACAACTTCAACAAAACGACTTAAGTAGTCAACAATAACAAAGAGATAATGGCCTGATGGCAATGGTCCACAGAAATCAATTGCAAGATGTTGCCATGGCGCAGATGGCAAGGTGGTTGGTTTTATCGGTTCTGGTACTGAAGGTGTACTGACTAATGTGCATCCTTTGCACTTTTTACAAAATGTTCTACTTGCTCATCCAACTTTGGCCACCATACCTTGTTAGCTAGCTCTAATCATGTTTTCCACAAAATCGATGGTAATACTATACGTGTTCCTCGTAACAATATTCTACTTTCAAAACATAGTTCATTTTCAACACATTTATATGGTTTTGAAAAATCATTCCAATTATTGTCAAAGATTGCACTTCTAACAGCTTTGATATTCATATCTCCCAATGTTTCAGATCTGATTTCTTCCAGTTTAATAGCTTTTGGTTCTGCGCAGGATAAAATCCACGCAACATAATCGACTGATTTTGATTTTGAAAATAATGGTGGTAATTTCTCTTAAATTAATCTTGACAATGGGTCGGTGGTATTGGTTTTACCAGGTTTGTAGTTCACTTTAAATTTGTAGGACTGTAGACCTCTCAGATTAGATTTTGGTCCAAAAATTACTTCTAAGGGTTTATGGTCTGTAGTTCAAATTCTCTTCCAAAAAGATAGAAATGGAATCTTTCTACAGCCCAAACTAAAGCAAGCTCTTCTTTTTCAGTCTGAGCATATCTTCTTTCAACATCAGTTAAACTACGATTTGCATAAGAAATAACTCGTGGCACGCTGCCACTAAATTGGATCAAAATTGCCCCCTATCCAACCGGACTGGCATCAGCAATAACTTGTGTTCCGTCATTGACGTCATAGTAACCCAATGTTTTATTTTCCGATATAGATTGTTTCAAACTTTCGAATGCCTTCTTTTGTTCTGTGTTCCAATTAAACATTGTATCTATTATTATTAGCTTACGAAGCGGTTCCGTCATAGGTGCTAGATTTGGTATAAATTTTTCCAACAAATTTACCAAATCCAAAAAACTTTTTACCTCTTCAGCTGACCTTGGCTCACGAAATTTCTTGATTGCTAATAGTTTATCTTCAGTAGGTTTAATACCATCTTGTGTTAAGCAATGACCCAGAAACTGAATTTTATTTACTCCATACACACACTTACCAGCGTTTAAAGTGACATTATAACCTTGAAGCCGTTTTAGCACTTGATGTACACGAGCATCATGCAATTCTATGGTTTGTGCAAAGATGATTATATCATCAATGAAATTCAGACATCCATCACAACCTTTAAGAATCCACTCCATTATTTTTTGAAAAATTTCCGGGGCACAAGTAATTCCGAACATGAGGCATTTATATCGAAATAAACCTTTTTTGTGATGAAAGTGGTTATCTCCCGGGAAGAAGGAGCAATTTCAATTTGATGGAACGCTTGTTTTACATCCAGTTTCGAGAAATATTTGGCCGATCTTAATTCTGGTAAGAAATCTTCCATAGTAGGTAGTGGGTGATTTTCACGTTGAACAGCCTCATTTGCCCTACGCATATCAACACAAATTCGAACATCGTCTTCTTTCGGAACTATTAGTAGCGGGGAAATCTTGATGTTTTAGCTTTCTCAATAATGCATTTTTGCAACAACTCTTCAATCAAATTGAATGAAATTTGATGCCAATGGGCCCCTTTGTTGATTTTAATCTATCATCTGGTAAATTGAAAAAAATATTTTGCAACAACCAATCTTTCTTTTTTTTTTTGGTCATCGTCAATGTCTTGAGCTAAAATATATAGTTCAAACTGTCGAAACCAAGATTTCCATTTCGAACCACAACTAGAATCGTCAACATCAAATTCGAACGCTGCGCTGGTAGCCCAAATACAAATTGTTTGATTTGTCCTAAGAAAACACAATTTTGTTTTTTAAAACAACATCAAAACTTGAAAACATACATAATTCTACATTGAACTTTATGCATACAAAACAAAAGAAAACAAGAAAACAAACTTTCTTTATTGCTTTCCGAATTTATTTCTAACTTTTATTTTTCTTGCGCTCCGAATTATTTCGAACGCTTTTTTTTAACATGCGCTCCGAATTGTTTCTAACGCTTTTTTTTCATGCGCTCCGAATTGTTTCTAACGCTTTTTTAATATGCGCTCCGAATTGTTTCTAACGCTTTTTTAAAATGCGCTCCGAATTGTTTCTAACGCTTTTTTAATATGCGCTCCGAATTGTTTCTAACGCTTTTTTAATATGCGCTCCGAATTGTTTCTAACGCTTTTTTAATATGCGCTCCGAATTCATTCTAACGCTTTAAATTCTTTAAATTCTTGCATGACCAGCGTTTCAAATTAATTTCTTACGCAATCAATGTTCCAAGCTGTTTCCAATAGCTTTGCCAATTTTTTCATCATAGAAATAATTAAACAAACAAAAAAAAACATACCAAACCATTGTTCCATTCTTGTTATTGATTATTAGATAACAATAATACACAGTTTTTTCTTCTTCAGTATATTTTTTTTTAGTTTTTTTTTTCTTTGTTTCTCCTCGTCGCCAATATTATATATTGAAATTCAAAGTCAGTTCTCAGTTCAGAGTTCGAATAATAAGTACTCGAAAGAAAATTAATTTATTGATATGTTCATTGTAGCTAACTACGCAATCTTAAGTACTACAGTAGATACTACAGCCTTCAACTTCCGCAGCTCAACTTTTCAGGTAATCAACTCAAACAGCATCAAACAACACCAACTTCTACCACAGAATCAACATCGACAACACCACAACAACAAAGAACACGACAGCAAACATTATAGACATTTATTTCCAAACCAATTTCCTTGCTGTATTCTAAACAGTTAAATGAACAAATAGTAAAAACAATAGTTAAACAATATTATCCGTTTTCGATGGTTGAGGATCCGGAGTTTAAACGATTTGTGTCCATGCTCAATCCTAATTACACCATGCCTACCAAAAAAACGGTCTCCAACTCCATAATTCCAAGGCTTTATGAAAGCGTTAAGCTAAATATGCAAAATGTTTTGTCCAATGTCCACGCTGTTTGTATCACAACAGACGCTTGAACCTCAGCAACACAACAAAGCTACATCGGTATAACGGCTCATTACATTCATGAACAGAACAACAACTTGGCTCTGGGTTCAAGTCTTTTAGGATGCATTCCATACGACCAAACACACACAATAGCCGCGTTTTATTATCCTCACTAACCCATATGGGTTTATTTTTTACACACAAAACAAAAACAATCTGGAACCCCGATAGCTATCGGGGTTTATTTTGTAACTCAAAAATTAGTTCTAATTATGGCGGATAGATGGCGAGTGTGAGACAAAAAAGAAGTTATTGTAGAAAGATTTATTAATATCAGCCATATTCATACAAAATAATGCGTATTCTACTCTTAGCCACAGTTTTATAATGCCATAGGATAACGGTCATTCCAATTAATTAATAAAAATGAGTTGTTTTTGGAAAAGCAAAATAAAATTTCATTGAAGGTTGCGTCTCGGATAAAAACATAGCTTAAACTTCAACCTTTTTAACCCAGATCGTTTTATTATCACGGGGTAACCCATATGGGTTAGTGAGGATAATAAAACGCAGCTAATAAGCAATTTGGGCGCTTTGTTGCAAACGGAACTGGAGAGTGCGAAAATGTCTTTTTGTTTTCGAGAAATTAAGAAAAAACCAAAACCACTCAGTAAAAAATTCACAAAATTACTTGTTAAGAGCCAATTTATTGACTCTCCATTAACTTTAAAATCGACATTAAAAAAGGAAAATTTTAAATTAAACGCAAAATTGTTTTATTGAGTCTCTTTTAACGATTTTTTTGACACTTGCTTTAATTAAAATGGGAGATTAAATTTAAAAGTGTTTTTAGTTAAAATGCCAAATTCGGCTTTTTAAGAGGGATATTTAGAACTAATGGAGCTTTTAAAAAAGGTTTCTATTTATTCACTCTCCATTAGAGAAAACAGAAAAATGACAGTTTTCATTTCAAACTTATTAATTGTTCGAAACTCTCTGCGTCAGTTGTGTTAAGCATCAATATAAAAAGAAATTATAATATGGATAATAGTTTGGAATATTTGTTGGATTTAAGTGATGAGGACGAGGATAATTTGCTTCAACCTGAACGAAGGCAATATCGAATGGCAGACAGCATAGATATGGAAAAGTGGGATGACCAAGATTTCTTCGTACGATTTCGTTTATCCAAACCGACTGTGGTAAAAGTACTCGAAATTATTCGAACCGATTTGGAATACTCGCTTGAAAGGTAGACAAGTGTTAATAAAATGAAATAGTCCTGACTAAAGCTGTTATTTTTTTAAATTTTATAATTTTAAGGTCACGTTATATTCGTCCAATTGCTCAATTGCTTATTACCTTACGTTTTTACGCTCTTGGATCAATGCAAATATCTATCGCCGATTTCGCTAGTGTAAGTGTTGCTTCTGTTTCCAATTTATTGCCAAAAGTTACGCGAGCCATTGCAAGGAATCGGTCAAGATTCATATAAATATGCCCCAAACTATATCTGAAATGACTGCAGCTAGCGAGCAATTCTATAAGTTTGGCCGATTTCCGCGAACTATCGGTGCAATTGCAAACACACGTAAAAATTCAATCTCCTGGCGGTGAGGATGCAGAAAATTATCGGAATAGAAAAGGCTTTTATTCTTTTAATGTGCAAGCATTGTGTTCGGCCAACATGAAAATTATTAATATAGTCGCTCGCTGGCCTGGTGTATCCCAGGACCAAACAATTTTCAACAACTCGCAACTCAAAATAAAATTAGATCAAGGCGATTTTGGCAATTTTATAATCATCGCGGACTCGGGCTATCGGAACACACGTTATTTGGCGACTCCTTTTGTCAACCCGGATAACAATTTGAAAAATTTGTATAATGAAAGCCAGATTCGTAGGGTAAAGGTGTCAACAGTGGATCACTTTTTACTTCTTGGGCTGTTAAGCTCGCATTTATCATAGTAGCCATGAAATATTTTTTCCACAGCTTTTTCAATATATTTTTAGTTTAAGCACAAAATTTCAAAACCTTTTAATTTGGAAAAAGTCTTAAAAAATGTTTTTAAAATATCTTACCACATGATTCACTGTGTACTCTGGGTGTACACAGTGAATCCTTGACTGGTACACAGTGAATCAGGGATTTAAAAACAGTCTTTAATTTATTAATTAAGTATTAATTTATTAACATTTATTTTTATATTTATTATTCATGTTTTATTTAAAGATAAGAAACTAAACAAAAATAAATACTCTTCGTCTTCATTTATAACAAAAAAAAATAAATAAAACTCTTCATGTGTACAAAAAAAAAAATCAAAAAACGTTTCTAGAAAAAAATTAAAGCAAAAAGCAATTCAGTTGATTACAATGGATAGCTTTCTGGTGCGAACATTCATGTTAGAAAAATCAACAGAAAATAAAAAATTTTAATTTTTGTGTCTTGATTCAGTGATTCACTGTGTACCTTTTTCAATTGATTCACTGTGTACCATGTTGCCATTTTAACAAAAACACATTAAAATGATATATAATATTTCACATTAGTAAACAAGTTGACACAAATTATTAAGTCTATGTAAGCAGAAATACAAATATTATACCCAAATGAAGTTACGATGCACTGTTTTTGAATAAGGAGAAAAGCAAATAGAAAACAAAAAACTACTTAGCAATGCAGAAAACACAAAAACATGAACAAAATCGACTTCGATCAAGGGATCGCGCAGATTGATGGTTTGAAGGGATGAAGTGTACAGGGGTGTTCTTTTCTCTTTTTCAGATTTTTTATAAAATAAATATATACAGCGTGAGAGCTTGTGATTCACTGTGTACCCTGGTTCACTGTTGACACCTTTACCCTACACGAAACGTCATAGAGCGCACATTTGGAGTGATGAAACGAAGGTTCCCAGTGCTATCTATGGGTATGCGGTTAAAACAAAACACAACAAAATTAATCATCGTTGCCTGTGCTGTGTTGCATAATATTGCAGTCGATGAAAGAGAAAATGAACCACCAGTAGAATTAGAAGGATTTTATGCAATGTTGGCTGCGACCGCGATTCCGAGTACAGACACAATTGAACGCAATGATCGACATACTGCACGTGATCTTTTAATTCAAAATTACTTTCGTAATTTATAAATTTGTTTATACAAAACACTGCATTATAAATATTTTTTTTTATTTCATCAATAAAAACAAAACTACATTAATATATATATGAACTATATTATGTATTGTTGGTCTACATTATATGAAGTATTTTTTTTCGTTAGTAAAGTTTTGAATTTGCAACATACGCATATTTATTTGGACTTCATAATCCCTCCTCTGGGCCCTGGGCGTCTAGCAAAGCCATTCGTGCTTCGTGCTCTTTCTGTTGCTGGGTAAGACGTATTCCGTGTTCGATTTCACGCATTTCCAACTCTCTCTCAATTATTTTTTTTTTCATATTTAGTAATGAATCGTCCTTTTCGTCCTTTGGTGATGCTCTTGATGCTGGTCGCTTTAATTTATCCCTGTTTTGCTTACGCAGTATTGAAGGGTTGTAATGTGACCAAGATCCACTTGCCGATTTGTCAGGTGTTTCTGGCGGCACGACAGAATCCACAATGAAAATGTCTTCCAGGATCACAACCTTGTCAGAATAATTATTTTTTTAATTTCTTTTTCTTCCGATTGACCATTTGTTGAATGAAGCGGTTCTTCTTCTTCAACGCTATTTTCAACACTCAAACTCGGCAATTCAGATCCTTGTGGTTCGTCGCCGCCACGATTATCATCATCATCATCAAGGTTTGGCGATGTACCATGAATGGATATTGAAATTAATTTCGCCAATTCAACCATTATTGCTTCGGTTTTCGGTTGCCATTCTGGCATTTCGTGCCCCCCGCCAGTTGCTTTCCGGCTGGCTTTTTCAGAAGCAAAGCGCTTACGAAGCATAGTTTTGATGTTAGTATATTTATCCTTCAGGGCCTTACTTTGACGAGCCTGTATTAATTAAACAATTTTACCATAAATATAACATACAACAATTTAAATGAACAGATGGTACTTACAACATTCGGACATGAGGAATTGAATTTAGTTTCAATTTCTTCCCAAGCGCGTTTTTTTTTCTTTTAAAGTTCAGTTTTTTTATTTTCTATAACTGATGCATGTCGCAGAATGCATTGAACGAGAATATCTTCCTCTACTTCCGTAAAATTCGAAGTACGAGCTCGCTTTTTCATCATTTTGAAAGGAAAATAAATTTTAAATCTGTCAAAAATTTTGTTTTTGACTGTTTAATTTACGTTATTTTTCAAAAACGTAAAAATCCCAGAGATTTTTTTTAAAGACTTTCAAATTTAAAGTTGCCATTAAAAACAGAGTATTTAACTAAAGGAGAGTGAATAAAAGGAACATTTTAATTGAGGAATCGTAATGGAGGCAATAGTTAATAGCGGTTTTAACTAACAGCGTTTTATTATAAATTTGATTGAATGTCAATAAATTGGCCCTTAGTGTTGTTTTTTCGAAAAAATAGAACAAATATGTATGATCCAAATTTTCTTAGTGTTTTTGGTTTTTTCTTAATTTCTCGAAAACAAAAAGACATTTTCGCACTGGGTTTTCTGGATCTCACTGAGAACTTGTAACCGCATTTAGTTGTGAAAAAAATAGTACATAATTACATAAAATTTCGAAAAAAAACTAGTTCGAAATTAAAAAAAAGTTGAAAATTTCGATATTTTGACTTTGAAGATGAATTTTTCGAGAACTATTCCTGAAAACAGTTTTATTTTGATGCAAAATGAAAGAAGCATTATTTAGCTTTGCAAGAAAATATAACACGGCTTTGTGAACAAAGCCCTTAATTTTTAATATTTATTTGAAAAATAGGCTTTTTTTGTTATAAAATCGTCCCTGCTGGCTACACCGGGGGCAATAGACCCCCTTTCCATATGATTTTTTTTGTCTTAATGCAACCAACACACTCCATTTACCAAAAACATCGTTCGTGGATCACCCTCTATGAACAATAAAAAAATTGTTTAAACAATATAAGCAATCATTTCCCCCGAATGAATGAATGTTTGAGATTTTAAACAATATAGCTAAAAAACAAAAAATTTGAAGAAAAAAAAATTACAAATCCGAGCTGTTTCTGAGGACTTTCTGAAAATAATCTTCATTGACTCCACTAATTGTAGACTGAATAATCATTTTTAAAATATATTTAACACATTTATAAGAAATATAATATGAAGTTGCAATACATTCAATTCAATGCAATAAATCAATTAAATAACATTGTTTTACTAGTTAAGATTTTCATAAAACCGAATAAAAAGCTTTACAGCAAATAAAAATAAGAAAGAACTTGAATGAACCCTGCAAATATAGTACAGGGTCAAATTTGACCCGAAGTCCGTTCGCGTCAGTAAGGTACGAAGGTTGCACGATTTGAGTCAAAAGTTCGACTCGCGAGTCATAACAAAAGTCCTAATTTCGTTTTTAACTAAATCATAAATCTTTTTTTGCTTGTAACAAACGGTATAATCTTACAATTTGGAACTCGAGATTTTTATGAAACATAAACATGGCATTACGATGATGGTTGTCTGGTTTTTCTTTCAAGACCAAAAATAGAAACACGGTATGTATATACACCATTCCTACCTCAGAGATTTTGTAAGAACCGTAGACTTAAATTAAAAAAACATTTGACTACAAAGATTTTATGTACAGTACACCAACAGAATTTGAGAATTTTGAAGCTTTGTCTTATAAGGTATTCTCTGCAAACAGAGTCCAGTAGGTTCCTAACTGTTATTTTTGAAAATTTTGCGAACGCCGATGTTTTTAGTAATTTCAAAAAATTAATTTTGTATTTGTACTGCCCCAAAACCGTTTTTTTTTTAAAGATTTTCTCGAAAAATAAAAGTCTGATCAGCGTATTTTTTTTCCTGAAAGTACGTATGTATTGCCCAAATAATATTTTGTTTTCAAAAAAATTTTAGTAATAAAAATATTTTAAAACTTTTTTTTTCAAAATTCTGTATCTAAAATGCGGATCAATATTAAAAATCTAAATATTTTTATAATAGGTATGTACATAATTTAGTTACATATTATTGAATACTGAATACCCAAATTAATTTTAAGACATTTTCGAAACATTTTATATAGGTAGGGTGACGTGGTCATCAATGCACCACACTATTTTCAAATGACCATAACTTTTTCCAATGAACTCTTTTTGTTATGTATTTTTGTATTTCATTCTTTAGATATGTTATGAAAATACGTACGAACTTATATTTTCGATATGATCTGAATTCTTTGTGTAAAAAATACTTTTTCCCAAAAAACCAAATGGTGCATGGTGCACCATGGTATGTACTAAATGCACCAGTCGTATGTACGCGATGCACCACAAATTTATTTAAAGAATTAAAACAATTTTTTAACGTGATAGACAGATTTATTTTTTCAAACAAAAATATACGAGAACTTAAATATAAAAAAATCGATCAAAAGACCATATCACTTAAGGGAACTTTAAAATAAAAACAAATAGAGGAACTCCACTAAAGCAAAGCTATTAAAGGATTTGAGTTCATCAAATGGACGGTTAAGAAGTTTAGAATTCAAAGCAACTGATGAATTTGCGGTATCTTCTTGATCAGATAAGTATTAGCTGCTGCAGTCGTTCCTTTATTTCATCTCTGTCTTTTTACACAGTAAACTACGGTGCATTCAGCACCATGCTTATGTGGTGCATTATGCACCACCCTGACATTTTTTAAACAAATTGAAAAAGTTTATAGTTGTGTTCACTGACGCTGTGCTGGACTGTTCTAGACAGAAAAGTACAGCTTTTTGCTGTTCATTGAGGTTTTTTCTGTGCTGAACTGTTCTACTTTCCTGTTCATTGACAAACCTAGAACAGTTTAGAACAGGATTTTCTGTTCTTGCTTTTGAGTCAGATCAGGTTAGAACAGACTTGTGAGAAATGTCAAAATCGAAGTTGTCATTTTTTTTTGTTTACGTTTTGATTTGGCTGTGCTTTGTGTTTTTTTTCTCGTGATTTAAAAAAATTAAAATAAAGTTATTTTGCCAATTTGTTTAATTTGTTTAATTAAATAATTATAAAATAAATTTCTTTTACATTTCATCAAAGAAAAGGTAATAACATTCGTCACAGTTTCATTCCAATCATCTGAAGAGGAATCCGACGAAAAATCACTTTCGGTGTCTGAACCACTAACATTTTCATTTAGTATTAAGGTCCCGTCACACACTGAAAGGAAAGTACTTTCAGAAAGCAAAAAGCTTTCTGAAAGCAAACATTTCATAGTGTGACGGCCCGAAAAGTACTTTCCTGAAAGCGTTTCTCAAAATGATTTGCTTTCTTGAAAACACTTTCAGAAAAAAAACTTTCACGGTGTGACTAGCTCCTGAAATCGTTTTGAAGAAAGCAAATCACTTTCAGAAAACGCTTTCTACTTTCAGAAACTGTTTGTGAAAGTTTTTTGCTTTCTTGAAAGCGAACGTATGTTTTACATAGAAACTATTCTGGTGGGCCAAAAATAAAGGAAGTAGGTGATAAGTTCACAATTGTTTTTGTGGTAAGGGTGCAATTGTGGCAGTAAATTCGCTAGGCAGATATCAAGGTCAACAGATTTCCTGGACAAGAGTATGGATAGCCCGCTTCGCTTAGCTGTCTAAAAAGATTTTAACTCCTTCCAACCCACTTACAGCAAGCGCTTGTATAGAATCTTGTATATAGAATATCACACACACCATGGTGTATTTTGTTTTTTTACAAACGGACGTACTTTGTCACACAGGAAATTAAACTGCTCCTCCGAAACGTGAGCAAAGTTGCGGAAAAACTCGTCTCCTTCTGCGCGCAAATCCCTCATGAGCTTTACGTGGTACTGATTTTCAGCACCACGTTCCCAAAATGGTCGCACCCAAATTGACCTACGATTCCTCGCCTTGTTCTCAGTAATGTGCTGTGAAATCCGTAGGATAATTTCCAATATAGTTAATTGCCTATATTTCAAAATTTCTTCAGCGGACTGCATTTTGTTGCTATTCTGGATAAACAATTAACGAAACTAGCTCAAATATCGCAACCAGTTACATAAAACACTTTCAGAAAACGTTTTCTGAAACTGTTTGTGAAAGTTTTTTGCTTTCTTGAAAGCAACGCTTTCGCTTTTATAGTGTGACGACCCGAAAAATGTTTTCAGAAAATTTAGTTTCTTGAAATTAAAATGTTTTCAGAAAGCACTTTCCTTTCATAGTGTGACTGCACTCTGAAAACACTTTCAGAAAAATAACAAACTCTAAAATTTGAAAACGCTTTCTGAAAGTATTTTCCTTTCAGTGTGTGACGGCTCCTTTATCTTAGCAATCACTTGATTTTCCATTTCAATAATTTTTAATAATATTTTTCACAGTAAAAACACAAAAAATGAAAAAAAAAATTAGCGAGAAACGAAAAATTCACACAATTTGCAATTTATTTTTTTTTTTTTGACAACTGACGTTTAACTGACTGTTCTAACTTGATCTGACGTTTCTCACGAAACTGTGCTGTCCTGTGCTGTTCTGATTTAGAAAAAACCTCAGTGAACACAACTTATAACAAAAGGAACAAAACCATTCACTCCTTATTTTAAAATGTTAGCAATTGTTCAAAAACTGTTTAATTGATTTGTTGTAAAGAAACTCTTTAATTTCACTCAAATATTAAAAAAATAAGCTAACCTTATTTTTTCACTTTATCACTGTAAATTTATAAAACACTCCGCACAAGTGAGCCACCAAAGAGAAGCACTTTCAAACTTAAGTCTATCGGAGTTTCTGAAAGTAACGGTTACATTTGAAAGAGGTATACACTAATCCAGCGTCCGGTTTGCCGTGTATAGCCGTGGTGCATTCTGCACCACTGGTGCATTGATGACCACGTCACCCTACATATAAAAAATTAATTTAAAAAATCCGTTCTTAGGATTTAAAAAAAAAAAAAATTTAAATCAACTATTTCTGAAGAAATCATATGACATCAATTTTTTTCAGATTGAATCTATTTTTGAGGTACATATTTTAATTTTAATTTTTAATTTTTTTAACGTTTTTTGAGTTATAATTTGAAATACAGAAGCAAGTTCGTTCGACCACGTCGAGCACATTTTTTCTATGAAATAACCATAAGCATCCATATTCCATAACATCCTCACACTTTCAAGAATCAACACGAAATGATGTTCGCCCTTCGCCAATTATGTGTTTGCCTTTGCAGTGTAGGGAATAACGCAAACGAGCATGTTCGGCAAACATATTTGTCCTTTAGGGCTACATTTAATGACATTTGCACAAAATACTTCCAAAAAACAAACAAAAATTAAGTATTTTTGAATAAACTTTTTTATTCACTGGAAGAAACATGTACATTGAACTTAAAATTAAAATCATAAATAAAAGATAAAATTAAAATTGTTTGTTTAAAGTTATTAAAAAAAAAAAATCTTTTATCTTAAAAATAATTGTCTTCCTCTTCGGTTTGTTTTGCTTCATCTGCTTGTTCGGTATACTTTTGTACATTACAAATTTTTAATTTACATAATTGAGTTTAGTTTGTTTAGGGTAAATATAATTTAATAATTTAAGCGTTTAAATAGTCTTAAGATAACTACATTCTCTTGATTCAACGAAATATTCTTTTTTTTTATCAAAAATAACTAAAAGGATGATTCTACAAAATGTGACCACCATTAGGGTTGCTTAAACATCGCTTTTCGGCCCTATCGATAGTATCGATATTTTTCGAAAAAACTATCGATAGTATCGATACTATCGATTGTTCTTTTAAAATCAAAATAGTCCTTACAAAAGTAATTTTATAAAAAAAGTTGTTCATCGAATTGCTATACATGGACTGCCAGTCGGGTAAAATCTCATATCGATGCTAGTCCTTTGAAATTGCAATTGGAGTTGGAGAGTAGAATTCCTAACAATAGAAGTAATTTTATTTGTCTCCCAACGTTCGTGTTCGTTGAGCGCGTTCACGTTCAAAAAGCAGTAAAGCGTGTAGTTGTTTTTGTAATTTTAATTTCAATGAAAGTCTTACGCCAAAAATTACGACATTAACTTCTAGTTGTCTAGTAGGAAAACTTCTTTCATTAAAGCTGAAGTAGTTTTCGGTTATTGACTGACTTATTCAAGTCGTTTACTTCAATCTGAAATTGAACAAGGCCTCAGAAAAAGCAAACTAAAACAAAATAGAACGAATACTTTTAAAGTGCGAGATCATTTACTTGACGCTTGAAGTATCAAGGACTAATGTCATGTACAGCAGTCCATGTATGGTAAGTCAATTTAGTTGAAGAACATTGCTACATTTATTGAAAATGTGAAATTTTTGTGAAAAGAAAACATTAAAAAACAGCGATGTAAGTTTTTCTCATTAAAAAAAAAAAAAAAATAGAGTGGCGCGACAGCTGTTGAAGAGCCAAGGCCTAAGTGACTTACTTTCATCAACTATTTTCTGGGTGCGTGTGAAGAGTTGAAGAATTGAGGGTTCCTACAATTTAACGCTGATTCCGAATTGCAAAGTTGAGAAACACTTTTTCATGACAGATTGATACTCTTGGAAGTTTTGTCAGTTCTTCGCAAGAGGCAGTGCCCGTGAAAGATGAAATAAAAACTTTATGGGCACGAGTAGGACTCGAACCCACGACGTTCTGCTTAGCAGCCAACGCACCTAACCACTAAGATACGGACAGTTTTTCTGATTAGCTTAAGCAAAAACAATTAACTGATTTTATACGATGACTCATGAGTTATGACTTATGACTCTTTTTCGAATTCTCTTTTAAAATTCTATCCCCTGCCTGAGTCAAACACTATTACACAATGACTCTTAAGACACGACTCAAATTTGGCAATACTCTTTAATTCAAATTTCCTTGAAATGAAATGAAAAGCATTATTTTAAACTTTTTCAAACAGCGAGGTATCTATAAATATGACCTCCAAGCAATAAGAATTTAAATAAACAAAAAATAAGAAAATATTGAATGGGAAGTGAAGAACGTCAAAAACGAGTCGCATACAAATTTTCCTGCGACTAACCGAGCAAATTATTTTCCTTTTCATCTTTTCGAACCTTGTATCTCTTTGCACCAACGTAGTTCGAAAAGAGTCACGACATAAAACAAAACACTAACTTAAAAATGAAGCAGCTTCAATGAATATATACGTTTTTAAATTCATTAAAAAATACCAAAAAGAGAAAAATAAGAGTTTCATATAATTATGTTGAATGAATAGAAGATGTTTTATCTTAAAGGAGAATGGGCAAAAATGTATGGAAGCTGGCCTACGAACCAATAATAACATGCTATATATCAATGGAAAGGTTTTTCTGTTTACTTCAACTTTTTCTATGGCAGTAAGTCCCAAATTGCTGTGTGGAAAAAGTTATTGCACAATAAAGTCATTCACAACTAATAAGTGATTTCTTATTTTCACCTTGACCTTTGACCCAATGACGACATGATGTATATCAATTGAAAGGTTTTTTTGTGGACTTTAACTTTTGTCTTGGCAAGAAGTCCCAAATCACTGTGGGGAAAAAGTTATTGCACAATTAAGAGATTCAAGGATAAAAATAAGTTATATGTTTTGTTTTCTTTTGTAAAGCTTTTCTATTATGATGAAAGCAAGAAAACACTTTTTTTTTTCTATGACTTAATTGTGCAATAACTTTTTCCCCTCAGTGATTTGGGACTTCTTGCCAAGACAAAAGTTAAAGTCCACAAAAAAACCTTTCAATTAATATACATCATGTTGCTATTGGGTCAAAGGTCAAGGTGAAAACAAGAAATCACTTATTACTTGTGAATGACTTTATTGTGCAATAACTTTTTCCACACAGCGATTTGGGACTTACTGCCATAGAAAAAGTTGAAGTAAACAGAAAAACCTTTCCATTGATATATAGCATGTTGTTATTGGTTCGTAGGCCAAAATGCCCATTCTCCTTTGTTTCGCAAATAAGTCAATTCTTGCCTGCTTTTGAAAAAAATTACTCAAAATAAACAATCGATAGTTTTTTAAAACCATCGAATATACGCGATAGTTTTTTACTATCGATACTATCGATAGACTATCGATGTTTAAGCAACCCTAACCACCATCAGACTTGGGGGTATTTGCTTCCCACCAATCAATAGCATCCATCATGCTCTCATCGGAGTGTGCAGTTGTCGAAGTGTCCAGGACGACATCGTTGAGTTCCTTCTTCAAGTAGACAACACTATCGTAAAGACTTTGCTGTTCCTCGCTGCCGCTATTTTCACCTGGCGAGGACGAAATTAAATAATTACCATGACTACCAGTCTCAATGTGATGGGGTGACAAATTTCCAAGTAAATGTTGCTGGTAGACGATATCTGAAGGTTCTATCTTAACGTGTGCCGCCAAGTGATTATCATGCTGTTGATGATGATTATGGGGGGCTTCATGCATTGGCTGTTGATATTGGGGAGGCATCATGCAGAGATCGTTGTTGGTGGCACGCGACATTGTTTGTTGTTGTTGTAATAAAACGCCACTGGCTGCAGGTGACAACACACCGGACGAGGGTGATAAGGGCGAGGATAACGCCGCGGCAGCCGCCGTTGTCGTAGCTCCGGATGGGGTCGATGCAGGTGCGACTGTCGACAACAAGGAAACCTGTATATCCTCGTTTGTTAAATCGTCATTAGTGGGATAGCAATTAGTGTCGATTAAGGGAGAGAAATTCTCCTCGTTGCCGAAGATGTCGGGAGTAAGCAATTGATAGGTATTTGTGCCAGGAATTCGAATGTATTGCAATCCATTGAGTGTGGTTATGTTTGGTAAGCTGTCAATTATTTGGGAGAAGTCCACGTCCTGATCAGGATCCTGATCGGTTGCACCATTGCTGTCGTCGTAGTTGTAGAAGTTGTCGGCCACGGGTGAGTTTGAACCATATTCGTCCTTGACTCCGTTGAAACACCCGTCATCAGCAGATATAGGCGATACCGGAGGTATTTCGTAGCCCAGGAGCTTCTCGAGGCCTCGAATATATTCCACAGCCATGCGCAATGTTTCGACTTTACTGAGTTTTTTGGCGGCTCCTTTTGTAACTGCCCCACCAACTGGTTCAAACACTTTGGCGATCTCTTCTGGAATATGTTGTCGCAGGGCGGCGAATCCGTTGTTTACCTGCTTGACACGATTTCGTTCGCGAGCGTTGCGCCGAGCCACAGCTTGTGGAGCTGGCAAACCCTTCCGACCAGGGGTTCCCAAACTAACTACTCCAAGGCTAAAGTTCGCTTCGTCTGACGACAGTTTCTTTCCCCCTTTTTGATTCACACACTTTTCGGAAATTTTTATTTTTTTCGCTGGCGGTTGCTTCACACTTTCGTCGCTCCGTGGAACATTTTCACAATTGGACGAATTCAACGGAATAAGTTTTTGCTTCTTTCTCATTGTAACAGCCCCACTGTTGTTCACACTGCCAATCATTCCAAAATCTTTGATTTTTTTCACTATCGAGTTGCTATTGATCACAAGTTTATTGCTAGTATTATTATCACTCAAAATCCCGTTATTATTGTTGTTGCTGGTCGTTATTGTAATTTTGTTGAAGGCGTTTTTCACTTTCAGATTTGGTGGCAAACCGTACGACATAATGCCAATTGTTGCCATTGCCGTCCCCGAAATTTATTTCAAAAGCTTCGTCGTTCTTATTTTAAACTTTGATAAAATTTTAACAAAAATAATCCACAACAAACTTCTACAGAATATCGTCCCGTTATAAAATGGGAAAAATGAAAATTCGTTCACTATCTAATTTTATGTCCTGTTGGAAGGACAGCTGCTCGATATCTGTGTCGCGTGCCGCCCGGCCCGATGTCTTTCACTGTAATGTTATGTTTCTTGGCATGGGGCGACGAGCGGTAGTAAAGTGATGTGGAGAAACAGACACAAAAACAACAGGCAATAAACGGAAAAAGGTGCAGTTAACGTTCAAACTTACACACACATACGAATTCAGTGAGACAAATACACTTTGTAAGGACGACAACGTCGGCGCAACGGATAACGAACATTAATGCCGTGAGCACAAGGCATGGCAATAAGGATATTATTCTATTCATCCCCTAAGTCATGTCTCATGTGAATGTGGAAGCAATGAAGTTCATGGCTGTTTGGACTCAGCCAACCACCACCCCATTGTCAAAAATGAAACGGTTTTGTTTTGTTATATATAAATGTTCAGTATCGGTGAAGATGTATTGGTTTGATATGATTGCTTTTTCACTGGATTCCTGTTGCCCTTGCGCCCTTGCGGTGGGAAATCTAACATCTGATCGCACACACATTCAGATAGGGGTTGGTTTGGTTGACTGAATTCATTTATTTTGTTTTTTTTTATGTAGTTCGTGTTCGGTGAAGATCAACGACTCGTTGGGAAGAAAATAGGGTATGTTAATAGATGTTTGGTAGAAAATAACAATTTTAGTAAATTGTACAATTAAGTAAAAAGTTAACTCAAGATTTCCTTCAGAACTAGTGCACGTCCTTCTCGCATAAATAAATAGAGTGGCGCGACAGCTCTTGAAGAGCCAAGGCCTAAGCGACTTACTCTCATCAACAATTCTCTGAGTGCGTGTGAAGAATTGAGGGGACCTACAATTTAACGCCGATTCCGAACGGCAAAGTTGAGAAGCACTTTTTTCATGACAGATTGATACTCTTGGAAAATTTGTCAGGTTTTCGCAAGAGGCAGTACCCGCGAAAGATGAAATAAAAACTTGGGCTGAGTGGGACTCGAACCAACGACGTTCGGCTTAGCAGTCAACGCACGAATGTTGCATCGAAATTGATACAACTGTTGAACAGTTCAAGTTTATAATATAGAGCTGTTAGATGACAACAGAAGAACCATTATTAAAATTTGTACTTCGTGCGGTTTAACACGGCGCGCGCATGCATTTAATACAAAGTTCTAGACTCGGTGATGCGCTGCTCTAAGTACAAATTTTAATACTGGTTCTTCTGCTTCTATTCTTCAAGTACTCTTTCTGATTTTTTTTCAATCGTAGGTCTTTCTTTCAACTATGCAACATTGCGCATACTTTTAAACATATGGCATATCAGAACAAATACTTTTGACGTAGGTACCCAAGTATTAAGGAACTTGAAAGGTGCTGGTACTTGACGGAGTAAGTGTTTGTGTAAAACTACCATAGGGTAGTCACTTGGGACCTCTTTTAGTTATTTAAGCTATTAACGATGCACCGTTTAGTGTTCGAAAAAGTAAAATTCGTATCTTCACAGATGATATGAAGATCTTCAAAAATATTACATCCAATGAAGATTGCGTTCAACTGCAAGATGACATAAATAAGTTGGTTGTATGGTGTGAAAAGTATAATTTTAATCTTAACCCATGAAAATGTCAGATAATGACAATTTCCAAAAACAGTAATCCTACATCTCATGATTATATTGTTATCTCCAAACACATCTTATCCCGTGTCTTTGAAGTAAGGGACTTAGGAGTTCTTTTCTTATCTAATTTAGATTTTTCAGAACACATCAACAACATCAACAATAAGGCTAATTCAATATTATGGTTTATTAATCGTTGATCCAAGGAATTCATTGACCTTAACGTTTTCTATACCTTGTACAACAGTTTGGCTCGACCCCATCTCGACTATGCATGAGAAGTTTTGGTCTCCTCATTACGAATGAGATACATATTGAGAGACTAGAATCAGTTTAACACAATTTTACACGTTTCGCCTTTAAAAGGCTCCAATAGATTGACCCCAATAATATCCCTTCTTATGATGATCGACTTACATTTTTTCAGATGCAAAAACTGTGTCAAAGGAGAACAAAGAATGAAATTGTTTTCTTCATCAAATTATTAATCCAGATATTTTGAGTTTTATCGTCTTTAATTACAGAGGTGGAGATTATACTTAGCGTTCTCATAATTTGATTAAAGTCCCTCAACATAGAACTAACTACGGAATGCATGCGCCACTGACAAGAATGAGTAAGCTTTGGAATACGTATGAAGACTTATTTGTCTTTAATATCAATAAAAACAATTAGTTTTATTCTTAAAACCAGAGACATTTGTCGTAAGATTTAGCTTGCTTTAAGCTCTCTTCGGCATCATCTGATTGTGTGAAAAAACATAAATTTATGGTCGGATGGTCAAACGTACCATAGACATCAGACATATGTTATATTATAAACATACGAGTAAAATAACCTTGCCGATTATTCAAGTATAATTATTATACTTGAATAATCGGCAAGGTTACCCTATAATATTACAACAAAAAGAGGAAGTACATTTTTTGTGACTTCGTTCGGTCTTAATTTGGAATGTTGCCAGAGGACAATACTTATTATAACATGAAATTTTTTATGATCCAGCCAGAGTCTATGCCTATGCCTTTACCTTATGTACATTAACTATATAGGTGGGTTAATTTTTATTTATATAATTTTAAACATCCGAGATCCAACCAACTTTAAAAAGTTCACGTTTTTTTAGGAATGCATATGTCTGTACATAAATTAGGTATTATGTATGTGTACGTTACGTTTATTTTTATCAAAGCCAAGTTACGCAGGCATATTCCTATGGATTCTAAAATTTGTAGTTTGGAAACTTATGTAAATGCAAGTGCACAGCACAGAATGAAAAAAGCTGAATAATTTATCATAGAAAAAGGTAAAAAGGGGTGAGGAAATAGGATCACGTTCCAATGTATATAATGAATCTTTTGACCTGGGTTCCCATACCTTACTTTGCACGCGTACTTTAAGTTTACGTTTCACTACTGTTCGGGTTCACAGGTACAAAAAGTAAAATACAGGACTAATCAATCAATGTATAGTGAACAAACGTAGGTATTTTTGGTTACATTAACCCAATTTCATTATAGCCAAAATATCTTCAAGTTCGAATAAATCGAAAAATCGATCTATTTGTGTACAATTCCGTTGATAGATTTCTGTCAGAAAAAATAATCCGGCAGCATTTCAACGAGGCAATTTCCTTATCGCTATAAGCGCTCGTCAGGACAAAAAATCAGATTCCTCATGTTTCACTTTTTCTTGATGGATTTCAAATTTTCAATTATCGCTATGAATGGCTCCTTGATCGAATATTTAATTGATATTACTATACTGTCCATTGTTATGTTATGTGTCAAAATTGGATATCGAAAAGTAGAAAATAAGAAGATAAGGAAGCAAATATTAAAGAACAACAAAATTCTTTGTAGCGTGTTTCAGGCAGAACTTTTGGCGATTAAGGAGGTCCTGTCCTGGCTCAGAGAAAACGTGGTATCTACATCTAATATCCGGATTTTCTCAGATAGTCAGGCAGCTATAAAATCCTTGCACTTTGTCTCTAAAAACTCAATTACGGTCCAAAACTGTCGATCGTCTCTAAATGGAGATTTCACAACAGTTTAACATTCACCTTCACTGGGTGCCGGGCCATAGAGACATTCCAGGAAACTGCAAAGCCGATGAACTCGCCAAATATGGTACAACACTACCCAGGAAACCACAAATGGCTAATGTTGGTATACCAATCGCTGCATGCAAACTTTTGCTACAACAGGATGCTATTAAGAGAACTAACAACATAATCACCTGTCAGGCGACGAAATTTTTTGGCCTAATCTGGACTTAAAGAGGTCTAGGTGCCTGATATCTCTAAGCAGATTGCATATAAGCTCGTTAATTGGTGTCATTACTGGACACTGTCTAATAGGAAGACACGCCTTGCGACTGAGCGCATTTTCTAATGATTTCTGCAGAATCTGCAGGGATGAGGAGGAGGGGAGGAGGAAACAGTCCTTCACCTCCACTGCACTTGTCCTGCTCTGGCTCATAAAGGTATGACTCACTTAGGAGAATACTTTTATAATGATTTAAACGATCTCGAACACATTAATATAATTAATCTTCTACGTTTCGTAAGGAACTCTATAATTGGTTTCATTGAGCTTTCGAAGAAAGCCTTTTAGATTCATGTGGTATCATAATGGGCCTTCAATTGGCCTAAGTGTGTCTTTTAACATCCATGACAGCTACTTTAACCTAACATAGCCTAAGTACATATTATCACCAAATAATTTTTAGAACCGACTTATTTTTCACCAGTAATAGTAGAAGTTTTGCTGCGCTAGCTGTCCAACACTAAAATAAAAATAAAACACGATTTCAGACGTTGTTTGCCTATTGCTCCTAAGCCGGTAGTCAACTATACAAATTAATCACTCAATAGTTGTAAAAATCGGTTTATGAAATCATATGTACATATATTGAGGATAAAACTGATGAGTCCTGGAAATCAAAAACTCCTTGTCAAATCAAAAAAGTTTGAATTTGACAAACAAAACCTCTCCCAAAAATCTATTCAATGTAGTTCAGCTGCTAACATTTCCAATTGAATAGCTTCATTATCTAACTTCAAAATATGCTCAAACTTTTATTTACCCTCTCATTAAAATTAATCTGATCAGTACACAAGGTAACACACAAAGAATTTCAAGAGCACTTGATTAGGAACTCGAGGGAGTTCTCTTTTCGTACTCAACCAACAATAAGTCTTGACAAACAGATGCAACAACTCTCGTGACTCTTTCAAATTAATTTATGCAAGTTGAATAATGGGCGAAGCGTTAAAACGCGTACAATACCTAGAACTAACATCAACCCTGAAAATCAAACGATCTTGCACTCGGCACTCGGGTTTTCTATTGTTGAAACCCGCATTGTAAAAATGTGATTGCGTCAGCGTCAGTGGTTCGTGAAAGTGATCGCTGATTTTTGATTTCTATTCCACCCTTGTAAAATGTCAGTGACATTGATCGAACAAGTTCCTGTCGTGCAAGTTGTACGAGTATGTCGGCGGTGTGTAATAATACAACCCTTGCTCCTCTATAATTTTATATACACAAAAGTAAGGTAAGTATATACGTATCTACTATAATAAATGTTGATTTCCAAGTAGGGACCCTTATTATTCTAGACTTGAACAAACATCACTGTTATTTGCACTTTGCATGAGTCCTTTGAAGTTTGAATTCGTCAGCAGGAGAGATTCTCTTGAAAAAACTTCCAATTTAATTGAATGCAAAAGAGTTTTTTTAAGGACCTTCTGTACGGAATTTCTTATTTGTGTGTTGTTCAGGGATGTAGGTATATGTGTTATTATTATTTCAAATTTATTAACATATCCTTGAGGGGTAAAATTTACATGAGGCACATAAGAACAAAAACCTGTTTTGTCGATCTTGCTGACTGCGGCTGACATATGCCAGAAATGCTCCACCCAAAATGATTTCTGTATAGAGTTAAGTATATGAAATTTGAAACCTTTCAAGAGCATGTTTTTTAGTTGGTTTTGGTTTTCAGGCTGAGCGGGGAACATTTTTCAAAATTTAAATTTAAAGTTCTAATAAAAATTTCTTCGTTGAGAACTCCATATCTTTAACGAAATTCAACTATGAACTTTGAAAACTTTGCCCTTACTCTTCTTAGCGAAAAAGCGCATATTAAAAGAAAAACAAATCAGAATCCATAAGCCATTACCAGAATTAACACAGAATCAGAAAGGTAGATTAGTATCAACTCCTACTCATCAAAACTACTTGATCAAGTTTCCTAATAAACAGAAAAACGCTTCAATAATTATTCGATTCGTTCAAGGCTTCTTCCGAAGCCTCTACTGTAGATACTTGTATCTTCAAAAGTACAACATCAAGAACATTCTCTGTTAATCCAATCCCAGTTGGTGGTGTCCTTACTCTGCTTTCTACTATCATGGTTGAGTGAATTATGGTCGCATATGGCGCGGAAAATATTTTCAATCATTATCGAGCACTCGTGTATTTCGTCAAGCGTATTAAAAATCTAAGTTTTTATTTTCAAATTTATGTTTGAAAGAACGCTCCTTTACATGTGTTTTTCATGATGTTTGTTCGAGCTGGTCTCAACTAGGATCCTATGTGTGACATGTTTTTTTTCTTGTCGATTGATTCGAAGCGTTGTAATGGAGTACAGTCGGAACTAGGGAGTCCTTTCTCCAAAGCAAGTGTTGCACATATGGATCGAGTTTGTTTTTCTTGTTCATGTAGGTGCCACATTCTAGAGTTTAATATTATTATTCTATTTTTTGTCTGTTGACTTTTTTGGAGAAACAGGATGCACTTAACGAAGGACTTAGTGGAGTGCTCATTAATGGCATGCTAGGAATTTGTTCAGGAATTAATAAATCATCCTATGAAAAGTCAAAATTGTAATAGAATATGAAGATTTTGATTTCATACAGATTTAATGAGTGCCATTAAATTCAACACCAACAGTTGCATGCAACCCTTGGGCATGAGGTACCTATATAAAACGAAGACGATAGAGATATAATTGTTTTGGTGAAGATTAGATAGATTCGATTTTTTAAACGGACCAGGTTCTTATCTAGCAAGCTTGCACAACTAGATTGGTTCCATGCTTCTAAGTCCAAGAAAGCATAAATTCGCAATAGTGATAAACTGATGTTTGTGAGTCAACAGTCGTGATATTTTATTTGGGACAAATAACCCGAATCAGACTCCTCTCTTCTTTGGATTAGAAATTAAATTAGGACCGTTCAATATGTACTAGTCGTATTGGACGGAATAAATTATACACACCACGTCATAAACGCTGCTATGGCCCAGGTCTGTGATATGTACCCAAAATTTATTTGCGACAAAAATATACAATTTATTATTTAATGGCAAGTGTTGTATTCGTTAAGAAATTCGAACTCGAGATAATTATCAAAAATGAGAAGTCGAAAAGTTTTGGTCCGGCGATTCCTTCTCTTTTTCGCACCTACAGTCTTAAACTCTGGTTCGATGTAATTCGATATTGAAAATAATTATAATAATATTCGCTAGTTAGAGTTATCACCTGCATTTTCCATGAGTGGAACTGATATCGGGAAAATTGACAATTTCAAAATTATCGGTTTACCAAACACATCTTTGGAGACGACCACAAACGCGAATGAGCCGAAAATTCCGCAAGATATTCGATAAAAGAACTGTTCTCCCCCTCTGATCTGGCTATCGTCTAGGATATGAATTCATAGGTCCTTGGTTTGACAATAACTTTCACCTCCAAACTGGTGGCCAAGGAACGTAATAAATCGGCGGGGGGAGTATTCAAAACAAAGCTGCTCGTATCTCAAAACAAAGCACTCAACTTCGATCGTATCTACGCACAACTGTTGCATTCATGCTTCAGAAGTCGCAAGACATCAAATGAATCAGGTTATTGTCTTATTGATGAACCTTTACATAAATTATGGCAGCCTTAACCTTGTTGTTGAGGTTCAGGAGGCTTATGTCGAAGTTGATGGTAAAGCAACCAAAATAATGTTCTATACTGCCGTGTAGAATTCGTCAAGCATAAACCTTTTTTGCCTCATATACCTAGGTACTTTAGAGAACCAAGAAAAATTTGGAACGTGACTTATTGGAACTATTTCGCTCGTTTTCCTGGCTTTGATTGTTAATAATATAATAATAATAACAGCAATCAAAGTTTTTTTCCGCATCGCGTTATGTACCTGACCCCCTGAGTCCATTATTTCAATGCTTTAAAGCAGACACTATCACACAATAGTGTCCTTATAATTCGCACTGCATTTTTAAACCTAAAATAAGAAAAATTCAAAACAGAATGAAAACAAGAATTAGGTCTGAGGGAAATGAAATATAACCAAATATTCAATTCCCCTAAAATAAATTTGATTTGTTATTTCAGGACACACACCCTAGTCCAGTCCATAAGTTATCAAACGAGAACTGCATTCTTTTCCTGATTTATATCAGACTCATATTCCAAAAAGGATGAGCTTTGATTTAATCAGTTAAGTAAACGTGAACCAGGTTGAAGCGGGAAAACAAATGTTTATTATTTTCGACCCCTCCGGCATATAGTTAATTCACTGAAAATGTCCGTCCCTGTCGTACTTTTGTACATTTGTATACAATCATACAAAGGACCATCCGAACCTAAAGAAATTTTGAAAAAATAAATCCGTCATCATGCCGTTGGAATCCCTGAGTTTGAGTGAAGGAATTAAATCCATGGTAGGTAGTAAGAACACCAAAAAAAATTCTGAATCGGTGGAACGTTGGCAGAAGCAGATGTTTTTCAGAACACAACCCCAGGACACTTTTTTCAAAGGGCAACTCGATTCGCGCGCGTTTTCCATCTTTTCAATCTTGGTGCCTATTCATTTAGTCGTATATCGAAATTTTTGATTTTAGTGCGCTCGTCGTCGGTTTTTGGTACGTGTTTCGGGCGCATGAGGACCACTTTGAGACTTTAACTCAATACGTTTTGTTAAGTGCGTCTCTTGGAGGATTAATTGTGAAGTCCTTTTTTACTTCATTTGAAAATTTTCATTCCGTTGCTGGTTGTTGTTTTGTTGTTGGTTGAATTGAAATGATTGAAGTTGTTGGAGGTAGAGGAAGAAATATAGAGGATATGTAGATAGGGGGTAGATTGAATGGCAAGGACAACTTTTTTGTTTTGTATTTATTGGTAGGGTAGAAACGGAAACCTTTGTCTTTTTTTGTTCGATCTCACCTTCATATACTTAATGTGTTTATGCTGCGCACCTAGGTACCTCAACGAAACACTTATTTACCTCCCCTCATGATGGTGTTAGAAGGCTGTACTGAGATGGAATTTCTTTCGATAAGGCGATAGGAGTTTTTCATTAGTGCTGGCATTGCATTGAAAAAAGTAGAATGTATTGTTTGACGGCTCATGCCACGCTTAGAACACGCGCCTTGATAAGAGAATGGAAAACACCGATGAAAAGCGGTAGATTTTATGGAAGGGGAAATAAGTGATCGTAAGACTTGGAGGAATTTTATGTTTAAAAATGTTGTGATTATAGTTGGGTTTACTTATTCAATTAAAAGAAATAATTTGACATCATGCAGTGTATTTAAAGATACACAATAACATTAGAGCCATTCAATTTTTAATTCGCAACAAGTTAAAAAGGTTTCCTATATGCTGTTGACCTTAACAAGTTCAACCAATAGAGACATACGATCGGAGGAAATACATAGCAGTATCTGCACAAGCTATTTCCAATCTATAAAGCTGAAGAGTTTGTAAGCAACGACCAATAGGAGCGAGGAATCAGTGGAAAAAACGGCAAAAAATTATTCATATTTTGTTTGTTTGAACGCGCTGATCGCAGGAACTGCTAAAGGTAGCCCTAAACGACAAACATGTTTTCCGAACATGCTTGTGCGTGCTATAAATTCGTCGTGTAGGGGATGGTTTGCGAACTGATCGCTGTTGGCAAAAATTTTCGATTTTCTTGTGTACGTTCGTTTCGTTGTTTGCCATGTAGGGAGATGTTCGCGAACAAATCTCATTTTTTCTATGAGATAACCATAAGCGCAATGACTTGCTTCTCTTTTTGACACATCCTCACACTTTCAAGAACCAACACGAAATGATGTTCGCCAATTATGTGTTTGCCGTGTAGGGAATAACGCAAACGAGCATGTTCGGCAAACGTGTTTGTCGTTTAAGGCTACCTTAAATCAAATTGAAAAATTCTTTTTGTGTTGAATAGTCCATTCATCGAGGAAAGCTTTAAGCTATTCAAAGTTACTCTGCGAATAATAAGAGCAAAGCATCAGTGAAAAGTGTTGCTAAAACGGGGAAAACTATACATATTTGAAAGCTTCGAGTTAAGACGAATTTCGACTTAGGGAGAGCCTACTGTTATATGCACAAGAGGCGGATGAAGTCGCGGGCAACTGCTAGTATTGAATAAGCTTAAAACCAACTTTCACATCGGAAGCAAGAGCATTATCTTTATCATACTTAACAGTTTACATATAGGAGGAGCCATGTCAGCATCCGCACGTATGTAAGTCGCGAAATTACTAGAATTGTATTCCATTTGCTCTTCTTTTTGCTCCATCAGCATCTTCCACGTGGAATGGAATTGGAATACTTATGAAGAACTAAGCGGATTAAAGCCATAGGTGTCGAATGAGAAATAGACCCACTATTTGAATAATCGCTCTCAAATTTGTGGCATTGACCTGAACCCAAGGGGTATGTCGGAATAGAATTTAATTTTAATTTCTCCATCAGCCCCAAAACAAAAATTTCGTCGTGATGAATAATTTTTCTTCTGATTTTGGTACATCTTCATTACATACTGGTATGCCGGGTATGTCGACTCTTCTTCTGATGTAGTTAGTTATTTTTGCATGAAGATATTGTTCAGTTTATAGAGTTTGATTTGATTGTTAGTAACAATTACATATAAAAAACTATAAGTTTTAACAAAAAATTAAAGAGATTTGAACATACATTAATGAGCTAAGAAAAGGAAAATGAAAAGGATTTAAACAAAATAGAAAAGAATTAACATTGTAATCTTTGTTCACGTACCTGAAATCCTGTTAATTGAAACTTATATGAAATTTAAAATTAACCTCTTGCAACAGTGATAACTGGTATGTTCCACACGGTGGTTCTGTAAGATTGACATTAGTATATACCAGTAAAATTGGCACCATACTCGGTTAAAAATATAATATCTTCAGTTCAATCTTCTTAAATTTTACTATAGAGCAATTTAACAAAAAAAAAATTGTAATAAAATTCCCGTACCAAAGAATGACCCATCGAGTTTTTTAAAATAAAGACCACTTCACAAGGATATTTACATCCTTACTAAGAAGATCCGTTCTCCATTTGTCTGAAACTTCATTCATTAGTGCTCCGTGATTTTAGCTGCATCTCATCCGCAATCTGAGATTCAAATTAATTTTGGTTGGGATTATCGTCAACCTTAATATTCCAAGAGGTGACCGTCAAAATACTTTACCCATCCGGATAAGGAAAAATTTATTACCAATGTCAAGGTCTAAATGTACTCTTTACAAATATATAGGGTTGCTTTGTCTAAACCGGGGCAAACTACTCGGCAACCCTACTACAATGAAAAAATGCACAATTCAAAAAAATACAAGTTTTCACTAAAACATTCATAACTTGATTATTTGTTTATCAATTTTTGTGTTCTATATAGGAATAGAAAGCCTTACGTATGTTAAGAAAATAATAAAATGTCAAAACCTATATAAAAATGTAAGTTTGAATATTTTAAATGATTATTTGGATTTAACGGCATCTTTCACTAAAATTACGTTTGACCTCATAACTCAGTAACCAAACGATTGAAACTAATTTGGTTTCCAGTGACTTTTAGAAGGATTTCAAGTCTTTTTTTATATATCATTTTATATGGGCTACTGCCCGTAGCTTAGTTGGTAAGTGCGTTGGCTGCTAAGCAGAACGTCGTTGGTTCGAGTCCTACTCAGGTCAAGTTTTTATTTCATCTTTCACGAGCACTGTCTCTTGCGAAGTCCTGACAAATCTTCCAAGAGTATCAATCTGTCATGAAAAAGTGCTTCTCAACTCTGCCGTTCGGAATCGGCGTTAAATTGTAGGTCACCTCAATTCTTCACACGCACTCAGAGAATTGTTGATGAGAGTAAACCACTTAGGCCTTGGCTCTTCAAGAGCTGTCGCGCCACTCTATTTATTTATTTTTTACGAGGGAAAATTGATAATAATAGCAATTTGGAACTGTGTGTTCACTAAATTTCAAAATTGAAAAAAAAGTAAAGTTTGGCTTGTCATAAAGTGAGTGGAATTTTTTTTTCAATTCAACCGATCTAAGATTCAATTGGAGAATTTTGTTGGCATCTAATCAAAAAAATTGGTTTACATGCAAAAACACAATTTTGACTTTGGAGCCTAATATCTCTGCTAAAAATTTTCTCACAAAAAAATAAAGACAGATTGTTCCAACTTCCAACGTAAGTTATTGCATGCGACGATGCACTGATTTATTGCTCAAACTGCCTCCGGACAGTATTCTAAATAAACAAAAAATATAGAAATGCATTGTTCAATCTTTGATCAGTAGCCCATTCAAAATTTGAAATATCGAATTCATTCATTGAAAGGCGTGTAATTCAATAAGATTGTCCAGTTTGTTTGTTCCTCATCGTTATGTTCAAACATTTTTGTCCAAGCAAACAAGTTTTATATCTATTATCCTATTTCTTGTTACCTATTCATCGGAGAATCCAATATTTTCTCACTCCTCTTTTGTGATCTGATGGAAAGCATTTTCTCTATTCGTAAAGATATATCCTTTACCCTCAATATTTACACTTGTAGAATATAACTCATTGTTTGAACTATCGAGCATTTTTTTTTATTCAACAAGGTTAAAAAATTAAATTAAGTGTATTTTCATCCTGCACATCAAGAATTGAATTTATAAAACCCACATACGGTGCTATTGTACGTTGTGAGGATAATATTGGCACAAAGATCCATTGGGATCTTGTCAGAGAAAAATCAACTGATATTGTTAGCTGAGTTATTTATGTTTACATTTTTCATGACCGTTCCCTTGGTACCGTATGGATGGGATACCCAAAGGAGATCTACCTTCTTGTATCCTCATTCTGTAAAAAAGGATGTTTGAATTTTTCCAATCCTCCATGAATGCATTGATTTTTTTTCTTCCGTAAACATAGGAATTGTTAGATACAGAATTGAATTGCGCAAATAAAATGATTTTTGATCGTTTTCGTCCTTTTTTGCTATTGTTCACTTATCCAATGTTTGCTCTGACCACAAGAACATGCAACCAGAAGAATGACTTGCTATCCAAACAACACCTTTCTTAGAGAATTCTAAAAAGAAAAGTAAAGTAAAGTTAACAAGAATTTCGCAAAGTAAATAATTAACAAAAAAAGAACACTGACACATTCCAGGACAACCATCCGTGCAATATTTTCAATTTAAGGAGATTATATATTTTTTTATTGAATGATTTACTATACTACCTAAAGGATCCTAGGAATGATCCGCAGAGAATAGAGATTTGAGATAAAAAAATCTATAGAAAAGAATTGCTAACAAGGATTACGACATAGGAAATAAAATGTCCGTAATCACGTAAAGCACTACCTCTACTGGAAATATGTTGGGTTAAAATTCCGTATACCTATTTATCTTTTTGCAAATACAAACCCTTTTTCAAACTGAACTGGAGATGACTGATCATCTCGATAGGAGAACCAGGAGTGATGGGAATGATGTTACGTGAACCGATTCAATTCTCCAATCGGGGATTAGGAAGGATTGCCTTTTAAAACAGCATCCTAAGGATTGCAAAAATAACTCATTCTTTTCAAGCATTAAAAAACGTGTATTTACGATTCGAAACTCGGAATGGATGGTATTGGTATCCTGTTTTTCCAGACAAAGTATATTATGAATCCTCTGGACGTGATCACCCATTTGATAAAAAAGGGGTGTCCTTTTCTTTGTTTGCCTGTTGTTGAATTTTTTGCTTGCGACATGATGTCTTGTGGGTTTGTAATCCTTTTGAAGGCAAACAGAAAAAAAAAATGGTAGAAAAATCTCATTCAATTGTACCTATGTCTGGAATTAGTGATCTACCTTCAGAAATATTTCTTATGGAATCCTCTCGATGGCTGCAGTTTCTGGGAAAATCCAGTTGATTTAACATTTCGAAATGACTAGGGCTTCCTTAATTGGAGCATTTGGCTTTTGTTATTTCAAGTGATCTTCAATCGGATGTTGGTTTAGAAAAATATAATCGGTGGCTGAGTTTTGTGCAATTCAAAAACTATTTGCCAATTTTTTTAAGGATTTCGTTTGGTTGACCTCACTGCTAATTGTTTTCAAATTAGTCATATACCTACTTGCTTTGCTAAAAATCGAATAAAAAGAGAAATGTGATCAACAGGCGGAATAAGAGTTTTTCTTTCAATAAAATCTGGGGAATTCAAAGTGTACCTACAGCGAGTTTTATAACCAAGGAATAATAAATTCCGTCGAATAGAAGAAAGAAAGAGAACAGAAGAATGGTGTGGTGCCCCAGTTTAAGGGTAAACCAAATCTTAAAATGACATGACAAAACGATTAGTCCGATTATTGCAAAATATAACCAGCAGATTCAATCTTTTTTTTTTTTGGTTTATTCTGTTATATATTGTAATGTGTACACACTTTATTTATCTCATACGCTCTGTTTCTCCTTCTATTGTAATGTCTAATGTGTATACTTTATTATCTCTTACGCTCTGTATCTCTTTCTATATTTAATGTACACACTTTTCTTACTCTCTTTACTTACTCTGTATCTCTTGTTTATTTAAGGTACATACTCTCTTTACTTAATATCGTTAATTGTAGTAGTAAACACTTGTGAGGGGCAATACCTAGTGACTAAGAGAAACTTTTTGTTTAGCATTAAGAACGTTAGCCCCTACAGAAAATCCCAGTATTTTTTATTTGTAAATAGAGAGCTTCTCGAACTTTCAGCTTCTCCAAGAACCAATAGGAACCAATAGTAGTTTCTAGAACCCATCATTTTTGATATAAATAGCCGTTTGGTGGCGAGGCGAATTAATTGATTGTGAACTGCGATAAAGTAAAGATACTGTGTTTGCAAAGTTATAATTGAAAGTGTTGAATAAATAAGTTTGTGAGTGATTTGAATAAAGTGAATTTGTGTTTTATTTAAAAAGTGAATAAGTTTTAATTGTCGGACCAAGCCGAATATTACAATATTACTGCTTTCAACTTTATCCTTAGCCCCTTAAGCTATACCACAATTCTTACAGTTGAAACAATAGATGATTCCTAGATGGCGCTGTTATCAGCCTCTTTTTGAAAATTTAAATTATTCAGAAATATCCTTAGTAACAACGCTATGAGTTTGCAACTTCATTCTGTGTGTAAGGAAAGACCTTAAGCGAATTCAGATAATTGTATTCCAAAACTGTTTCCAAAGTATCCTTTAAAATGATTTCAAAGGACATTGAAATCAATTTCTTTGTTGCTGTTGACAAATTAAAGTCCTTATCTTGATTGTAGTCATGCACTTGTTAAATCAACGGAATTGTTTTTTCTTTGCCGCCACTGGCATAATTTAAGAAAGCGGTAAAACACAAAGAAGGGACAAAAGACAAAACAAACAATACAAAACGAGAATTTTCCTTCTCTCTACTAACGAGCCCTTTGTTTTAGGTATAGCAAGATATTTCGAGTGACTAAGGTATTTACACTTAGGTAGAAAAAAAAACTCACAAAATAAGAGGAAGTAAATTTCGTACTCCGTCAGAGTCTTGAGGAAGTTCCCATAAAATATTCTAAATCACTGACACATGATGCGGAAAGATTTTGCTTAATCGATTTGAAGAGGAAATATATTTATTTGTCAATTGGTTAATAGCAAGGGGATTTCCGCTAAATTTCCCAGGATATCGTTTGCCTTCTGTCTTTAGCAATAAATAGTATGAGTTTAATGACACCTCAAAAGGTTTTACAGCGATTTGGCAATCAGAAAGGTAATCAAATCCTGACAGAGTTTAAAAAAGGACATCTGAGCGCCACATGGCACCTGCTTATTTCAAAATTTCAAGACTCGTGTTCACTTCAGCAAGTGTTTGAAGAGTAGGTACCTAACATTTTAGTTGTTGGGTCTGGCGCCAGTAATATAAGCAAAAATATGCGTGCGACAATTTATGGAGAAACATGTTGCAAGTCTTTAAGTACACAGAAATGAGAACAAGTGCGGTTGATAAGGAAAAGTTAAGGACTACATACCGAAGAAGATAACATTTGATAACATCCTTGACTCTGGAAGCATTCAATAAGGACACGAGACACTTCACCGACGACAAGCCAGACTTCTGTGCTGTGTTTATATTGATCAATTACAACAGTATCACTTTCAAGGATTTCGGAGGAGAATTTATGGTTTCAAAGGAAAACAACCTGTTGTCGGTATATTTCTTTATTGATAAGATGCAGTCAAAATGATAAATGACAATGTGATAAGATTTATAATTATTGTCGTATGTTCTTAAAGAAACCCGTCAACGTAGATACTAAAAATATTTTTAGTTATCCACTTAAGACAAATAATAGCCTTGGGCTCATAACCTTTTTAATAAAGCAATGAGCAAACAAATATGATTTCATGTTTCATCATATCAGAAGCTATATTGAAATTTAAGAAGTTTAGGACAAACAAATTATGAAATGATATGTATCTACGATTGGAAATCACGAACCAATGAAAAATAGGTTCAAAGGTTAGTTACTTATATCAATCGAAATTAATATCATAGGTAAGTGTTCTATTTACAAAACCAATTGTATAGGCTTGCCGGCAAAAAACCGTGCATAAAATATAATAGCAAGCCTTAAAGTTTTAGAATTCCAATACTTATTTAATAAGTACAAGAGAGAGGAAAGAACTTCTGATGCCCGTGTGATAGAACAGGACACAACATAGCAGTTAGACGCGTATTGTCAAAAATTATTTATTTTAGTGACATTACGTGCTCAATTATATTCATTGTTGTTAAAATGTTATCGAATTTGATAAAACTTCTTTTGAAATTATGCCATTTAAAATTGTCAAGAAACACAATTTTATGTATGGTGTATGGAGATAGGTATACAATTAACCAAAAAATTGTTGAATTTTGTTGGTTATCACTCCAAGTGTTACAACAAAGTGACAGCCATTAAAAAGAAATATAAAGAAAAATTCGAAAATTTCGTTAAAGATTATGAAGTAAGCAAAAGTTTTTAATTAGATATATGTACAATACATCCTTAATGAAAATTTACAATTTCCTACCTCATTATATAACTAATTTTATTTTATTTTCTTAGCTTTCAACGACTACAAGATTCTGGTAATGATGAACTTCCAGAGACAACAATATTTAAAAGACGAAGAAAAAATTTAAACGAATGAAGAAAATTTGTATACTTATTTCTGAGAATTTGAACGAGCTAGGTAATTTACTCGTTGCAACGAGTTCATTTTTTCGTGGAAGACTCAGGAACGTACTTGACTTGATGCGCCGTGCGCCGAATGTCTGTGGTCCTTGTTCCTTATCAGCCTCTCGTATCAATGCCTATGTAGGAACTTGTCCTTCGCCCGTAATATCTTTTTGTTTTTATCTTTTTCTTTTTCTTAATCTTTGCTTTAATAAAGTATAACTTTCACAATTAGGAATACAATATTACGTATGTATGTATATGCCGCAGTGAAAACTATAACTAACACTTTACAGATTCGTAACATATTTGCTACTCAGTCATTTAAATATTTTTGTAAACATACAAAAATTTGAACTATCAGAAATTTGGATAGTAAAATCAACAAATGAAAAATAAATCATAAGACATTGATTGCATCAATTGCACAGAACTAGCCAAAAAATTAGGAACCGCTTTCCATGCATATACTGGATGTGATTATACACTTATACAGCGGCAATCACAATTCGGATAAAATGAAAGGTTAGTTCCGGCCATTGAAAAAATGAATTATACCAAAACATATTTGCTTCCGTCGTTACTTGATGAAGCTGATATTTACATAAATGAAAAAATGCAGGCCGTTAAAGAGTTTACCTTTCATATGTATTGTGTAAAAAATTGTACCAGTGTGAACAACCCCAGGTATCGAGTTTTTATGACAAAGCTAGCTATACCTCAAAAAATTTGCCAATTATGCTGGTTTTCTTTGACCTTAAAAAATGTTGCGAATAATTTATTTAAATTCGATGTGGCTTCACATGATTGACCGAAATTGTTTAAGATTACGCCCTGAAAACTGTGGTAGGTTCTTAGACAATTATCATTTTAAACCAATTGGATTTGCTGGGAACCAAACACTGTTAACAATAATTGATGATATCGCAGTAACCTTAGATAATGGATGTGAAGAAGAATTTCAAGAATCCGATGTTCAGTATTCTTCCGGTGATCCTAATGATGCATTATATGATAAATTATTGAATTTAATCAAAATAAATATAAAAAATAAACGATTTCTTTTATTTTTTTTTTATTTATTTATTAATGTGTAGGTATATAATATATTAAATCATTTATTTTTGCTTATTTAACAGCTCTAAGTTTATCTATTTACTTTGTGCTGTGTTGTGTGTTGTGTCATATTCTATCACACGTGCCTCTGAAGCTCTTGCCTCTCTCTTGCACTTATTATCAATCCTCTCGCGAGTGTTGTGGGGTAAACACGTAACTAGAAAATTGTCTTGAACTTTAAATTTCTGTCACAAAGTAAAGTTGATCGAAATGATCCAACGAAAATCGAGTGTTGCGATTGTAAAATTGTTTTTCATGGAACTTGTGTACAACTACAACCCGCTGATATTGAATTTATAAAAAAATATTAAAAAGAATAAATGGAGATGCTCTAATTGCACTTGTGATGGATAAATTTTTTGTGCAAATTCTGTCTGTTCTTCGACTTGTTTCCAAATTGAATCAGTTGATAATTTTAAATATTTAGGAGTTATAATCGAATTTATATAAAGAATTTGAACTGGAAGACGCATACAGCTGTATTACAGCGCTATTTTTCAAAACAAAGCAAGTGCTTTTGATTGTAAAAACGGGATAACAAATCGCGCGATTTTTCAATACAAAGCAACTGCTTTTGATTGTGAAAACAGCAAAATAAATGAAGTTAAAACACATGAGTTTTTTTAATAGCATAGATTATTATAACAAAGAAAACATACAAGTAGTGTATTCATTCCAAGAATCAAAGATATGTATAATATAACAAAACTTGCACAATACTAAATATTAAGACATCTCTAGGTACATAGGTAATGCATGTGGTGATGCCCAACCATTTGTTGCTGCAACATAGCTTAATTATAACAGGAAATCCATAAGCAGCGTCTGTTAACGCTAGATTTTGTAAAAGTAATTAAAAGCAGTTTTAATTTAATCCAAGAGAACAATTTCATGCATTTATTTTAGTCTTATTTTAAATCTTTTGAATACCGGTTGGCGGGATTAAACGGGATTACCGGGATTTTAAAAAGCGGTATTATATCAGGTCGGGATTTTGACTAAATGGGATTTAACAAAAGCGGTATTTTAGAAGACGGGATTTTAAAACTTTTTTTTCGGGATTCTTGAAAAACGGGATTTTAAAAAGCGGGAATCCGATACGCTCCCGTATATAGCTTAAGAGTCAATAGTCAAGCTCTTGTTAATGTACCAACCTCAAATAAGACTCACTATTCAAATTTCTTTACTGTTACTGCGCCCAAACTTTTTAACAGACTGCCACACGACATCAGATTCTCAAATACATTAAACATCTTCTTTAAAAAAAATTACAAATTGGCTTTTCAAAATAGATAGCTCAGAAGTCAGAAATTTACTAACTAGCATTGTCTAAATAACCAAAAAAATTCAAAAAACAAAATCAACTTTAAAAACAATTGTTATTTATTAATATTAAAGATACTATCTCTCTAGTGCCTTTATTTTATTTTTATTTCATCTCGTTAATAAACTACTTAAAAATAACGTTTTACCCCACAATTTTATATTATTTAGGTAAATTGTTTAAAAGGATCATTCGTCTCTAGTCTTACATGGCTACAGAATGAATTCCTTGTGTCTTTACTTTTTCTTTTTTTATATATATATAATGCATTTTAGAATTGTATCATTACTTATAGTTTATAATTATTATTGTAAAAAAGGAAGAAGTTACACAAAAACTTATAAATAAATAAAAAAAAAACAAAAAAAAAAGTATTAGAATTCTAAAACTTGCTATAATATTTTATGCACGGTTTTTGCAGACAAGCCTATATGATTGGTTTTGTAATTAGAACACCTATGATATCAATTTCGATTGGTTAACAGATCGGTGTAGTTACCTATTTTTACTAACCTTCTAACTAACATCGGCTTGCCAGGTAACCTGCCTCAGATTATTTATATTCTTTGGCATTCCATCCCCACCTGCGGCTTTGTTGTCTTGTCTAGCTGGTTAATTAAGTTAATAGCTTGACTTATTCAATCAATGCTTGCTGGCTGCAACATGAGTTTATCATCTTTAAAGGTAAGAGTAGTCGTTCTATGTATCGCTCAAGAATGCCTTTAGATCGGTAATCAGTAGATTCAGCGCAGTGTATTCTGCGTCATGTTTCGGACGGATTGTTAGAACCGCGTCTGGTGAGTTCCTAGCTCTCTATTTATTTTAAAGGTTTTTTTTTCCAAACTGCTTTCTTATGTCTTTGAAGCTTCTTTCTTCTTTCTTGAGCCTTTTTTATTCCTCCTTGCATATTCAGCATTCTTTTAGGTTTAAAGACACTAGACACTAGCATGCGTTTATCATCAAACCAGCTGCTCTGGTTGCACTTATTTTTTGAGGCGTGTATTATTCTAAAGTATTCTGGTGACCGAACTTACCCTGTTCCCTTTCATCGAGCTCTTCGAGGGCGGGCAAGGTCTTGATTCTATTCGGCTGGCAACTGACCGTGCGGAAGTCCATTAAGCTTTCAATACAGAGTAAAGTTCCGCTGATTATATTCTTTGGAGGTGTCGAGCCACGAAAATTTCAATCTTAATTAAATGGTAACGTGGGTGATACGATGTAATCTATTTCCAAAATCAATAATTAATTATCAGTGTTTCGAGAGTGTACAAATCTGTTGTGCAATAAAAATAAAATGAAGCCTTATACTTAACTTATTTCAACAACAGAGTTGTTCTTCGTTTTTACTTTAATCCAGTTGACACACGTCATGATGACGTTGATATTAAAAAAATTCCAAAGTGAAGCATCTGATAATTTGAACTGACAAATACCACAAGTGGTCAACTTACTAAGTGCTTAATTTTCGCTCGCTTCTTGATCTTAATTCAGCCATTCTGTAGTGAGTGAATAACTTCATAAAGAACCTCGCGATGGGTGGTCGTAATTGTCTCAAGACAGCAAGCACCACTTCCAGCAGTGGATTGTTACTGCCGATGCCGCCATAAGCCATCAATCTACCATTTGCTTTCTGCTTCAACTCGCAACATGTCAGGTTGTTTGATAAGAGATGTTTTTGAGGACATGTTCCTTGCTCAAAACAAATGAGGTTAGCCACAATTTAAATAATCTTAGTGATGCAGTCTCTTCTTAAGTCTTTGTAGCATTTGTATGATGCCGCCACATACGTGGATCCTTAGGGCTCTTTCATGGGGCCTTTGGGTGTAGTAAAAATGCTGCCGTTTTGCCAAATAAGGAGGATTATTTTCAAAATGCCTTCGTTTTATTGGTATCGTTAGTTTTAAGAGCAATAAATTCATTAAATTCCATACAATGTTGGGATAATGGGCAGTTTAAGTTGAATGGACCTAAGTGCACCAATTTCAATAGCATTGGATCATTTTTCATACATACTTTTGGTTGATTCGATTGTTGAATCGGCTTAGTGCTATAAAATTAATTTTAATTTGAGTGTTCGCATGCCAAAGCCTTTTTTTATTGGAATGGAAAGTAGAGCGATCTCCTTTGGCTAATTGCTCTCAAATTTTATGACTTAATTCCAAGAAGGGACACATTTTAACATAAGAAAAGGATGTATTATTTTTGTTTTCGTTCTTCCTCCGATGTATATTTATGCGTTATATACATATGCTATCCTCTCTTGCTTGGTGTTTAGGTCTGTATTACATGGGACACAAGTCAGGTTCATATTTAATGCAATATTTGAATGGTTATACCGAAAACAAAACTAGATTACATTTCAAAGCTTTAAGGTTCTCTTGATTTCTGAATTCTTAAAATGAATCTTGTGAGACTTTTTCGTTTTTCCTTACATAGTCTTCCAAGTTCCAAGTGCTTCAACTTATTTTTGGTTACAAATCTTCGGTAAGTAATGTTAACTTCCAAGATATTTGTTCTCACATAAAATAAATAGCTAATTTGCTTTTTGTAGATTCTCATATCATCCCTGCTCATTGAGAGTGCGAAAAGATTTGATAAGCGTCATTTGTCGCTTCGTTGAGGAACACCAGAAGAAGGTTAAGTTAGAGTGACTGTCTAGATGTTGTTGACTCACCTAGACCTTAAAGGTCCAATGATATGATTTATGAACTTAAACAAACCATTTTGTACTACTTATGAAATTTGAGAGAAATCTTATATCGATCGTTGCCAGTTCGCCGGTATTATCGAAGAAGGGGTTACCGAGGTAGGTGTTACTTTTATTGGAGAGTGCCGGACAAGTAAATAGAGTTGTTGGGCTGTTTCCTTTTCCTCCTTTTTTTATCACCCAAATTAAAAAAAAAACCATACCTGAGTCGCGTTTTCGAAATTCATTCGGGAATTATTGAATTAGGTATAATAAAAAACAAAGGTGAATATTTCAGCCCCGTTCAAAAATTAAAACCAGACTACCTGTTTATAAGATCGAGTCTTTCTTTATTACAGCACGTAAGTTTTTTATTTTCATTTATGGTGTGACGTTCTATCTTTAAACAAGTATTTTATTAAATCGCTTTACTTAGGTTCTTGTAGTCATTTGACAATGTCAGATGCAAAGAAGAAGAGACTGCAATACAATACGGAATATAATACCTATAAATACGGATTCATTGTTTGCAAAGAAACGTTTTCGAATAAGGTGATGAAACCTTCGAGACTTCAAGATTATTTGAATAAAATGCATCCAGATAAGAAGGACAAAATTGTAGCCTATTTTCAAGACGTGGAGAAGAAGTGCAATGCTCAGCCAAGTGTATCAAAACTATTTTCGGCGGCTGCTAAGCAAGACAATGATGGACATCGTACTTTGACGTACTTCGACAAACTGGTAATCCGCACGCCATCGGAGAAGAACTTCTTGCAAATTTGATGCTCTGTCTGACTCCATTCAAGAAATTGTATCCCTGCATCCTCACACTGAAATCGTTATTACGGGCGATTTCAATGTACACAATTCTTCGTGGCTTCTCCATTCGGGCCCGACAACACCCGAAGGAATGTGTGCTGAAATCTTTGCTGAGTTCAACCACCTCACTCAGCTTGTCACCGATTCCACTCGAATATCGAACATTAATGGCCAAGCTGAAAACACTCTTGACTTGTTCCTTACGGCTGACCCTGATAATTACACTATCAATGTATTAACGCCTCTAGGCAGATCAGACCATAGTATTACATCTTCGAGCTCCGAAGAGAACCGTATGGCAATACAAGAAAGCCAACTGGGACGGTCTCAATAACTCTTTCCGGATCTTTAACTGGTCACTATGCTTCCTCGATAGTGACGTAGACTCCAGCGCAGATATGATTACTAAGATCGTTATCTTGGGAATGAAAACTTTTATCCCGAATAGGGTTAAAAGCATCAAACCCAAGGAAAAGTCATGGTTTGATTAGAGCTGTAAAGAGGTTATCAGGGAAAAAGAAGTAAAGTTGCGGTGTTTTAGAGCCAATCCAACTGAGGAAAACCGGAACAAGTTTAAACAAGCCAGGAAGGCCTGCCCTGCCTATATTCGTCGGACCAAATTTTTACATGATCAAAAATTAAGGCAGCATTTGTCCAGCCAATCCCAAAAAAAGGCGAATCTTCTTCTCCCTCCAATAATCGTCCGATTGCACTTACGTCCCTTCTTTCTAAGGTCATGGAAACGCTGATAAACTATCAGCTCATGAAATATCTCGAAGACCGATCTGATGGTTTATCTCACCGAACAGTGGAACAAATCTTTACATCGTTTTGGAGAAAGTAAGATTGTTGCACTTGATATTTCAAAGGCATTTGATAAAGTTTGGCATCTTGCTCTTTTATCCCTTCTTCGTTGGTTTAGAAATTTTCTTTCGAACCGTTCAATACAAGTTGTATTTTTTTTTTTATAATTTGCACCCACTCAAGGGATTTTTTATACCCTTTTTATGCCAGAGACACAGTGAGTGCATTAGGAAGAAGTGAAGGGGTTGGAAAGGAGGTGTCGATGTACATTGGTCTTGAATTCTTGTACATTGCAATGATCGGGAAAGACAGAGTGTGGAAGAGAGTTCCACATTCGCGTAGTACGGCTAAAGAATGATTCTCTATACTTGAGAGTACGTCCGAAGTTGGGCTCGAGGGTAAACTGATGGGCATTCCTAGAAGCGCGAGTATTACGGGCGAATTGTTTGAGGGGAGGAACGCAACTGGCTATTTCACTAGAGCAATTACCATAGTAGTAACGGTAAAACAAGGAGAGACACGCTACGTTGCGACGGTGGTCTAAAGGGGTGAATGAGTCAGTGATCTCTTTATCACCAATCATTCTTACAGCTCTTCTTTGTATTCCATCTAAGAGGCTTAAGTAAGTAGCTGGAGCACCAGCCCAGAGATGGGAATTGTACTCAAGCTTTGGACGGATATATGTTTTATAGATAATAGCCAGATCAGAAGGGGAGAAAAATTTCTTGCACCTTCTTAAGAAACCCAAACATCTTGCGGCATTTTTGGCGACATCGCATATGTGCTCGCTCCACAAAAGGTGGTCTGTAATGCACATACCGAGAATCTCGAGATGTTCGGTCTCATTGATGCAAGTGCCACTCATGGACAGTGGCAAGGGGGGTACATCTCGCTTCGACGATACAAGACAGCATTGAGTTTTCGAAGCATTAAACTCGACGCGGTTTTTAATTCCCCATTGTACAATGCTGTTTAAGTCAGAGTTTAATGAGCTTATCATATTTTGCCGTTGCAGGTCCACATCCGAAGTGGAGGGATGTGAGTCTGGGAACGAATATGAAAAGCTAAGGGTACTATCGTCGGCGAAACAATGAATTGGATTAGAAGTTACAGACAAGAGATCATTTATGAAAATGAGAAAGAGGGTCGGAGACAAAACGGAGCCCTGGGGCACACCAGCATTTATGTTATGGGTTTCAGACTTGAATCCGTCCAATACAACTTGTATTGAACGGTTCGAAAGAAAGTTTCTAATCCATCGAAGAAGGGATTCATCGATACCGAAAGCACGCATTTTCGATAAAAGAGCAAGATGCCAGACTTTATCAAATGCCTTAGAAATATCAAGTGCAACAATCTTACTTTCTCCAAAACGATGTAAAGATTTGTTCCACTGTTCGGTGAGATAAACCATCAGATCACCAGTGGACCTGTTGCTGCGAAAGCCGTACTGCCGGTCATTAAGAAGCTTTCGGTCTTCGAGATATTTCTTGAGCTGATAGTTTATCAGCGTTTCCATGACCTTAGAAAGAAGGGACGTGAGTGCAATCGGACGATAGTTGGAGGGAGAAGAAGATACGCCTTTTTTTGGGATTGGCTGGACAAATGCTGTTTTCCAACTGCTCGGAACGAGCCCAGAAGAATAGGATAGATGGAAAAGCTTACGCAAGGGTTTTGCCAGCGTGGGGGAACACCTCTTCAGAACAATAGCGGGGATACCATCCGGACCAGCGGATTTATGTATGTTGAGATCTTTGAGGACTCTTGCCACAGCACGAGTGCGAAAGAAGATTTGCCCCATGGAATCATTGACGCGCTCTAGAGCTGGGGGAGTCATGACACTATCTGGCAGCGAAGAGTTGGAGGCGAACTGCCTAGCAAAAAGGTTAGCTTTCGCGAGAGAGCTAACAACTGGAGTGTCATTGTCAACGAGCGTAGGGACCGAGGAAGAAGAAGAATTCTTCATATTTTTCACAAAAGACCAAAAATTCTTACTGCCTTTGGGACATTGCAGTATTTTTTGCCTTAATTTTTGGTCATGCAAAAACTTAGTCCGTCGAATATGGGCATTGCAGGCCTTCCTGGCTTGTTTAAACTTGTTCCGGTTTTCCTCAGTTGGGTTGGCTCTATAACACCGGAACTTTACTTCTTTTTCCCTGATAACCTCTTTACAGCTTGAATCAAACCATGATTTTTCCTTAGGTTTGATGCTTTTAACTCTATTCGGGATAAAAGTTTTCATTCCCAAGATAATCATATTAGTGATCATATCTGCGCTGGCGTCTACGTCACTATCGAGGAAGCATAGTGACCAGTTAAAGATCCGGAAGAGGTTATTGAGACCGTCCCAGTTGGCTTTCTCGTATTGCCATACGGTTCTCTTCGGAGCTCTTTCTTTAACTGGATTAGTTTGGCACGAGAAATTTGCAGATATTACACTATGGTCTGATCTGCCTAGAGGCGTTAATACACTGATAGTGTATTTATCAGGGTCGGACGTAAGGAACAAGTCAAGAGTATTTTCCGCTTGGCCATCAATATCCGATATTCGAGTGGGCTCAGTGACCAGCTGAGTAAGGTGGTTAAACTCAGCAAAAATTTCAGCACACATTCCTTCGGGTGTTGTCTGGCCCGAATGGAGAAGCCACGAAGAATTGTGTACATTGAAATCGCCCGTAATAACGATTTCAGTGTGAGGGTACAGGGAAACAATTCTTTGGATGGAGTCAGACAGAGAATCAAATTCGCGAGAAGTTGAAGCTCTGTCCAAATTTGGGCTTCGATAGAGGAAACAATAGTGGATGATGTGCTTATTTATGGTGAACTTGAACCACATAAGATTAAAAAAAGGGTCGGAGCAATGTCCGTATTGTGGAAGGAATTGATAAGCGACATCATCCCTAATGTAGACGGCGAGACCATGGTGGGAGAGGAATAAAGGCACTAAGCAATACCCATGAATAAGAAATTCATGGACGGGTTCAAGTCTGAAACCCACAATATAAACGCTTTTGTGCCCAGGGCTCCGTTTTGTCTCTGACCCTCTTCCTCATTTTCATTAATGATCTCTTGTATGTAACTTCTAATCCAATAAATTGTTTCGCTGACGATAGTACCCTTAGCTTTTCTTATTCGTTTCCAGACTCACACTGCAAAGGCAAAATATGATAAGGTCATTAAACTCTGACCTAAACAGCATTGTACAATGGGGAACACAAAATCGCGTAGAGTTTAATGCTTCGAAAACACAATGCTGTCTTGTATCGTCAAAGCGAGACATACCCCCCTTGCCACTGTCCATGAGTGGCACTTGCATCAATGAGACCGAACATCTCGAGATTCTCGGTATGTGCGTCACAGACCACCTCTTGTGGAACGAGCACATCTGTATGCGATGTCGCCAAAAATGCCGCAAGATGTTAAGGTTTCTTAAGGCGGTGCAAGAAATTTGTTCCCCTTCTGATCTGGCTATCATCTACAAAACCTACATACGTCCAAGGTTCAGTATAACTCCCATGTCTGGGCTGGTGCTCCAGTGACATACTTAAGCCTTCTGGACAGTATCCAAAAAAGAGCATTCAAGGTGATTGGTGATCATACCATCGTTGAGTCATATACATCTCTCGAACATCGCCGTAATGTCTCATGCCTCACCCTATTTTACCGTTACTTCAACGGTATTTGCTCTAGTGAAATGTCCAGTTGCATTCCTCCCCTAAAGATATTCAACCGTAATACCCACGCCTCCAGGAATGCCCGTCAGTTCACCCTTGAGCCCAACTTCGGTCGCAACCTCTTTAGCCGTACTACGCGAATGACTCCCTTCCACACTCTGTCTTTCCAAATCATTGCAATGTTCAGGAATTTAAGACCAATGTACACCGGCACCTCCTCTCCAACCCCTTTCCACCTTCCTAAAGCAATCACTGTGTCTCTGGCATAATAAGTGTATAAAAAAACCCCTTGAGTGTGTGCTAATTATTAAAAAAAAAAAAAAAATAGATACAATAATTTACGGTTTTGAGCACGACAAAAATTGACATGCTTTACTATTGTCCTCGAAACAAATGTGCAACAAAAATATATTCAGCAATTTTTTTTTTAGTTTTTCTTCTTGTTTGCATTAATTTTTGTTGCCTGTGTGTTTTGAGGATAATAGGCATTAAAATTTATAATCATCAAGTTTGATTTTCTTAGAACGGTTTCGTTCACTCAAAGTTGAAATCAAATTTGCGACTTTTGAATTTCTTTTTATTCAGTCAAAGTTTTAATTTTCAACTTTTAATTTTGAACTCGAGTTAATCAATTTTAGATTTTCTCAATTTTCAAAAATAGAAGAAGCTTAGAGAGAAAAACAAGGATTTTCCCTATTTTTTCAAAGCTCGAAAATGAAAATCTATGTTGTTTGAACAACGATAGCAACTAAGAGGTGCTTCCACCAATAGATTTTCCGTCAATTCCTTTGTTTGGATGGAGTTATAACTTATAACTATTTCACGGGTGCCAAGCCAATCATCAGACTCCTTTATTAGTGGTGCTGTCTAGTTATTTTTCATATTAATCGAAAAACTTTTTGAGTTCACTTTGGGATTTGAACCTAGACCAGCTTGTTGTGAAGCCAATGCACTACGCATTGCGCATTGGTTTCCCATTGCAAACTTTTGTATTGTTTACCATTTTGCAATGAATAGATGCATTTTTACAAGCTCCTCAAAGTATGCTATCTTTTTCCGCTTTCATTTTTTCTAATTTCCTATCTTTGTGTCACAACAATTCGTTGCGTACACCAAGGGTTAGATTATTGAAAGTTTTGACACTAGTCAGTTTATTTGTTATAGTTTGTTTTTGTGTTATTTAACACTGCAGTTAGGCTGCGTCCGTCAATTCCATTTATGTTGCTATCGTTGTTCAGACAACATAAATGGAATTGACTGACGCAGCCTAACTGCAGTGTTAAATAACACAAAAACAAACTATAGAAAATGAAACAAAATTGAATTCAAATCTGAGCGAATAAAATCGCCCTTAAACAATAGTGAGTTGAAAGTAAACATTCCTTCCATTGAAAACTGGAAATTTTAATTTTCATACAGGCTGTTTTCGCATCATGTATGAAATCGAATGGGAAACTTTTCGATCAAGTTACAGAACATGGATCCTGGTTAGAAAAATTCTTTCACTTACTGAAAACTACAATATTCAGGAGTATGAGCAATGAGCTAATTTTTTTGCAGTTGCCCGTAGCTTAGTTGGTAAGTGCGTTGGCTGATAAGCAGAACGTCGTTGGTTCGAGTCCTACTCAGGCCATCTTTCACGGGCTCTGCCTCTTGCGAAGGTCTGACAAATCTTCCAAGAGTATCAATCTGTCATGAAAAAGTGCTTCTCAACTTTGCCGTTCGGAATCGGCGTTAAATTGTAGGTCCCCTCAATTCTTCACACGCACTCAGAGAATTGTTGATGAGAGTAAGCCACTTAGGCCTTGGCTCTTCAAGAGCTGTCGCGCCACTCTATTTTATTTTTTTATTTTTATAAGCTACTAGCTGACCCCGCGAACTTCGTCTCGCCGCCCTGCATAGCAACTCCAGAATAAGTATGTATGATTAACACAGATATTGGCTGAGTTCGTAATTGCAGGCTTTGTTGCGCATGCCCTGTGATTTGCTTGAATCGAATTGAAATATCTGAATTTTTCCAAGCTTTACAACTGAGTTTCTACTTTCATTAAAGCAAGCAGTAAAATGAAAATTTAGTTGTGAAATTGAACGAATTTTCATTCTTCCGGTGTGTTTTGACTATTTCACAAAAATCAGATTTCAAAAAAGCTAACGATTGTCCTCTTTATTTGCTGAATTTCCCGTAAGATTCTCCCAAAAATTTGATTTTACTCAGGCCATACCTACAGTGCAAATTTTATAAAAATGCGTTAAGGATCGAGCGGATTAAGAGTCCCTACCGGACATACAAACAAACCAATGCACCTTAAATTCCATGCAAAAACTTGATTTTAGGTCTTGAAGTTCTTGGCGTTCTCGCAGAGTTTGCCGAATCCCAATAAAAAAAATTCCATTTTGCCATTTGAAAATCAGTGCACCTACAATAACAATATCCGCTTTGAAAACCAATGAGTTTTCCGAGTTTTTCATCAAGAACTTTCTGTTTTCCATTCGAAAACCCATTTTGAAATTTTCCAGTTTTCCATTTGAAAACCAATGCACCTGCAATAATATTCAGTGTTCCATATGAAAACCAATGGGTTTTAGCAGATTTCCATCAAGAACTTGCATGTTTCCATTTGAAAACCCATTTTAAAACAAAAAATTCCAAGCAAGAAAATCTTATTCCCGACATTATTTTGATTTTTCCAGTTTTCCGACTCTTCCATGAGGTTTTTCTTCCATGAGAGTTGTACCCGCTCTTAAGAAATTGGTAGTGTTATATTTAAGGTTGAGTTTGCAGTTTTCCCGTAACTTAACAGAGTTGCCACGGTTTTAACGAAGCAACGTGTAGTAAAATTTTACCAGATTCTCCTACTTTTGCCAATATATAATTTCCGAAGAATGTTTTCCAAATTACTCCTGGTTGTAGATGTCATCGTTGTCAGAAAATCAATTGTCTAATGGAAGTATAAAATGCAAACCGAAAACTGCGTATTTCTTTTTTTGTTTAGTGTTCAGAGCTTTCAAAGCTGTGTTCCATTTTTGCTTGTTTGCAGGACTCAGAAATGATATATTTAATTGGGAATAGTAGTATGATTAATTGTTATTGTTTTTCATAAGATACCTCTGATAGCAAAATTATATGCCGTTAGGATAATAGTGAAGTATTACTCAATGTTGTCACAAAAGAAATAAAAGTTACTAATTACTTTTCATTTTCCTTTCTTTAACTATTTGTATTTCAATTTCCGGTCCCACTTTTAACCCTGTCAGCAACCAATATGCCCTAATAGCCACCTAATTTAATAGGAAAAAAAAACTAACTTCATGGTGGTCCTTTCTGCAGAACAACTATTAGGAGGAGTACGAGCTCGAAGTAGTGTGATCCTTCAATAAGATACATTGGGTCAGTATATTAGAAGCCGATAATAATATGGAGGTAGAAATACGCGGGCGGTTGCAAGTGTGGAGAAACCCAAATGAAGCCTTAAATTCAAAATGTACAACTAAGACCGTCAAGCATGGCGGTGGGGGTGATATGGTATAGAGATATATGGCGGCATCCGGGGTAAGAATATTAGAAATAATCAAAGGGGTAATAAATTAATATGTTTAAATTGCTATTATTAAAAAAAATTTAAGATGAGGTACATCTGGGCATTGCTAACGTTTTTTTTTTCAACAGGATATGTAATGATCCTTAGTATACCGAACATAACACTGGTATTGTGGCTCTTGTATAAGACCCTCACCTCCTTAAAACTCCACCACAAAGCCCAGACATCAAGCCCATTGAGCATGCCTGGGATGCACTTGAAAAAAAAATCAGAATCCATGATATCCACAATAAAGAGCAATTAAAAGACGCCTTATACGCGAATGGAATAATATTAGCGTTGAATATACCGAAAATCTTATGTTTGCCTGGAAGGATAGCGTACACCACGACGACGCTCAAAGCCTGTGGGTGCGAAACTGGATCTGGCCGGAATACATAGAAGAATTTGCTGATCACGGTTGTGGCGACAATGATGATGCAACTTTCTTGTATTTCTTTCTCTTCTTTCTTTGACCATGTGTGTATGTATATATGTACATATGTATATGTTTGTATAGCAAATACTAAATGCTCATTTAAAAATTTTTCGATTTGACAATTTTCGAAAATTGAAGTCGATCAGATTTGTTTTGTTTTTTTTTTGAAGTGAAAAAAATATATTTTTTTAACATTGGCACCGTTTTTCATTTCATTGCATTTGAAAAATATACATTTTAATTTTGCTAAACCTTCTACCCTAAAACCTCTTGCATTTAGAGAAAAAATTAGGAAAATCGGTCAACCAGTGTGCCCGGTTAGCGAACGAAAACAAAAATTAAGCTGTTCTTTTATATATATAGATAAGTATTTTATTATTAGCTGAAAAACGACAGTATTCTGGAGTAAATATTCGGGAATTCTAATCTGATTATCCGATTATATTATGTCCCAAATATCAGTTTTGATGCAAGTTCATCCATCTATCACAGAAAGCATAACCGAATTGGTAGAAATAGAAATGCACAGTGACTCAGTACCTAACCTACCTACTATGTTTAAGGCCAAAAAAATCAATATCAGAATGGAATGCTCGGCGAAACAACGGCATTATAAATCCACCGATACGGTTGTATATCAAGACTGGGTAACGGGATAACGTATATGTTAACACTTGCAATTTCTTTAGAGCGGGTACAACGTCCCGGTGGTGGTTGGCTTGGCTTGTTACCAAATAAAATGAGTTGCTTATATTATTTAATTGAGTTTAACTATATCTCATTAGTTAAAAGTGTAACCTTTATTTTTCTGTTGAAGTCCGTCAAAAAAAAAATAATGGGTGCTGAGAAATAATTGATTATCAAAGGGGGCGTTAGGTAAAAAAAGTTTAAGAACCTCTCTCTTAGCGATCTGGGATAGATCTGAAACAGTCTATATTCTATAAGAACAGCAGAAGAAGCATTTATTGAATTAAATATATGAAATACCTGTTAAAACTTTAGGTTTCCCAAAATTTATTAAGGTGAAGAAATGTATATCAGAAATGGAAAAAAAATAATTCATTTTCTTTTACAGTTTTTGAATTGATAAAAAGTGCTGTACACAGGTAAAGTATAAAGAAGCGAATGTAAGTCAATAAAATTAAAGCTATAGCATCGGAATGGATAAGATATATTAACAATACTTTATTTCATCTTTAACAAAGTTCTTTATTAAGCTCTCGGAAAGTCTGTTTGACAGAATTTCGCTTAAGAAATGTATGTTAATTTGGTTCACATAAGGAGTGATAGACATCGATTTAGTAGGAAGATCTTGGCTTAATAGATACGCTTATAACTATCACACTCTAAACGATCAAGTCATGCCTTTTTCAATCAGGATTGCTCATTACTAATTAGTAGCAAGATGCAACTAAGATGCAAATATGCAGGAAAGGTGTAATGGCTAAGGATTCCCTAGAATCCCAAAGCAAGACCAAAACCCACATCATATTTTTCCCTTACTAAAAGTAAAATGCCACCCATGAAATCGATCTTTCATTTGATTAGAAATATAGCAATTAGTCCGTGTCGTTGTTGGCGCGCGTTTTTTTATAATGATGCTCGGTAAATGTTTTACAGGTGCGGTCTCTTTAAAGACACGCCGTTTGCGGATGCTCATTTCTGATGGTCTTAACGAGAAAAACTGCTAATTGAACTATCAGAAGCAAAAATTCAATTTCCTCCTGGATGAAACAAATTTCTTAACAGCTTCTTCGTCTATCACATGTCTTTTCTATTAACCGTTATCAAGAACCTATCAATTTTTTTTTGTAATCAACTTCCTCGTTAATAAAAGGCAAGGACACATACACAAAGGGTATTGCATTAGTCATCATCAACTTTCATCAACTCTGCCCACCAGTAGCTGAAGATAAAAAAAAGGTTACCTATATGAAAGTAAAAAGAAAGAAATGTAAGAAAAAAAATATAAAAATTTAATAAAACAAAAATTGAATGAGAAAAGATTGTATTTAATGAAAAATAAGAGAAAGGTTTCTCCAAAAGACCATTAAATAAAGGATCTCCTGTGGCGGTTACTTTTGGCATTTACAACAAAATCTGATGCTTAATTAGTCCCGTCGATGCTTCGGCTACTAATTTTGGTCATTATTTGTGTTGTTGGCGGCAGGTAGGAAAACAAATTGAAACATGGATTCTCTCTTGGCAGACATTTGTATAGTCTTGTTAACTTTATTTATTGCCTTAAAGGGCTGCTGAATACTATTTCTTGATCTATAAAATCCTTTTTCTTGTTAATTTGTGAGGCGTTCTTTTTGTATTGTGTATGCGATCATAAATATTAACATTCACTAAACTGAGTTGACAACACTTCTGTTGCACCACCTACCGCAGTGGGGGTCAGCTGAAATAAAAAATGAAATGACATTTTTGATGACACAAAATGATAAAGTACCCTTTCTTTTATGTTTTGTTTTTGTTTTATTGTCGATTTGTGACATTGCATGCAACGTGGCTTAGTTTCAGATTAATTTTGCTTGAGACATCAATACTATACTGTAAGCAGGTCGAAGATTTATTTGGGAGACAAAATAAATCAGGTTATAAAAAAGTAGGTCGGGTTTGAAGGCAATAAATAAGATGTGAAATTTGATGTGTTTTGATATGTTTACAGCAAACATCGACAGGTTTTATAGTGGTGGCTCTCTTAAAGAATAACATTTTTATCAGGACATTTTTTGACATTTATTTCGTGTTTTTATTTGGTAAAAACATGGGTGTTGTAAAGATCGAAGTTGTCGGCTTTGTTTTGAGTATATAGATTTTGAATTGTTTGTTTTCATTAAAGATGCGTATTGGGAAAAACTAAAGATTTTGAATAAAAGATAATAATATAAAGTATTTTCTGGACTATTAACTGTCGATCGGAGAATATTTTTGGTATGAAATGTAACTAAATTTGTTTGTTTCATTGAACTGATTTTATACAGTACAGGGTGTCTGGTAATTCGTCATACTTTCCACACATCCCACAGTAGGTATAGCACACGAGTTACCGAATACCCTGTATAGATCTGTATAGGTAAAAGGTTTTAGCAAGAAAGATTGTATTATCCATAGTGTACGAAGTACTCCATACACGTTACCAACAAATCCATTGATATGATCATATCCCCTATCGGTTTAATACGAACAATTAATTTTGTTGGATAGTTAAAATTTAGTAGGTATAAGCTTTCTACATTGAATGACATGGTTAAATGAATTAAATGCCATCGAGAAGTGCAACAAATCTGGAAACAGATTTTCAAATGCTTTTCTAATGACATCTTCATCATTGAGAATTAGTGTAGTAACATGACTGTGTTTCTTCCGAAAGCCAGATTGATAAGGACTGGACAATGAGATTACAGAAAGAAAAACATTAATTTGCTTTTCTCACTCGGAACTCAGCGAGCATTATTATAAAACAATGTTTTTATAAGCATTAGGTACATAGTCTAATAGCAGAATTACATATTTTATAAAGAAGTCCCAGAAAAATCGAACACCATTAAGCTATGATTACACGGTCAACGAAATCGGTCAACGCGTTGACTATCTGACGTAAAAATGACGTCACAATCTGTCCCAAGAGTGTCACGTCGTGTGATCGTCAACGAAAACTGGTGTCATTGCGTTGACGGGTACGATGACACTCGCGTTGACACACATTTTTGAGTCAACGCATTGACTGTTTTCGATTACCGTGTAATCTCTCTGTCAACGTCATTGGGACGCGTTGACGGAGTTTCAGGACTACGTGTCATCGCAATGACCATGTCCCAGCGTTGGCGAGGCAGAATTAAATACCGTGTCATCGTCTCAGATTGACATGATTTGTATATACAAAAAATGGCAATTTTTTTACATCTATAAAATAATATCCCTTTCTTTTGATAAAAATTTTATCAGATTATGATGGAAGAAATAGACGATGCTACTCCAAGACAGGAGTAGGAGTAGACGAAGCCCAAAAAAAGAAAAAAAAGCGCAACACAAAAGGAAAATTGCATACGCCTGGGCCAAACAATCCTAAATATCAGCGTTGATTTCAGCTGTCCAAAAGCGACCAGCGCTTTCGGATGGATGATGCAGTGAGTATAAGCTGGCTCACATAAAATGTGAGTGCTGGGTTCAAGTTGCTGAGGAGCTTGGGATCTAAAATGTCGATAGCTTTGAAGCTAAAAATAAATAGAACGCCCTTCGAAGCCTCTTCAAAGCAATTTTAGGTAAGATCCGAGCCAAAAAAACCGGGACAAGGATCTTCGGAAAATGAGAGACCGTGTCATGGGTTCACTTTTCCGAAATGATGTTTATTGAGTCTGCCGAAGTGTTTCAGACATCCGAATCAGTTTCAATATTGCCTGGCCTGGCATTTCCAAAATAATTTCAAATTCATCACTTCGTTATTTGTTCATTCGTCTTTCACAAGCAACTAGGCCGATTGCAATGAAATTTGGTACACATATTTTGGTATTCAAATATTCGTTCTTGAAGGCTTCTATTGTTTGCTTGAATGCGCTGTTCTCAGGAATCATATTGAAAAATTCTTTTGTGTTAAATATATACATATATGGAATATATATAAATTTTTAAGGTATACAACGTTACGGTGCAAATAATACGAGCAAGGGATGAGTGAAAAGTGTTGCTAAAACGTGGAAAATTATGCATTTCTAGGCTTCGAGTTAAGGAAAATTTCGACTTAGAAAGAGTCGACTGTAATACAATTTTAAAATAACCTCAAAACAAAATTCCGACGGACGCATGATGCACAACTCAGACGCACATCTGGCCGGTGGACGAGGGACAGGCGGACAACTGCTAGTAGTTATATAAAAATGTTGTTTTCATATTGTTAAGATAAATAGTTTCGAAGTAGAGGAAAAAACACGAAAAATAAATACAATATTTATTTTATTTCCTCAAAATAACCTTGACTTGTCTTGACGGCTACGACTATTTGCTTTGTGTCAAACCGTGTGATCATCAAAGTTTTGCAAGTCAATGCGTTGACTCTGATAAGTAAAAGTCACGTTGACACACCTGTGCGTCAACGTAATTTGGGACAACATTGACCCAATGGTGTCAATCGTGTGATAGTCAATGTTTTATGCATTGACACTGTAAACGTTGACGGTGAGATGACAGAGAAAATATGTATTTTTTTTACGTCAGAGAGTCAACGCGTTGACCGATTTCGTTGACCGTGTAATCATAGCTTTAGGCTTTTATTTTTTTCTGTTGGAAAATAAATAACTTCCGCAAAGGAAGGTTAACCAATAAACAATCGAGAGCCAACTGCTAAAAGTTCATTTACCCTTCTTCCGGTCGCAGTTTGGTTGATCTACTTTTATTTGAGAATTTTTATCAATGTAGCACTACCATTCAACAGTGTGAAGCCTTCGTCTTTTATCTTTTTTTTTTACTGAAGTTCTCCATTCACTTCCCGTTAACACATCAATCGCCCTACATATCAGTTTCGTTCTCAAAAACATTTACAGCAACACTGATCCTCAACGCAAAAATCCTTCTTTGATGCTCTCTTCACCCGATCGGAAGTTTGGATGGAGAAACAAAGTTAAAAACAACACAAGCAACAAAAGGTATTTTTATGATAAACTGCAAAGCAAACAACATAGCCCGCAGGACATTTATGATATTTTATTGCGAATTATGTTTGAGAACAAAATGTTCTTCAATCGGACCGAAATGTTTTCTTGGATCTCGGATTGTTTCTGACACAAATTTAACCTGATCACATACTTATGACATCTAACATGAATTGAAAGTGTCAGTATAATTTGTGTCCCAAAGTTCATTGCAAGCAAAATCGTTTCCTTCTTACTATAATGAATCAAAAGATTATTGGGTTTCAACTTCAGCTCTTTTGTTTTAATGTTTGATTTTGTAAAATAAAAGTGGGTATTGTTTTAAAACTGATGTAGCAAAGATTCTTAACTGGCTTAAGACTCATCAAATAGGGACTTCTAAGTAAACCAAGAAGCAGGTAAAACGAAAAAGTTGTGTAATATTAATGAAAATAATGTAAGTCTGAGGCTTACAACAAACCCGCATGCATCCACATCAATTTGACTTGGTGTTGTAAATTTTCAACCCAATCGTCGAACGATTGAAAAGACCAAAATATTTATTGCCATCCGTTTGAACCTGATATTGTATTGGTCGGAATCGGAGTGAATGGATGATGGCGAGATTTCAGATCTGCCAGCATCACACAGGAGATTGCGAATACACAGAGAAGAATAAAGAACATCCGTATGCTATTAATTTCCATCTTAGACTAGGCAATTGTGATCTGATCGCTTGCGTGACTCGCGCCCGCCGTACGTCAGTGCATCACAATCACAATAACAGTCGATAGCTTACGAAATAAAACTGGAATTGTATAAGAATTAATACGCACTCCTATCAAATAAATGTTTCTACTTATGGAATTGTTAAACAAAATGTAAATTTCTTCTAATTAGTGTTTTTAAACAGAGTCATAGGAATAATAACCCTCATCATAATGAAGTTGCTTATACCTGGTGCCATGGCACGCGTATCTTTTTGTTTGGGGTCCTGTTTTTATAATGTGTGCATCCCCTTCGGTCAAATAATTCGAAAGATGGACAGCAACAAGTGTATTTTGGACGAAATACAAAAAAAAAAAAAAAAATCAAAATACGAACACCGGGCCTACGGATGATTTTTTTTCTTCTGTTATTTTTTTTTCAAATATTTTTTTTGTGAATGGCATCAGGCAGCTGCAGATTTAATACCGATGGGACGAATTTGATAAACAGTTTTGTATTAAAATGTTTCCCCAAATAAAAGTCTTCTATATCAATAAAGATGAGCCTTTTTTAAGTCCGACTGATTCTAGATTAGGAGACGACAAAATTAAATAGAACTTGATTTCAATCCTACGTTTCGAATGACTTGACCTTTAAATATTTGGTAGCTTAAGAAAAATTGCGTAAGCTTTTCTTTTTGTAGCTAAACAATTTTTTAACTCTGAACAAAAAAATCAGAGGCATAAAAGAGCTTGTTAAGAAAGTGGACATATATTTAGCTCTTCCACAGAAAAAAGACACTAACTGAATGACTCAAGACATTTTTTTGAACATGCAGACACAAATTTTTTGGATTGAAAATATTGCCGCTTAAAAAATATATAATCCATAACCTTAGTAGGTTAGAAAACAAAGTAGTTCATATTTCTTTGTTTAAAGAGTTTAAAAAGTAAACTTTATGGTGATAACTCACTTGTTACCAAATAACGCTCTCTGACGCAGATCCGACAAAATTTTGGAAATACGTTAGTTTGAAGAAGAAAGACGACCCTTACCCAGTAAATTTAGTTTGCAATAAGTTCGCAAATTTTTATTTGCGACACACACAATATATGGCAGGTATGTATATAAACAAATATATTGTATCTAATAAAAAAAAACACTCAACGCAATAAAAAAAAAGAAAACAACATTTAAAAAAAATAAATAAAATTAAAATGCGTTTTTGAGGTAGACATTCTAGTTTTTTTTTTTTATTTGTCACTACATGTTTTCATTTCTGTATGGTTTTTTGTGAGTTGGATAACAGGAGCGAGTTCCTTTGACCCAGTCGTGCACATTTTTTTGTTTTGAGAACGATGACAGATATCATCTTTGAAAGCGAGTTTTCAGAGTTAACAAACTGAATAAATCTAACTTTCCAAAATTAGATATATTTTACTGTTATTTCAAAATACCAATTTATCATTGTAAAATTGAGAAAAATAAATAAAACAGAGTTTATTTGTTATTTGTAGTGACTTCCTATTAACTTTGTTGTCTCAAAATTTGGTTTGGTACGCGAAATTATTTTACCTGGAAAAATAAGGGAACGAGGGAAATTTCTTATTATGAAAGCAATTTCTAGTTGTACGCAGAATTTTGGTTAAAAATCCTTTTTAACGCAACTCTCACAGCAAATGGCTCGATCCCTTGTTTCACCAAACGTCAAATTTTAATAGTCTTTTTAACGCAATTCACACATGGCCAAAGTAATAATTTTCATTATTTTTTGAACACGTCACTACTTATTTTGATAGCTAAATTGACCGGTAATTTTCAAAAATCAGAAAATTTCAAATTTTAAATAGCATTCCCGCACTAGATCTTGCATCTTGTTTTGTTTTCCAATCCAGATTTTTCTGAGCACATTAAAATATAGTTAATAAAGCCAATTCAATGCCAGATTTTATTATTCCCAGGTTGTGACCAGACCAGACCTCATTACAAAACATATAATTGAGATGCTAGAACCTAGAATCTGTTCAATGAAATTTTACTCCTTTGAATGTAGCTTCTTATAGTATTAAACCGCCAGGTGGAAACAGTGGCACAGAGACGAAGTAACGAAGGCATTGTTTTCTTCCATCAAATCATAATCGTAGCAACTGATGCAATGGACTTACTTGGCTCTATGTCTATATTCGTCAATCAAGGCTGAACAGGTACACGGTTAAAAATTTTGGGATATTTTTTAATACAGCTCCTGTATTACAACTGTATGCAATACACAAAATATTACTTTTTAATATTCTCAAATTATTACATTTCATTTTAATATATTTTGTATTAAATTTTAATATTTTGGTATTAATTTTTTTCATTTTTAATTTATTTTGTATTAAATTTTAATATTTTTCTCTTAAAGTTACTACTTGTAATACAAAAAGATTTGAATTTAATACACTTGGAATTAAAACCAAAATTTAATACCCATTGGCCCTACATTTTAATAAGCTTATTTATTGAAAAACAATTCAATTTTATTAAGAACAAACCCTCGTGTATTACATTTTAATACCCTTGCATTAAAATGTAATACCCGTTTGTATTACATTTTAAAATCCTTGCATTTATATGTAATGCCCGTTTGTTTTACATTTCAAATGTATTACATTCTAATACCCATGTATTAAAAATTTATACATTTTTATTAAAAATAAACCATTTGTATCACAGGTTAGTACGCTTGCACTGAAATATAATACTTTTTTGTATTACATTTTAATATCCTAGTATTAAAATGTAATACCCATTTGTATTACATTTCATTTGTATTAAGATGTAATACTCGTTTGTATTACATTCTAATACCCATGTATTAAAAAATAATACAATTTTATTAAAAACAAACCCTCTTGTATTACATTTTAATACCCTCGTATTGAAATTTAATAAAATTTTATTAAAAACAAATACTTGGTATACATTTTTGTGTTTGACATCTGCCTGTAGCGCAGCGTAGCGTCAATAAAAAAAGTCACTATGTAGAAAGCAAGCTAAAAGTTCGAGTCATACAAATTTGGTAAGTAATATTTAAACAAAAAAAACATTCATTTTAATGAAAATATTTTTTTTTTCAGATTTTATTCGACTAGCCAGGGAAGGGAGATGTGTTTTTTAACATCTGAGGATTTTATGCCCCAAGAGTGAACCTTTGAAATGAAACACAACTTTGATTTTTCTGAAGTCGGAATTGGGTTCATCTTTTTTCAGTGAAAAATAGTCATCTACTGAACTAATTATGAATTAACAGTCTTCGTTTCGGTTTTAAAGAGAAAATCATTCCAGTCTCTACAACTCTACTATTGTTGCAGCATTCAGTTCAGTTTTAGCAACAGAGAGTCAAGTTCGTTTTTATCTGGCCTAGAATGATATTTTCAAGGGTATCATAAAAATGCTAGTGGTATGTGGACATGAGAGGATTGTTGGCAAGACAAACAAGGCGCCTTGAGTAAAATCAAGGGGACAATCTTAAGGGACACATACATTCCAGGTTTGTCATCATAAATGCATTCCCAGAATAGTTTATTAAAAGCATTTTCTCGAAATCTATTTACATTCAGATATTATACATTATGTAAATTAATTTAATTCAATAACGGATACATGATACAATAAATTTTTAAATAAAAATAAAATTGTGAGTTTTATTATGTACATTGTTTGTTTTACAGCTTCTTAGAGTATGGCCAACCATTTCCTTATCTATTGGTGGTTCGATGAAAATGGTTTGTAGATATAGCTTCTAATTTGATATATTCATAAGTATCTTACAATAAAACATGATGTCAAAAACAAGTAAGGATATTTTAAAATCGATTAAAGTATAAAATGAACAAGTCTCTTGATATAAGACTTATGGTAGGTGGCCACATACAAATCCATAAGATTGTATTAAATTTTACAACAGAATTCAATATTTTTCTTAATATAAACATACATTTATTTTAAATATAAAATTCTATTAATTTTCAATACAAAGTTTTTAATAAAAAAATTCATTTATTTTAAATAACCCATTTTATTAAATAATGTTAATATAATATTTTATTAATATTTAATATAATATTGTATTAATTTTTAATATAAAATTCTATTAATTTTTAATATAAAATTGTATTAATTTTTAATACAAGATTATATCAAGTTTTAATACCAAAATTTATTAATTTTTAATACAAAGTTGTATTAGTTTTTAATACATCATTTTATTTATTTTTAATATAAAATTGTATTAATTTTTAATACAAAAATGTATTAACATTAAATACAGCTTTGATTAACTTTTAATATTTTAATATTAAAAATTCTAATAAACTTTTATTAAAATCTAATACAACCTTTATTTAAAATTTAATAAAAGGCGTATTACTTTTTAATACAAAAAGTATTAATTTTTAATATCTCATCAGTATTACTTTTTAATATTTGCTTTATTACTTCTCTGCTTTTAATATTTCCAGTTTATTAGATTTTAATATTTTTCTGGTGTTGTCATATATGTAACCCTAAAAATATTAAAATCTAACCCAAAATTTCTAACCGTGTAATATTTTTCATAGCAGGGGCATGGTAAAAGAAATTATGGACCTTATGAGCTCTTAACATGTATATGAGGAGATCTTTAGATATATGGAGTTTTATTATGTAATTGTTCGAAAATGGCTTTTCTAATCGAAACCTAGGGAACTTCTGTAAAAATTGAGATTTTGCACTCAACTCTCGATCCATATTCGTTGTTAATCTTGAAAAACATCATAAATTGTTTCCTATAGCCTTCAATTTCGTTCAAATACATTTATGTATTTTATTCGCTAGGAAAAATAAACATGATGAAATGATGATGGGTGAATCCGGTGTTGAATTGAGCTGCTCTGGAACTGTAAAGAAAAAAACTCACCGATCGAATACTTTTTTGTCTTCACCTGAAATATATCTAAGCACACCAATTTTCATTCCTTACTTGGATTTCTGATAATGTCCCTTAAAGAGTGGTCTTCAGAAGGTCCCCATAACGCATAATATTTCTGTTATCTGTTAGCCTAACAGTCAGTTCTAAATTTCTAAGCAAATTAAATTCCAGTTTTAATCGCTCAAGCTTAAAGACGACAGCAACCCTTAGATCAAATATGTATTTAGCAAATCAAACTACGGTGTAAAAAGCCCGCTAAATCAATCAATTACAATTTATAAACATGCAAAGCATGGACCCATCTAATTTTCATACAATTGATCAAAATTGGTCGGTTTAACTTTAATAAGATGAAGATTTTTCTGCTTCAGTTTTGGCAGCAATTTCTATAGGACTTTCCTAGTAGTACATTACACTACATGTAGGTACAGCAGAAGCAGAGCGATATTTCAGTACATTGATAACGGTTAAGACTTGGCTTAGGTCAACAATGAGCGATGAAAGACTTGATGGGTTGTGTCTATTGTATCATTAACATTCACAAAAATTTTGTGAAAAAGAGATGAATTTTTATGTTCTGGTAAAAAACAACGAAAACTGCTATTCCAGTTTTTATCGGCGCCTTAGCGTCAATACAGGGTGATTCACGAGCGTTGTGCCAAAAAGCTAGAGCGTGTAGGTTGAGTTGAGACAAGAAAAAAATCGTATGGGAGGGGGGGGGGGGGGTCTATTCCCCTCCGTTTAGCCGGGAGGGGCAATTTTCTGAAAAATTGACTTATTTTGTAAACAAAAATATTAAAAATCAACGGCTTCGTTTACAACACCGTGTTATACCTTTCTGAAAAGCCAAAAACTTCTTCTTTCACTTTGTTTTGAAATTAAATTGTTTTAACGAATAGTTAAAAAAAAAAAAATTTCAAACTCAAAATTTTCAAAAAAAAAAGCAAAAAAAACATTTTTGAACTAATTTTTTTTCAAAATTTTATGTAATTAAGTAGGTACTAATTTTGTTTTGAAAATTCAATGACTTTGTTAATTTTTAGTCGAAAACAGAAAACCGGATGCAAAAACGTCTTTTGGTTTTTGAGAAATTAAAAAAAAACCAAAACCACTTTTTTCAAAAAAAAATCTTTATTTTTATTTTTACCTATCTGGACTTTTAGTTGAATTTATTAGTTTAATTTATAAATTTAATTTTTTGTAATTGGAATTTTATGAGGACTCTATTAAGTAGAAAAGTATTACATTATCCCTGGATTAACCATTTTGTACATTGATAACGTCTGAAAACTGACCTGTAATTTTTTCTTACTATACCACGGGGCCACTCGCCGGCGAAGGGTTCAACCTGTTAGGGGCTTAAGATAATTCAACCGCAATTTTTCTTGAATGAAAAGACAATTAACAACCTAAAGGTAAACAAAAGGCATCGCATATTTACTAAGCAACCATTTACAATTAAAATATTAACTCATCAACACATAACAATAACAAACTCTTACGCTCGAGAAGAGTTAGTGGACAGGAGCTTCTGCTACGGTTTAACTTGTTGTCGAGATCGGGAAGCCCAAAGACTCTACGCTGAAAGATATCCCAATAGATGGCGCCCAAGTCGTAGCATGTTTTCAAGAATCCGCCGACGAGAGCACGGAGAGCTAGAAGTGAAAGCAGACGTTATCAATGAACAAAATGATTAATCCAGGGAAAATCCAATACTTTTCTACTTTATTGAGTCCTCATAAGACTCCAATTACAAAAAATTAAATTTATAAATTAAACTAATAAATTAAACTAAAAGTCCAGATAGGTAAAAATATAAATAAAGATTTTTTTTGAAAAAAGTGGTTTTTTTTTTTAATTTCTCAAAAACCAAAAGACATTTTTGCATCCGGTTTTCTGTTTTTGACTAAAGATTAACAAAGACATTGAATTTTTAAAACAAAATTGGTACTTAATTACATAAAATTTTGAAAAAAATTAGTTCAAAAATGTTTTTTTTGCTTTTTTTTTGAAAATTTTGAGTTTGAAAATTTATTTTTTTTAAACTATTCGTTAAAACAATTTAATTTTAAAACAAAGTGAAAGAAAAAGTTTTTGGCTTTTCAGAAAGGTATAACACGGTGTTGTAAACGAAGCCGTTGATTTTTAATATTTTTTTTTTTTACAAAATAAGTCAATTTTTCAGAAAATTGCCCCTCCCGGCTAAACGGAGGGGAATAGACCCCCCCCTCCCATACGATTTTTTTCTTGTCTCAACTTAACCTACACGCTCTAGCTTTTTGGCACAACGCTCGTGAATCACCCTGTATATGAAATCATTCGTCTCACAGAAATTTGTATGCCGAGTATAGACATACAATTTTTAGAGTTAAATAACTACTACCAAACATTTTTATGTCATTGATGAGAAATTTTTTGTTTGCTTCTTTCAATAGTCTAAGGAAATACATCGATGATTTACCTACTCTTTCTTATGCTGGCTTAAAAAGATTTGAAAACGATTTATTTCATTCACATATAGAATTACATGCGCACCAAAGCAAATATAGTTTTTTGTACTTCAAAAACTTCAGTAGCTGGGTGCAATTACGAAAGGCGAGGCGCTAACCCCCGAGCGAAGTGACGTTAATCAAGTCACAAGTCGCACGATAAAAATCGAAAACCAACCAAAAGGCGGTAATTAAAAACTACAAGATCCTTCTATGTTATTACATTTAATTATAACTCAGATTATTGACTTTCAACGGATTGAGATTGAGATTTATACCTTCTATCCGGACAATATTTTTAGATTCGTCGTTAAATTTTCTTTATTGCTGGTTATGTTCGACCTAGGTTTCATATAGTGGAAGTGGAATCTTGTATTTAAAAAAAAAAAACAAATAACAGAATGTGAAGGAAAACAAAAAACTATAGGTTAAGAAGTTAAGATTATGTATTTTGTCTAAGGAAGAAGAAACTGATACACGATTTGCACCCTCACCGAGAAATTGCACTAAAAAGTTCAACGATTGCGCCTCATACCTACCTATATGAAATGAAAAAAAAAACTAATCCTTTAGCAATTCCGAATATCATTCGTGTGAAAATGCAGTTTTTCAATTCACCTGACTGGTTGCAAATATCATTTGAATTTATTTTTGAATGCCATTAGGCAAAATGAGATAATAATTCTTTCTCAAAATTTAAATACATTATCAATGCCCTCGCAGGCTACAAAAAACCAAAAACAAAATCATAAAGGCATCAGAACTCACTCGGCCTGAGCACGGCAACGTGTTATAAGAATCAACCCATCGAATTATCATTTTTGAAGGATCGTTGCTCGTCGGACATGTGCGAGAGAGGTGCCGCTTTTGAGCCTATCGCCAACCATCACGCAACTCCGTGGCAAACACTATAGATCATTTAACAATTACATTTATTGCGATTTCAGGCACTTTAGCTGATTATCAAAACGCGCGCTCATAACGCAGTACCGCCTTTTCAAAGTTCTCCATTCCAATACCAGACACCATCAGAATCAGAACCTTATGCTGTCTTGCCACGCGGATGAGTCTGTTAACTCTTAACTCTTTACTCCCGCATTGAAATAGAGACTATTGATTCGGCATCGGCAGCGGTTTAGCAGAGTTACCAAATCTTTCGATCTCTTGCTGGTGGATATCACTTTTTCAAAGCAGGAATGGTGCGTGGCGATGGTGATGGCACAGTGGTTGGAGTGGAGTGGTATCACTTTCAAAGGATCTGACCGCATGCGCGCGAGCGTACTTCATGCTTCGTGAGATAAGTGCCTCCGGTAATTCGGTGCAGTTCCAAAAAATACATATCTCATTGGCCAGATAGGGTTTCGTTTGTGTTGATTTCATTTGAGAGAATGATTTGCCACGCACTACCCTGTCTTGTCCGACGGATCAGGTTAAGCTTATTGGAGAAAGAATTTATGATGTGAGTTAAATCAATGGGCATAATCTGTTAAGATGCGAAACAAGTCGTATCTTAAAAGAGAAATACTATTCTGACCCCAGGCTTAGACGTAGGTACTTATACTTATACAAAAGAAATAGAAACTTACATAGGCATCATCATCTATTAGTTGGAATATTTGAGAGAATATTAAGAGACGCTCTTAAGTAACTGTAGAAGCGTTAAAGTGGTTTAAAACAGTTGAATTAACAAATTATGTGGATTGTAAACCAGTTGAGCATTACTATTAGAACTTCTGATTAAACTTGGCATAACTATTATGCTAAGGAGTGAATAAACGGGCGGTCGGTGGTGACCGATATTTAAGTTTTCCTAAAAATCTTACGTATACTTCAAGTCGAACCAATGACACTGGTACAACTACTAAAAAACCATCAATCATTCCGTATCTGAGATGTAGGTAACTACGTTTTTGCTGCAAGTTTTTCAACATCATTATTCTAGGAAGGTTTCAATAATAATCTCGAGAACAATAGAATGAAATCATTACCTGCTTAAGAAAATGGTAAGGAAGTTGATGCAAAAGCTACTATCTTTATTAAGACCATTGATAAGATTCCATAATCTTATTGAATGTAAGCAACTTTCCAAAATTGTTGCAACAATTTCCCCAGCAACTTGCTCTTATTTTAAAGCTTGAAAATTTCACCAAATTTCTAATATTTTAAAATGCTGTATATGTGTTGCTGTTGGCGATTCGTTTAAGGATTAGAAGAAAACAAAATCAACGCTTTGAAAGAACGACAGTTCGATGTGACAATAAAACCTTGGGTTGGATCCGCTCAATCAATTAAACATGGTTCAATGATTTTGACACCTATTGTTGCATCTGGTTGTTGTCCTCACAATTTTTTTTTTCTTTTCAATATTTTCATTTAAAATGTGCGGTACTTTGCAAGTGTCCTGTCGTCATGTTGAAAATCAATTTTCTTCTAACGTTCATAAATTCTTGAAGTTTTTCTTTCGGCTTGCGCTATTGTCAATATTTTTGTAAAGAAAGGCGTCGCTCATAGAGTCATTAAAATCACTCGAATGAAAAAAGAAACCATTTATTTTTTTTTCTTTCTAAAGGGACATCCCTTACCTACATCACGTATTTGGTTTTAGTTGGTATTGGTATAGAGGTAGATTCATAAATTTTCAATAATTCACAGGATCTCATTAAGGAATTTTCACAGTTCTGTTGGAGAGATGGTGTGATTTTTCATGGCTACTTGTTGAGTTGATTCGATCCATGATCACTGACTTTTTAACGAGATTTCTTTGATTGTAAATGTTTTGTGTTTTAGTTAAGAAAATTCCTTGCGAAACATTGGTGTTGGTATGTACTGGGAGGACGGTTCTAACTTGTGACTTGAAACTGAGTTGAATCTCCATTTCATAATAACTGTTGGAATGCTGGTATTCTCTTCAGACCTCCGAGAATATAAGAAGGATTCAAGCATTGTTGTTTTCTTTTCTCTTAAAAGTCGGAACAGATCAAAAACCAACATTCTAATCTGCTTTGCTCACATGTTATCAAGAAATCTTCAACGTTAATTTGGAATGTTCTGTTTAAATTTAGTAGACATTTTTTTTTATTTTTTTTTTTTTTGGTTTTTCATTTGTTTAACATTAGAAGTTTTTTATTTTTGTTACATATTTTGTGGTCATTATAAGCTCTTGGCAAAGCATGCTATCATATGAAGTCGATGAATAGATTGATAGTGGGTTACGATTTCAAACTCATTGTTCTATCCGCAGTCACTTAGTCCTTGTACCGTAAATTCGGTCTTATTTGTCGTCTCGAACCTCGGGGCTGGGATGAGAAGACTTTTTTGCCTGGAGCGTTGTCGTCCATTCGCTCGATGTGGTCAATGCAGTCGTCTTTTCTTGGCATTCTGGACTACATCCACATCTTGGTACGAGCTGTACAGTTCCGTGATAGTGTTTTCCGTGCTCACACGTGCCTTGCGCACTATCTGCTTCAGGACTGAGTTGAAAAAATCACATGACAGTGCATTTCCTTGTCTAAACCCTGGGCATGTTTGAAACAACTCGGATGAGCTGTTACCCATTTTCACACTGCACTGCGTATTGCTTAGCGTCATGGGACAAGGCTGGATCAGTTTGTTCGGGATCCCAAATTCAGACATCGCCATCATAAGCTCTTATTGGTATGGATGCTATCATAAGCAGCTTTGAAGTCGATGAAAGGATGGTGGGTTTCGACTTGAAATTCGTTGGTCTTTTCCAGGTTTGCCTCAGTGTGAATATTTGGTAGATATTATATTTTTGTTCTGCCTGGCCTAGAGCCACACTGGTACGTACCGATTATTGTGTTGCAGAAAGGTTTAAGACGCTCACACAGTACGTTGGATAGGATCTTGTATGCAACATTAAGCAGGGATATGCCACGGTAGTTTTTGCATGACATCGGATCGCCTTTTTTGTAGATGGGGCATATGGAGCTTATCGACCCGTCAGTGGGCTTGCATTTTTCCTCCCACACTATTTTGATGACTTGGTGCATGCGGTTCATCAAAGCACCTCCTCCATATCTAAAGAATTCCGCAGGTATGCCATCCTACCCGGGGTACCTGTTATTTCTTCTCTTTTGGATGGCTCTTTCTAACTCTTCTGTGCTGGGTGCAGGGGCTGGGTCTTCGTTGACTGGTCTCGTTTCTACTTCGTTAGTAGCCCGCTCGATATTATGCGCATTCAGCAGTTGAAAGTGCTGCTTGAGAACATCTACAGTTCCCTGTGCTTCGGTGACTAGGTTTCCTTTACTGTTCCGAAGAGCCTGTGTCCCCGTTCTTATCACGTGACTCTTCGAGATCTTTGACCTGAGAAGCTGCGGATGCTCTTTTATTTCTTCGCAGAGTCTTTTTCTTATTTTTGTTCAGATATTTCCCTCGTTTCTCTTGTTTTTCATCACTCATGTTCTTTTTCGAGGTTATTGGTAACCTATGGTTGTCTGGGCTTGATGATTTCGCCTTACTGGTTCCACAAGCTGTTAGGCATTTCGGAGTCCGGCGGAAAGTCCTTCATTCAGGCGCTCAGGCGGGGTGCTAAGGCAACCGATTTTGAACTTCTTCCGTTGGTCATTATCATTACGTAGTTTCTTGTCGTTTGACAGTTGTGCTCTACACTTTTCCACTACCAGAAAGTGCTCAGAGTCGACATTTTTACATATAATAAATATCTTAATTGTCAAAATCAGTTCGCGTCGTTATTATTTTTTTCAGTGCTGACACTTGATGTGACATATGCACACAATATGTTGGCAGATTAAGGCTTGATGTGGATTGCAGTAATGTGTTCGCTTACATCTTTCAAGCTTAGGACTGCTTTTCTAAATTTTCTACTGACGACAACTCCTTATAAGCGCTGTTGGCAGGCATCACAAGTGTTAACATCACCTAAAGTTTTTTTTCATTTATGTATGTCCACCCTGTACTTACTATAATCTTAAGTCTTAACTAATTTTTGCAAATGTCATTAGAAAGAGAAAAAAACGAACAGCTACATCCGTTCGTAGAATCCATTTTGGAAATCAATTTTCACATCTAATGATCAACCACGTTTTCCTTTCTAAAATTCCCTTTAATTTTGTACATATAAAGACAGATGTAAGTAGCAATCTTCTATTAATTATATTAAGCGAAACTGAATTATTTTTTCAATAAAGGATTTTGTAACTCTCTCTCTATAACCTAACCAATTGCGTTTTGAGTTCACAAAAATCTGGCTGTTGGCTCGCTGTGCCAACATTTTACAAAATCATCTTTGGACTAATTGTGTTTTCAAAGATGCCACGGAAGATCGTAAAATCAGGAGAAAATCCTACGTCAAGAAAACCGACATCCACCACCTCTGAGGAATACAACTGCTGTGCCTGTACTGAACCGGACTCCATCGACAGCATGGTTCAATGCGACAATTGCGAAGCTTGGTGCCATTTCAGCTGCGCTGGAGTAACTAGTGTAGTCGCCGATCAAGACTGGCTATGTTCCAAACGTTCTCAAGGTAAGATTTTCACTTATCCAAAGTTTTCAGATGTGAATCTTGCTGCTGCTGTATGTTTCGCCACAACCTCAAATGAATTTGCGACACGAACAACCGCTGCAGCTACTTTTCCTAACCTAACTTTTACTACTGCTAATGAAATATATCAAAGTAACTCTGGTCCTACAACATCATTACAAATTACTTTTCCATCTAATATTTCCAATATTTCATTTTCTGAAATGTCGCTTGCGACCACGACAAATCACGTGAGCGCATTTTCAGCCCCAACATTGACCAATATGTTCAATTCAACTCCTGCTACTTCAAGTTTAACTCAGTCGACCATCGTTCAGCCAATTCCATCTAGACTCGAAAAAGAAAATTATGCTTTCGCAAGTACGACCAGCACCGCCCTGCCACTATCTTCGTTGACCACAATCTACTCCACCTCTACTTTGTCAAGTGTCTCAAACCCATGCTCGGCTGGATCTGGAGCCCTCAAAAACTCCTCTTTGGCCACAGCCTCGACATCTGCAAAAATAAACATCTCTGACATCAACAACAACAACAGGCAAACTTCAAAGACCTCCGTTTGTTCAAAGAACTCAAAGTCTCGACATGGAAAGCACATCGAAATGGAGTTGCGACGATTAGAAGAAGAAAAGGAGCTCAAAGAAAAAAGAGACGAGGAATATTTAAGAAGAAAATATCAAATATTAGGCCAGCTGTCACAACATTCGTCTGATGATGAAGAGGATTGGGAGTCATCTGCTGCCAGCATTAAGGTAAACAATTGGTTAACAGTTCATTCAAAACAAAAGCAGCAACCAACAACATCAAATGACGTGTTGCCCTTGCGTCAGATGAATGATAACATCTATTTGCCAACAACAAACCACCACTCCCTGGTACAAGATCAACCGAACTCTCACCCAACACAAAAGCCTTTCTCAGCGATGCAGCTGCAACAGCCTATGCCCTTGACCAATAATCTGCCAGATCCTCACCTAAATGCACCGCCGAAACTCTCATTTGAGTCGCAACATCAATCTAATCGAACGATGACAAATCCTCAGTGGGAACAACAACCTCAAAGCGAGATTCCGCAAACATTTTCTTCCTCCCTTCACAACCAGACGCAACCACTCTTCGACGATACGGCATCCTCTTACAGGCTATCAAGAAACCAAATTGCAGCACGCCAACTTATGTCCCGAGACCTTCAAACCTTCACTGGTAATGCTGAGGAATGGCCGGTATTTATATCGAATTTCATAAGAAGCACCAATTTGTGCGGATTTAGCGAAGAAGAAAATTTGTTGCGGCTGCAAAGGTCATTAAAAGAAGATGCATTGAATGCTGTCAGAAGCATTCTTGTCCAACCGCAATGTGTTGACCAAGTAATTAAAGCCTTGAAAACTAAGTTTGGCAGGCCTCAAGTCGTAATCCAAGCAGTGCTTAAGAAGATTCAAGATACTCCGGCACCCAAAGAAGGAGATTTTGAGAGCATCGTTGATTTTTCTCTAGCTGTGCAGAATTATTGTGCCACCATAGAAGCTTCTGGTCTGACCATATATTTACAACATCCATCGCTCTTACAAGAATTAGAAAACAAGCTACCTCATGACATTCGACTGAATTGGGCGTCCCATAAGTACAAGCTAACAGATTGCACTCTTCATCATTTCAATGAATGGCTAATGGTTCTCGCCGATGCTGCTAGCTGTGTTGTTTGCCCTCTTACACCCACTCCAGCTTCAAAACCTAAACAACCCGGCCGAGGCACAAAGAGCAAAGGATTTGTAAATGCTCATAATCATTTCCAAAGACCAAGCCATGAATCATCCGTTCCAGCTGACTTTGTGTGCTGCATATGTAACGGGAGTTGCAGCTCAGTTGAGAGATGTGAACGTTTTCAAGGTTTTAATAGAACACTCAGATGGTCTGCTGTCAGAGAGCATAATTTATGCCGCCGTTGTCTGAGCAAGCATCCAAGAAATAAATGCACGTCAACATCAAAGTGTGGCATCAACAACTGCTCTTTCAATCACCACAAGCTACTACACAGCTATGCTCACCTCGAAATCAGAAATCAAAGTGCTAATGCAAACGTCTCAGTTCATCAACAAAACAGCATACAAGATGAATACCTCCAATCACTATTTCGTATTGTCCCAGTGATATTGCATGGCAATAACACAAAGATCAAAACATTTGCATTCATAGATGATGGGTCGTCAGTAACACTCCTCGATCAAGATATCGCCAACCAATTGAACCTTAAAGGTGGGCCAAAACCGCTGCGTCTCAAATGGACAGGTAATACATGCCGACTCGAAAATGATTCTCAAGTGTTACAACTTCAAATATCGGGAATCCAAACCGACTCCGAAAGATATCCGCTGGTTGATGTACATACTGTGAAAAGCCTAAGTCTACCAAATCAGTCACTGGATACCACAGCGCTATACAGCCGTTTCGAACATCTTCAGGGAGTGCCAATTGTCCCCTATAGCAATGCAGCCCCTCGTTTATTAATTGGTCTGAACAACACCAAACTTGGATTACCGTTAAGCTGCAAAGAGGGAGGCATGCAGGAGCCCGTAGCTACAAAAACTCGTCTCGGATGGGTTGTTCATGGCAACCTATTTTGTAGACCACATTCTGAAAGGCGCTCTGAAACCAACAAGAGTTGTTTTCACATATGCGAATGCGACAACGTAAACCTTGAGCGTTTAGTGAATAACTACATTGTCAATGATAGTTTCGGAGCATCGTCTCTTGGAAAAGAGCTTTTGTCTAAAGAGGACCAGCGAGCTTTAAACTTATTAAGAACCTACACCATCCGAACCAAAGGCCGTTTCGAAACGGGACTCCTGTGGAAATATGATGACTTTCAAATGCCCGACAGTTATCCAATGGCTGAGAAACGATTGGCATGTCTCCATAGGCGAATGAAGCGAGAACCGGAACTAGCAAATGCACTTCACCAGAAAATTAATGAGTACGTCACTAAAGGATATGCACGCAAGTTGTCCTATGAAGAATTACGTGACAAGAAAAATCGCTCATGGTATTTGCCCATATTTCCGGTGTTTAACCCAAATAAACCCGGTAAGATGAGGGTTGTTTGGGACGCGGCAGCAACTGTACAGGGAGTGTCTCTGAACTCATTTCTGCTCAAAGGTCCAGATCAGTTGACATCACTGGTATCCGTAATTTTCAAGTTTCGAGAGGAGCGTATAGCTATAAGTGCCGATATAATGGAAATGTTCCACCAAATCCGCATAAGGAAGGAGGACCAATCTTGTCAAAGATTTTTGTGGAGCCGCAACTCTGAGGAACCGCCCGTTGTCTACGCCATGACGGTCATGACTTTCGGTGCTAGCTGTTCCCCGTGTTGCGCTCAGTACGCCAAGAATAGAAATGCTGATGACTTCGTCGAAGCGTTCCCTCGTGCAGTTCAATCAATCCAACAGAATCACTACGTTGATGATCTTATGGATAGCGTAGCTACAGAAGAGGAGGCCATCAATCTCGCAAAGCAAGTTCGGTATATACATCAACAAGGAGGCTTCTACATCAGAAATTGGATTTCAAATTCACCCGTCGTACTGCAAGCCTTACAGTCTGGGGCTACCGAAAGTAAGAACCTAAATTTTGATGTCGAGCTCACCACTGAAAAAGTCTTAGGGATATGGTGGTCCACTTCCAACGATAGCTTCACTTACAAATTAACAAAAAATCCGCAACAGAGAGAAATTCTTTTCGATGGCCGTCGACCCACAAAACGCGAAGTCTTGAAAATTTTAATGACCATTTTCGATCCATTGGGCCTTTTAGCAAATTTTCTGATGTTTGTTAAAATATTACTGCAGGACATATGGCGTTCGAAAATCGATTGGGATACAACAATACAACGACCTGAATTCGAAAAGTGGTTGAAATGGGTCCAACTTCTGCCATCTGTTGAAACTCTTAACATACCTAGATATTATACCACCAACGCAACCGAACGTGTCATTGAACGGGAGCTCCACATCTTCGTTGACGCCAGCGAAAATGGCTTTGCGGCTGTGGCTTATGTGAGAAGTGTCTATGATAAACATGTTGAGTGTGCACTCATAGGCGCGAAGACAAGAGTTGCGCCTCTCAAAAATCTATCTATTCCTCGTCTCGAACTTCAAGCTGCCGTCCTAGGTGCCCGATTTGCAAAATCTGTCATCGAATCGCATAACTTCAAAATTTCTCGCCGTGTGTTTTGGTCGGACTCCAGGAATGTACTTAGTTGGCTTCGCTCGGATCATCGGCGCTATAGGCAGTTCGTTGCTTGTCGAGTCAGCGAAATCCTAGATCTTACTGATGTTACAGAGTGGCATCGGGTTCCGACGAAAATCAACGTTGCAGATGAAGCAACCAAATGGAAGAATGTTCCTGAATTTTCTTCGACGAGTAGATGGTTCAAGGGTCCTGAGTTCTTGATGCTTTCTGTTGATAACTGGCCAAAAGAAATATGCTCTGAAGACACGATTGTCGAAGAGTTGAAAACTCAATATGTGAATCTACACGTTCCCATTGAACCACAAAGGAGCATTCTCCGAATAAATGACGTTTCATGCTGGAACCGGCTACTACGAAGTACAGCCTATATTATCCGGTATATGAACAACCTCAAGATAAAAAAAGAAGATAAATACAAACGCAGTTCAGGTATCCTCAAACGCGAAGAACTTCAGATGGCATGGTATGTGCTGGTTAGAGAAGCTCAACGTATTACTTACCAAGAAGAGTTGGCAGATCTTAAATGCAAGCGATCCATAGAGAAGAATAGCCCAATTTTCAACTTATGTCCATATCTTGATGAGAATGACATTATTCGAGCTAAAGGAAGAATTGATCTCTTCAAAGAATCAAATGAATACTTCAAGAGACCAATCATACTTCCAAAGAATCATCAAATCACTCACCTTATTATGATGGATATGCACTGCAGGTTTCACCACCAAAATCACGAGACAGCTATCAACGAACTTCGTCAATTGTATCAAATCCCACAGTTACGAACAGCCTTTCGAGCTATGAGAAGGAAGTTCCAAGACTGCAAAAACCACAAGGCCAAGCCCCATGAACCAATGATGGCTCAGTTACCTAAGGCACGTCTTTCACCGTTCACTCGACCGTTTTCATTTACGGGAATTGATTACTTTGGCCCAATAAACATATCCATTTTAAGAAGAACGGAAAAAAGGTGGGGAGTCCTTCTGGCTTGTCTTACCACACGAACAGTACATATAGAAATCGCTCACAGTCTTTCAGCAGACTCATGCATCCTCGCCATACGTAACTTCATAGCTCGTCG